>JARK01001342.1:1319251-1339789 GCA_000688135.1 Ancylostoma ceylanicum | reverse complement strand
ACACACACACACACACACACACACACACACACACACACACACACATTCATTTTTATATATACAGGAGAGGGAGTTGCCACTTTTTTCGTCGCGTGATTATTCATTAACCTTCTCCATTGCTCAATTCCTGTGATGAACTCACACATCTCCGGAGGTGATGAACCACTGCAGATTCCTCCCAAAGAAGTCGGCGTTGCGACTAGAAGCAAGCGTCCGAGCGCAGGACCACCGCATAACAGCCGGTCTTCTGGGCATCATTTGTACAACACACATATGTCACCATATCTCAAAAAGGAAAGAATCCAAAACCAGTGGAGAACCTCGCGCATTGTCCTTATTACAAAAAAGGTGAAATGGAGAACCTTCGGAACTGCCGTGCAACATATTTGTAAAGTGTGCTTTACAAAAGTTTCGCTATGACTCACTCCCACGCAAATATCGAGGACCTCAGATGATGTCCAACCACAACAACAAGACGGGTTTCGACATGAATCCAGCTGCATGTACAACATCCAAACAGTCTCGAAGGTCATATAGGTTTGTCGGAGCTACCACGTTCCCTTCGCTCTAATCTTTGTTGGTCACAAAAGAGCATTCGATAGCTTTTGAAAAAACGCTATACTGTTAGCGATCGAAGAATGCACGCTTCATAAATCAGAGCATTAGCCGACTGTTATCGTCGATGCTGTATGGTGCAACTTTTCCAGCGGTCCCCCACCATCATAAATGCGAAGGAAATGCGACAAGACAACACTACATAGCTTGAGTTGTATCCCGCTACAATGAAGTAAACAATAAAATCACTCGATTGCCACTCGAACCTTCGTTTTGCAGACTAGATCGTACTCTCTTCAAAAAGTTCCTGTGAAGCAGAGGCAATGCTTAACGAACTTTCTGCGTCTGCCGCGGTCAATTTCGGTCGCTCCCTCTAATAATTATGTCTGCGTGATTGGGTCATGTTTGCTTTGCAGTAGGCTGGTGTAATTCTGGTTGGATTAGACATGTTTTTGTGTGCTGTATGAAATTTCTGGATGTTCATTGAAGGCTTTCCAGGCTGTGTGCTCAGCGATCGCCGAGACTGCTTTCAAGACTTCCCCGTACCCGGTTCTACTGTCGATAGAGAACCACCTTTGCAAGCGTCAACAGAAACAAATGGTGACCATATTCAGAGAAGTGTTCGGATCGAAGCTGCTCACTCATCCTCTGAAGACGCACCCGGTAATTTGTGACGATACAACATTATGTTCTCAGAAGGGAAGGATGCAAGGCTAGCTATCCCAATGAAGCACAAGTATTTCATAACTAACAGAACGTTTTCTCAAACCCATTTAGAGCTTCTGGTGATATGCATTGCTCACGTTTTGCACGCTTTTCTCTGCATTACTCAGTTGATCAAGTACATCCACTTCTAGTATCACTTTCATGATGAAGTGCTGCATATTTCATATGGGATATGCATATTGTGATATGTACATGCGTATATCATGTTCGTGAGATTGCTGTAGGTGTAGTCGAGAAAATGTTCGATATTTATCATCTGCCCCATAAAGTTGAAACGCATTAGCGTTTACTGGAAGTGGAGAAAGGGTTTGAAACTAGCGTCTCAGGTTTCATGAGACAACTCACAGGTGGCGACTACCTGGTACGCTTCCCTTGATAAATATTCGGTTGAGTTGAAAGTACTCGGACAATGGGATGACTTCTAGAGATCATAACGGAGCAAAGAGAAAATGAAAATGGACGCGTGAGCTTCCACTTGATAGAATATGAGAAGCTCTCCAAACTGCAGACTAAAAGCATACCGGATTTGTTTTTTGTCAACTAACATATATGCCAAACTTGTTCTTCTTTGAACGATGCCGCGCAATTGCAAGCCATCGCCACTTCACACCCGCAACGCCATACTTCTTCTCTATTTATTTTGTCAAGAACCCCCCCCCCTGGATATCGATAAATCCCCAAAGGAAGTTCACAAAGAGCAAGACCCCATCAGAAGTACATTCTATACGTGTAACTGGAAGTTCGCGCTGAGCGACTATTTCATCGAAGATGAAGACAGTTCGGAACGCCCGATGGAGCTGGATTTGGTCTTGCTAGGGAGACAGGTACAAACCGATCCGTATTAAACCACTCACGAACTGGCAATCGCTCTTGAGTGAAACCACAGTTGTTTGCGCATAGGAGTGAATCGGCAAGACGCGAAAACTTGTTCGATCGGTACTACATATTCTGACGCATTATGACGTGGACCGCTACACTTTCTCTCCTCAAGTGCACCCACACGTGACTTGGGGACCTAGTCACCGAGGATGAAAAGTGGTTATCTCTACTCTCTATTCTAATGTTCACAGGCGTGTTGCATGAGTCGACAAAGATGCAGATGCAGAAGACGTTCCTAAGCCCAACGTACTCGCTGAAAATGTTATGCTCTGCATCTGATGGAGCGTACACGGCGTGGAATACTGAGAGCTGCTCAACGAGGGATCTACAGTGAGCGCAAACGTATACATTGAGCAACTGAGGCGTTCAAAGGCAAATCTCGAAAATGCTCGCCCGCGGCAGCACGAAGTTTAGTTCCAGCACGACAGTGCTCGGCTGCACGTTGCAAGAACGATCAAGGCTGGACTGTTGACGATAGATTGGACCATTTTACCACACCTGGCCCTATCGGATTACCACCTTTCCCATCTCCAATGTAATCTGGATAGTCAAGACTTCCAGACTCGCGAAGACATCGGAAAGGCATACGAGCAGTTCTTCAAAGATCAGTCACAGGCGTTCTAGAGCAAAGGCGTCTACGATCGCCTAAAAGTTGGCGGAAGACCATCGATGTCAGTGGGACATACTTCAAGTGATTCACAGTTCTCGTCTGAAAATCGTATGACAAACAAAAATATTGTGAGTTTGTCCGAGAATTTCCATTATAACCTAATATATAGATACAGAGGGCGTCGATGGCGGTGACCCATCTGCGGCCTCGAAAAGCACGCGGTGCAACCGTGCCGCTCATGCTAGAATCGTCGCTGCAGTGGCGTATCTGGGTTTTCTTGATAGTTGTTCATCGCATTTAATGATAACTAATAAGAAAACTGAATGACTATCAAGAGTACCCCATAATTTGATGTCCCGGAGGGGATTCTCGCTCGAGCGGCGCGGTCGAGCCGCGTTTTTTTTTTCGAGGCCGCAGACGGGTCACTGTCTTTGACGCCCACTGTAATCAAGATTCTCCTTGTATGAGCACAGGATTGTAATAAAAAGAGTTTAGCTAGTGGAAAACCAACCCCTGCCACCTCCCCATGCACTGAGGCACAAAATTCTCGTGAAAGCAAAACGTCGATTCGATAACGAAGATTCAGTGGAGGTGCACAGGAAGCTTACCATCACACCAATAATTTCAACAGAGGTGAGTTCTTCGAACACAGGAGTCCTTGGCGAAGGTTCTAGGTTATCAAGTATGAAATGTCGGACTTGTTACGAAAAGTTTTCTATGGTCTTATACTCCAAGTTGCACTTGGTATATCTTTATTTTTTTTCCTTCCATCGCGGAATATCCTCCTTACTTCGAGAGCAGTTTCTTGAATTCAGTCCAAATTGCCTTATGTAGAACTGTGGAATGAGTGAGTACTTGATCTGATAGGGTGTGACTTTTCGCCTTCTACTGTTCTCTTTATCTGAGTTGTTTCATATTCAGTGGAAAATATATGGGTATGCAATATGTATGAGAATATATGCAATCTATGCACTCTTATCTGGTTTTTTCTGCAGCAAAACGAGTTGGCCTTGCTGGAGGACGAAGTGCGGAAACGCCAATTGTGTCCCGAAGAAGAAGAGATCTCTTCAAAAGATCTTTCGAAGATAGTGAACTACCTCACTGCTGACAAGGTTCCGCATACTTGGAATGGTTGCTCCCTTTAGTTTTCTTGTTGTGTGGTTCCCTTTCTATTTGCGATTTTTGCAGTTGACCCACGTTTGTTTCTCATGTGCTCGATGAGCGAGGATGCATCAATGAAGGTCTACAGGGATTTCCCCCAACGACAGGCGAACAAGCTCGTGAAGCACACGTCCAAGCGACTTGTTCGCGTATTTCCTGCCAATATGCGAATCAAATCGGACAACTACCTTCCAAACGTTTGTTCAGGCTATTTTGATTTAAAAAGACTCATGCGAGGCATGAGATTTGTCATGCTGTAACATTCAAACTAAAGCTGGACGAGAACGATTGCGTGAGAGGAAGTGTAATAAATAGAAACAACTCAAGTAGCGCCATTAAAGAAGACGAAAGGAAGGGGGCGAGGTGATGAAACCCATTCTCATAGTTTCCAAAGATAGAAAATGTGGAATGAAAAATGATAATCGCTCCCATTTCTGGAGCCATTATTTTCAGTTCATACAACTATGCTTTTTATACCCATCTTACGAATAAACTATTCGCATGCTTTGATATAAATGAAGGCCGACATCGTGCGCCTCTACAGCATTTCATGGATCCTAGTTGATAAGTGTGATGCTACTCCAGGTGGCGGGTAGGGGATTGCGATCACCTTGTCAGGTGTTCGACTACGCCACGCTAGTGTAAAATTGGCCCGATGTATCTGTATAAGGTGGAACTCTAGGTACAAGCTGGCTCGAATCGTTACAGGACGATTGAAACTAGCTAAGATCCGCTCAGACTATGTGATAAAGCGCCAACAGACCAGCAAAGCGAAGAAGCTAGCAAACTGGGCAAACACTGCAGAGCAGAAGTCCAGCTCGTGGGATTGAAAGGGTAGTTAACACCAACGCCACATATGGAACTCGTGCAATTTTTCTACTCACTGCAAAGTACCGATCATGAACCGCTGAGAAATTGTCTTCCGCGATATGGTCTTGCTTAACTAATTGTTGAACATCACTTCTGCTTAGATGTTTGTTTCCAGATCCACTGGATGATGGGCATTCAAATGGTGGCCCTCAACTTCCAGACGAACTGTCCGGAAATGCTGATGAATCACGCCATGTTCGAACAAACCGCATGCTGCGGGTGAGCTTGATACCAAACTTTCATTGTAGTTAGATTCTTTGTAGGAAAATTCTTCAAAAAGTTATCGAATAGAGTTACAGTTCTCCTGACATGGTGATTGTAAGGTGCAGTTATGTGTGTATGTTCTGTATATCCTGTCAGCAGAGATCTGTAAAGAGCGAAAGTATCTTTGATTGCATAGAATATTGTGGTTACCAACTAGCGGAGAAGGGAGGGTTGCAAGAGGTGGAAAACGTAGAGATGGAGAACTGTGAGTATCAGTAACAGTTGATCACAATACTTTCTTCCCTGTCTTGTCAAATTTTCCTAAACTATTCTAGCATTTTCTTTCCAGAACGTACATGGAGGTTAGCCAATAGTTCACCTATTCCAGATTTCTCTTCGCTTTCTGTCACGATTACAGCCGGAAATGTGTGAGAACAGACATAATTTCAGACCATACGATAACAAAACGCTAATGTTTGAGAAATAAAATAAATAAAATAAAAAGTAAATAAAATAAAAATCAATCAAAACCGTGGTTGCTCAGTCGCTGCAGCTTTATCGACCAGAAATAAATGAGATATAATAAATGTTAGTAACGGGATTTTTAGCTATCTGACATGTTAAAGCGGCACGGAAATGACGTGGGATAAGTGGAATATAACGTTCAATCAGCATTAAGCTCAAATTCCTGTGAATGAGGAGAAGAATGAGAACATGTGCAATTATGTAGGCGAAATTGCCTGCGGAATATATTCGGTGGTACATTTTGCTGCCGATTTCGCAAAAAAAATTTCAACATTTGCTCGCAATAGGTGCCGATTTTCAACCCGTACTTCTTTACAATTTAGATTTTGCCTTGAACAACACAGTTCCAGAAATCCGAATTGACTCTTAATTTGCACTCGACTGAAACTCATGCCTCACAACTATATGGCAATTTTGGCCAATTTGCTACCAAGCCATACTCGAAGCGAGTGGATCAGCGCGGTCTTGTGAAACATTTGACGACAATCCCCTAGATTACGCATGTGTGTTGCTCGCCTCAGCGTCCGCCAAGCTGCTCGACAGCGGCCAAAGAAGGAGCTATGAAGAAAAAACTCCCTTTACAAATTCGAGGCATGGCTGAGCAGCGGTGCCTCTGCCTTGCATACCGCTTGCGGAATAGCGCAAGAAAATACTCAAGTATCGTGTAAGTCAGGCCTTCTCCAAATTGAATTCCTTAACAAGCTAAATTCATAGAAAATTCAAGTGGTACACGAGTTGACAGTCTCAGGGAAGGGTGAGAGCAGAATTGGCGAGAAAGAGCGTTTACGGAAGCAAACTCAAGTTCTTACTCAAGGGAAGATACTAGAGCGAAATCTGCACACTTGAATAGAATTCATGCATTTTTTTGAGCAAGTTTGACACAATCTCCCACGAGCCTGTAACATCTCCAAGGCTCGATGTTACATAAATGTTGCAGGTACGTGAAGAAACCTGACTGTTTGAATGATTCCTCACTGGATTTCGACATATACAGTAATCACGTTCCTCATCGGATGCCTGTCACGTTGAAAGTCACTGTGAGTTGGTAACAGTCTTGATAGTGATAGTGATTTTCGACTTTTCGACCCAACAATTTTTCGACTTGAGGGTCATTTTCATCCACTATAGAGCTCAGTATTTTAGTCTATGATACGATTAGTTGAATTTTGACAAAAGTAGTGACCTATTTCTCCTGTGCTAAGTGGTGAGATTGTAAGTGAGGTGTTATTAGCTATGCGAGCTATACCAACTATTCGCCTGTTTAGTCGTCATCCCACATCTTCCCAGGTTCCTATCTTTTGCTAAACTTCTCTATTGCTTATTTAAGGTTCTGTCTTCAATGTTTCTGCCGATAGTAGAAGGCGTGTCTGAGGTATCACCGTTTTTTGTTACGATGGAACTATTTGGTATGCCCCCGTACGAGAAATCTTCAATCACCCGCGTCTCCGCCGTCGCTGGGAATGGAGTCTTCGTTCATTTTAGGAACAAGCAAACCATTTTCGAAAAGGTTGTTTTTTTGCTACAGAGGGTGCAGCCACTAGCAATATCTATCGTATACATATAAACAAGCAAATAACCATTGAATTGCTGCAGTTCATAGTTAACGATGGTTTGGAGTTCTCCCGATTGAAAACCGAGGGCATCTGCCAAAATATATCATAAACAACTTTATACGATAATACAGGGTGGGTCATGAATTATGGCACAACATTTGCCTATTCATTTCTCCACAACGAACCTCAGCTTTATCGCGCTCTTCTTAGAGAAAGGTTCAACGTATCTTTCTATTGAAACGCGGTTTTGCAGGAGGGTTTTGCCTTTATGCAGGCCTAAAAACAGGTTTCTGATGTGCAAAATCCACCTAATTTTCAACGAGGATATTCCTGCTCACACCTTGCATTTTGGAGCGCAGGAAATTCTTATGCTTGAGAATTTCCATGAAAACGGATTATATGAAATATGTGAGCAAAAACCCACGGCTACTCCATGCTCCTCGTGATGGGCAATTTTCACCAGATTTGCTTTCAAGAAGTTTCTACACTGGAAAAAAAGGACATCAGCTAGGATGTGGAACTGAAAGTAGAGTAAAAATGCTACTTAGTGTTGGCTCAGTCCCATCTGTATGCCCGAATATGGGCCTACTGTGCTTCACGAGTCCTCTATTTATTAATTTTCCATTTAGTCTTCATTTGCACGTGATCTTCCGCGATCCAACACTTTCTAACCAAATCTCGCATGGTTTCTGGACATACATCTTGTAATCGACGTCAAGAACACGACACAGCTGTTTATTTAACATATCGCGGCTGGCCCGGGTTTCCATGGTACCATCCGAACCAGACACGAAACAAGAGTACTTAACCAGCAACTCTCTAAGGACCAAGCGGGGGATACCGTGCGCTAGGCGGTGTCAGCGGGCTAAGTGTGAGAGGGCTACTAACCAAGCGAAGCGAGCGAGCGGTTACATACCTGGTGTGGTTCAGGGCGTCCTACTACCTCTCCGGTTTCGCTGCTACAAGCAACCCTAGTCTCGGTAGGTATACTTAAAACTGTCTTCAACAAGATATAATACTGTAACACGAAAGGATCTAAAAAGACATGTTAGTAGCCGGCCTGGACACGAGCGGCGCTCCTTAAGCGGCGACAGCGAACTGTGGATAGAACGTACATTCCTGGTGGAACTAGCGGACGACCAATGGACGGCTTTGGCTCAGTGGACTTCTAGAGCGTAAGCATCTCGAACCATGAGCTTGCGAAGCAGAGTCCATCATCTGCGCTGCGGACGTCGGTTGTGATGACCGTGCGAAGCGGAGTCGAAGCGAGTAAGAGGCTCTTTGAGAGAGTGCGCGGTATTTATACCGGCGTTATGTGGGAAAGTGATAGACGTGGCATCTCGCGACATGCGAACTGTACTTCTGGCGATGTGGCGGCGTGGGAAAGTACCATATGACAGGACCAAGTCCGGAAAACATATGGAGTTGTCGAAGGCGTCGAGAGGGAAGGAAATCACGACGGCGAGTCATGACACTACAAAAAACCGTCGTCCAAAACCGTAGTTTCTGCTTGAAAATTGTGGGCTGAGTCAGTGCATTCGGTGGCACCGAAAATCTGCACTGAGAGTTCCCGATAAAATTCAGAGCTGTTTTCTGATCAGAAAAGAGATCAAACCCAGCTCTATTGATAGAGACCTAGCACGGTGAAAAATATTACCAGTGCGGAGAAATAAGTCAGTAAACGTTGTACAATAACTTATGGCCCACCCTGCATACATACAGTGGCGGCCGCATATTTAGCACACCCACGATTTTGGCCGACAGAATTTTTTGCATTTCTCAGCCTTATAATGAGCTATCAAGTCAAGGTTCGAGTATGTGTTGAGGCACTATGGAGGCTTCCCTCCTGTTGCTCACCATGGAGACAGGTTTAGTTTAAACTGGATTAAAAAATAGGAGTTTGATTTCGTCCGTTTTCCGAAATTCTGTGTAAAATTTTTGCATCTCGCTATGGAAGGAAAACAAGTGGTGATTCAGATTAAGCATGTTTCTCGTCAACATCTCCCTACGAACGCTTTTACCGGACTCTACGCACCAGCTGGAGCCAGGGACAGAAACATGGTCAATTTCGTCGAAAAATTTCATTTTAATGAATCTTGCTAATAAAGCAAGCCTCAGAATTTCCCTGTGGGTTTCTGATTGCCTGTTAGCAACATAAACCGGGAAAAATCTGCGGCTAGAAATGCATGGCTTATTCTTGGAATCATCGTGAATCGTTTTTTCACCATTTTTTTTCTCCTGTTGACAATTTTCGCTCTCCCCTTAGGTGAGAAACTGCTAATCGAAACTGCTATAGCAAAACACGCATTTATATCGAGAATGAAACCACATTTGACCCATATTCAGTAGAGTGAACTAGGAGAGAAATAGAAATATTTTCAAAACTACTGCATTTTGAGCTCTACTCAGGAAACTTAAAAACCGTGTTTTGCATGAGATTGAAAGATGCAATTCCCACGATCAAGACATGCGTGCTCATGCAAAACACAGTTTTTTTTTAAATCAATAGTTCTAGGACAGCGATGGTAAATCCATGCAAACCCATGCATACCCATGCAAAACCCATGCAGAATCCATGCAGAACCCATGCTTGGGACGAGAAAATCGTGTGTTTTTAGTGGGTTCTGCATCGAATTTCGGAGACGCATAGGTTCTGCATGGGTTTTGCATGGGTACGCATGGCTTTTGCATGGATTTGACCATTGCTATTAGGTTGTCCCAAAAATAATGGCGGTTTTGGAGGTGCGCATTCCAAGGCGCGTAACTCCGTTCAAACTTGAGCTTTTCCTTTGAAATAAAAAGCATTACGATCAGAATTCCCAACGGATTTTTGCTGTGCAGTAAAATTTATAGGAAGAGAAAAGCTCAAATCACTGGAGTCAAAGAATTGAGAAAGGTCAATTTTCAGTACACATTGATTCACATGAATTTTCTAGAAAAGAAACGATTTCACTGTATGTTCAAAATAATATTCTATTAGGCAAAGGTGTGGCCAACACAATATTACAAGGAGAGATCCTGCACCTCACCCAGAGAAATTTTTCTTGGTTGAGTGTGAACCTGTGTGGATTTGCCAACTCCGCCAGTGGAAGTGCACTTCTTCGGCTCAACGAAACTGAGGCGTCCTCTATCGAATCCTGAGACAGAGGCCCAAGTGGTAACAGGTGGAGCATTTAGTGAATTCTGCTCCTGGCCTGGTCCAGCTTATGTCGAATACCTCAAGCAATAATTCATCTATCAGGAAAAGTTACATTTCTTTGGAATGTCGAGATGTTTTGAATATATCCAGATCTCCCACAGCGATACAAGCAGGACAAAACTCCATTTTATTAGGCAATGTCCACTCATCACTAAAATTAGCCCACTTTCCCGGGAAATTTCGCAACAGTATTTATTGGAGAGATTAAAGTAGATGGTGCCGCAAGTTAAGCACTGACCGGCGATGCTTTTGTTCAAAATCGACTTCGCCTGTACTCTACTACTTTCGCCATATTTAGTTGCCAAGAAGACTAAGTGACTACTTCTTTAGTTGCACCCAACCTAGCTACTAACGTTTTTACGGGGTGTTTCAGAATTTTTGTCTCACCTCCAGAACTATGCTATAGTTTCTCAGATTTTCCATGACCATCACCTGATCAAAGTTGGAAACTTGCACTGTCCCGGAAATGCTTCTCTAGTCACACCTCCAGTGTGATCACAACACGACTACTTGTCCAAATGCAGAGTCAACGCCAAATCCGGCTTTTCCCTATTACGGCGGAAAAAGAGTCTAAAAAATGGGAGAGCCCAAAAACCACGTTTTGCCTCATCGCACAATGTCGTCTGCAGAAACCACAAAAAAGAGTAGTTGAGAGAGTCTTTTTGGGATGCAGATAGAGCAGGTCTTCCTCTTTATAATAGTTCAAAATTTGCCTATCTAGCTTCTAAAACTATGGATTTGCAAACTTCCAAAAATTCATTACTAGATTGCGGCCATTTATTTTGGGACAACCAATAGTATAGAGCTATTGATTAAAACACGCATGTCTTAATCGTGGGATTTGCATCTTTCAATCTCATGCAAAACAGGGTTTTTAATGTTCCTGAGTGAATGCGAAGAATGAGCGCAATTCCATCCAGAAGCATTTTCCGGAGCAACAAAGTTGGTGCAAGAAGGAGAACACTATGCCTTATCACAACCTCAGATATTGTCCTGATAGCTCATTCCAATCCTAAGATACAGATTTCATATTTTATCAGTCGATCGCCTAAAATAGGCAGCGTGCTAAATATGTGGCCGCCACTGTATATACTAAAACGGCTGTTATAATATAAGGATCGTCTGCTCAACTTGTTCACTTCTTGCGTAATCGGAGTCGAGTCGTTTTTCTCTTTTTCGTTCATCCATCTTTTTTTTGAACTGAATTTTGGACTCTAACCTAGATAGTAGCACCGTGCGAAATACAAACTTATAATTCTTGTTGCTAACTATACTCCTTCTCAAAATGGTGGACGGATTGCGCGTTTGCACCATCGCGGCGGGGCCTGAACGAGGGATGCAGAGAGAGCATGCTTCAAGTGAGAGTTGAGTAGGTCCCACCGCGATGGTGCAGTCGCAACACTAAGAAACCGCACGCGCAATCCGTCTATCTTTTTGAGAAGGACTGTACGCATTTCCTATCTATCTTCTCTGCGGTGCATCTTCTTTCTGGCGTTCGGGACCAAACCAAGGTTGAGAAAGGCTCCGATCGTATTCAGCCTTTCATTTTCAGATAGTGCTTCCTGAGACGGCGTTCCTGCAGTTTTGCGTTCACCGCCGTTTTCCGAATGGAAATGCTGTGCCTATTGCTTATAGAACGCTTTCTATTAACAGACTTCACAACGGTGCGGACATCTTTTTGAATTCGAGAGAGATGCCAACTATTAGCAAGAATTGTTGCAATATTGTGCACTCTTTCAGGATACCGCCATGTGATCCTGCGAACTGTTGGGAACCAGAACCTCGGGCCCATGTCCCTGTTCGTTTACTTTGATGTTTTCTACTATGTCATGAAAACGCAGATCAGTACGTACTACATACCGATGCATCTCCTGATTCAAATTACAGAACATCAGCTTATTCTGAAGTTCAGAAGTGTTACGTGCTCGAGTTGATCACTCTAGCTCTTTGTTTAGCTGTTCACAGTGCGCTTATGAATCCGTTCAATAGTGCAAGGAAGGAAGAATCACTGTCTATGGCGCTGTTGCATCCATTCGCTAAATGCGAGGAGATCGTTGAAGACGTGAGTAGTCGCATTGACAGTTTTCACAACCATGACAACCGGGGATTTGCGACTCTGATATTAGGTCACTCCCTTGTTTATGACGGACTTGCCAAGTCCGCGCCCGATTCCGCGAGTGCTGAGGAAAACAACAAGAATAGTAGAATAGTTTATGAAAACCAGCAACACTAGGGCAATTTATACTGGATGCGTGCGACTGACGCGCGTGCGTCTATATGATGAAGAATATGGGGGTTGTCGCATCGCAGTCGCATAGCAGTCGCATGCGCTTGCGGCCTCGCGACTACCGCGCGTTCTTTTCAATGAGAATTTCATGCCGCGTTGACCGGTCTTCACCGAAAACCTTTCGCAAATGGATGCGTGCGCCTGATAGTCGCATCTGGTATAAATTGCCCTACTGCCAGATTAAAAGAAAGACAAGACGAGTCATTTATGAACACAACAGCGCCTGTATATACGCGGAATTCGTGCGGGCTTCGACCATATCGATATTGAAGACCAAAGAGACACAGATCAAATGATTATGCTGTCTTTAAGAGATAAAAATACGTGGCCATCTTAGTAGTTTTCCTGCGCTTGACAGGCGAGTAATTTTCGCATTTCTTTGTTGCAAAGACGTTCTAGAGTGACCTTTTATTGCGAAGACGTTCTAGCGTGATCCTCGTCGGGTTATAAGGCTGCTGTTATAATCCCAATAATGCTGAGGTAAAACATCATAGAACAAATTCTGCCATTGCGGACCATTACGTAACACAAAAGTTGACAGTTCCTGATGACTCGAGTGATTGATTTATTGGTGAACTTTCGGTGTGTCAACACCTTCGTCGGACATACAACATGTCTACTATAATACATTCAGTGTACATCAATGAGCATCGACAATGTAAACTAATCAAACGGTTTGTGCTGTTTTCGAGTTTTTCAAAACCATACTCATTTTTCAAAACCACACTTATTCATTTCCATACCCATTCATATTTTCCTTCTGGACTCTAACCACATCTCTGGTAGGCTACAATCGCGGCCTCGGGGTCGCTCAATCAACCGATCGCTGGATGTAATGCGCCCTGTGGTACTTTTGCACCTCATGGATGCGACTGCATATGAAAAGACGCAAGCAGTATCGAGATATGAAGACATGATGGAAACCTGAGCAAATTTACTTATTTTCGTCAAGAAAAATTGGTTTGAAGTCCAATTTTCGGAGTTTTTCGAGCTCCTGTGCACGAGATTTTCTGAAAATAGGACTTCACGCTAGAAATTTCACGATTAGGAGCTTTTCACGGCAATTTTCACCGTTGTCGCTGAAACGTTGTCTGAATTCAGATTTTTGTAATCATGTTTCTGATAGTGAGACCTTCTAACAGCAATCTCGAGAAACTCTCAAAATCAGATCTCATGACATATTTCCCCGATAATATAAAACCTTCTTACAACTAGCTTTTTTCTCTGAGCTCTTAATCGTTAGATTTCTACCATGAACTCCTTTTCTCAGAGTTAATCGGGTTTCCTATCGGAAAATCTCATGAACACGAGCCCGAAAAAACTATGAAAATCGGATTCCAAACCATTTTTTCTCGACGAAAATAAAAAAAAATGTGCTCAGTTTTCTGTCATGTCTCCATATCTCGACATTGCTTGCGTCTTTTCCTATGCAGTCGTATCCATGAGGTGCAGAAGTACCGCGGGGCGCATCAGATCCGGCGATTCGTCGATCGAGCGATATTGAGGCCGCGCCGCACTTGTTAGTTGGATAGATCTCGTTCACGTTGTCAGGACAGCCCGTGCAGAATATGGAATCTCCATTCGAATCAGAGAAAATCGCGGTTCTGTAGAAATAAGCGAGAAATAGGCGTGCATACAATTGCTAAGATAAGCTGGTTCAAATCTGACTTCAACCGGCACTTAGCTCCATGAATGCTATATCAATCAACAGCGAAAGGCAAGTTTCCTGAGCAATTAGAATGACAGAGGTGCCATGTTATTCCGGAGTTTTACAAAGTGTTCAAAATTCGAAGTAAATTATCATTTGGTCGGAATTGAGCGATGCTGCGTTTTTTCTTCTGAATAATTCGACCTGCTGCTAAGTCAAGAGTCTAGAAATCAAGTTGAGACCACAAAAGGCAGCGTACACAAGGAATACGTGAGAAATGCTCTTTAACTGGGAAGGTAACTCCTTTTTCTAACTCTAGAAAAGGGTAATTCACTAGAAATTCGGAAATTTCAGATTCCCTGTAAATCTTGGAGAAAGGGGTACCAGAATATTTGCCTCATCCTCTACATCATAAATATGTAATTGTTTTAGTATGTTTTCATGGTCGTGGGTGCCTTCACGGAAGGCATATCCTAAGGACACAATTATGTCGGCACGCTGCTGACAAGTTCGTCGCCGCAGCTAATTTCAGGGACAGAAGCTTTATCAATGGATTTCTAGACTTGTAATTAATTTCATTTTATGGTCTTTTCGTGATAAATTGATTGATGTGGGTTTGATACAGATTCTCTCAATCACCCAGGAGTTAGAGCTAAAAAAGAGTTATAGCTAGAAGCCGCGCTTTTTTTGGCATTTTTGACTTCTTGTCAAGAGTTAGTGGCACTATTGTTATGTAAGTTAGAGCACCTCTTAAAATACGTTTGACGGTTTTTTACCAATATCAAAAAAAGGGAACTGTCTGACCCTATGCTTGCGGATTGTAAGTGTCCGTTGGCGCCCCCGTCCCCCCTTCTCCGAACTACCCTCTTTGAATCCTTTCCTATTTCTCCATGGTGAAGCGATAGATGGCATGTACGTGTCATAATTTGTATTCATATTACTTACTTTGATACTTTGATGGTCCTTTTCTGCTGGTGGTCTTCTCAGCGGGGACCACAACTCCTCCACACCGCACAATTCCTGGCGACTTGCATCCAGTGTGGCAGACCTCGTTGTCTAAAATACCTTGCAAACGAGTCGGCCATCGTGTCGGTTGTCGTCTTAGTGGTCTCGTCTTGTTTCTTGGGATCCATTTGGTGACGCGGAGGCTCCATCTGTCATCATTACGTCGAAGTCAGTGACCAGCCCAGCGGTGCTTCATGCGTTGCATGTACTGAAGCGGATCTTTCGATTGCGACTTCTCTCGTAACCCGGTACTTCAAAGGCCCTGATGCCATTGCTGATACCGACTCGTTTTCAGTAGACATCTCTCCAGTGCTTGATTCGTCGTTCACATGGCCTTCGCGATTGTCTCGTTATCGGGCCAGGTTTCGGTCGCGTAGCACATCACTGGTAGTACGGAGGCGTTGAATATAGAAGTTTTTAGGGCAGGGTCTTTGACCTGGTCCGTTACTTCTCGAATCGATCCGAAAGCTGCCCAGGCTGCGCTCCTCCTGCGACTTATTTCAGAGGCGATGTTGTTCCTCATGTTCAGCTCTCGTCCCAGATATTCGTAGGAATCCACTCGCTGAAGAGCTTTTCCTGCCAAATTCACTCCTCCCGCGTCACATCACTGGTTCCCCATTAGTTACGTTTTAGACATGTTTATCTCCAAGCCTATTTTCAGACCAGCCACATTAAGTTCGTTGACCATCGTCTCCATCTCGGCCGCGCTGTTGGCTATCAATACGATATCGTCTGCGGAGCGGAGGTTACTGATTTTCGTTCCATCGATGCTGTATGCTTTGTCTTCCCAGTCTAATTTCGACATCGCGTATTGCAGAGCCGCTGTGAACAGCTTTGGAGATATAGTGTTTCCCTTCCGCACTCCTCTTTCGATGAGAATTTTCAGCTTGCGATCAAACAACTGGATGATAGCTGAATTGTCCGAAAAACATTGCTTAAGCAAGCGGATGTACACCGAAGGGACTCCAGCGTGTGCTAAGGCGTTTAGAACTGCGTTGGTCTCCACTGAGTCAAACGCTTTCTTACAGTCCACGAAGACTAGGACTGGGGGAAGTTGGTATTCGCGGCTCATTTCGATAAGCTGGGTGACTGCCTGCTGCCTGTCCATGCAAGAGAAGTTCTTGCGAAAACGGCTTGCTGTACTGGTTGGTAGTCGTCCAAAATTCTTTCCATGCGGTTGAGGAGGATCTTGGTGAACGTCTTGTATACAACCGAGAGCAGACTGATTGGGTGGTAGTCGGCAATATCTTCCCGCTGACCTTTTTTTGAAAAGGAGAATTGTTTTCGATTCTCTACATCTGGAATCATGCCTTTTCTTAAGTAGTGACTGAAGTGCCTTTCGAGAACAGAGTGAAGAGTGTTACTCCCTGCGCGAAGTAAGTCGGCTGAAATGTTGTCTGGGTCCCTTTCTTCATGCTGTTTATGGCTTGCGCAACCTCTGACTCTAGGATTGGAAGAAGGTCATCGGGTGGCGGCAGTGGGCACCTTGGCACCAGAGTGGAGGAAAGGAAAAGCTCAGTGTAGAATTGCTGTACTATGTTCTCCATAGCCATTCTGGAAGACTGCATCTTTCACTCTTTGTCCTTTAGAGCTGCCATGACGTTCCTTTCGTCGTTAAGATCTTGCTTGCAGCGTTTAATGCTAGATTTTGTTTCTGCCGCTTCCAACAGCTTCGTTCGTCTATAGTCTCGGAGTGACTCTGTAACTACGATGCGACAAGCTTAGCCTGTGATGACTTTTTCCAGATGTTTGGCGTTGGGGTCCAGTTTCACAGCTTTCCTTTTCTCCAAGAACGCAAAAGCACGATCATTCAGTGTCGGAATGGTAGTTGGCTGTGAATGGCGTGACGCGTCCGCGCATTTGAGTGGTGCCCCTACGAGATGATCGTAGTCTTCCGTCAGATCCTCAAAAAGCGTCCACGTATTAGACTCGATGGCTGGCTCCAAGTCTGCAGATTTGAAGGTGGGTATCTTGTGGGGTGCTGGCCTGTGCGTATCGCGTTCAAAGTTCTTCTTGTTGAGGGATATACTTGCTCGAATTAAACGGTGGTCTGAACCCGTGTCGAATGAGGGCAGTACGGAGACATCAAATAGGCTCCAGCGTCGGTTGGTTAAGATGTGGTCGATTTCCGAACGCGTCACTCGTTGGGATTTTCCCAGGTCCATCTTCTTTTGGCTGGTTTCTCGAACATAGAGTTCCCGTGAAAAAAGCCGGCATGCCGACAAGAAGTCCAACAGTCGATGGCATCAAAGTCGCCGACGACGAATTTGTAGTAGCTCTTCTCCTCTCGAACCGTCTCTTCAAGAAGTTGATAAAACCCTTCTCGTTCTTCGTCTGTGGCTGCGGATGTTGGTGGGTGTCCGTTGATAATTGATATCATACCCTGTTCCTTGGTCCGAGGACGAAGAATTGCAAGACGGGGACTTATGAATTCGTGAGAGTCCACAAGGTGTTGCACCGTCGAATTAATGAGGAATCCGACTCCGCCGACTTATTCTCCACCTTAGCTCCAATGATTAAGGTCGGTTTTCCTAACGGTTTTCTTTCTGCCTTTCGTTTCCTGTAAATCGATAACATCGTACTTGATCAGCCTACTCCTTAACAAAAGGGTTCGAAGACCCGCTTCCGATGCTATGGTGCGACAGTTATACGAGCAAACGAAAAAGCAGTCCTTATGTCGTGGGTGGGGGTATTTCCTGGGTTCCGATTCCTATGGCGTCCTGATGATACCCTGACGAGACGAGATTAGATGGCCCCTCACCGGTAGAGGCTACCTCTGACGCCGTAGGGGAGCATATCCGGTGCACGCTGGACTGGGGCACCTGTTTAGTTGTACACGCGGTTGGTCGGGTGGTCTGGTTACTCCTCCATTCCTTGCGGGGATATGGAGGAGCCACACATACACATTTAATGCGTACTGCGTGACCGTTTGTATCGTTAGCCACCACTAGCACGGGCCAGTGGCGTCACCCTATCACCACGATGAGGTGGTACGTGAAAAGGGTATTCATATTATGACGAAAAAACCGTTTTGTGTTGAACCTTGGTGAAAGAAGCTTGGTTGAAGGCGTCACTTACCGTACGAAAAGACCGTTAGGAGGTTTAAAGAAACCCAGGAGGGTGGAAATCTCCGAAAAGCTCCGCGTAGGAACACAATGCCATATGCTGCGTTGTCGCTGTTTTGAACTCTACTGAACAGTATCGTTGAACGCAACTATAACAGCAATTGAATAGATCCTCTGAGTCACGCACAATAGTTTTCAAAACCAGCATTAAACGTTTCTCATAATTACTTTCAAGCTATGCGTGATATGTTCGTTACAGGACGCCTATCGACAGGCTATAGTTGGCACAGCAAAAATGTCAAGGGATGAAACGCCACTTCCAAGTCCACCCCCGTCCCCTATCCCTGAGTCCTTCGCTTCAAGAGCAGCAAGGTATAGCCCACACTGAACTTTAGAATTCTTCCAGCAAACGATTTGCATTTCCCTTTTTTCAGGAGGTTACAACGAATTCGCAACTTTCTCTTCAGCTAACTCCACGACATTTGGAAGGGAATAATTCTGCAGGATTGGCTATTCGCTGCAGAATCCGAGGGCAGCAGACACATTTCCTCATGATTCTTTGAGTGTACTTCTAGTGTAAAAATCTTCAGTTGTTGATATTTCCTTGGTCGAGGAGAAAGAGTGTATTGAAAGTTCGTGAGATGTTGTATTGAGACATTGTTGGAATAAATGTTTCATATTTTATCGGAGCAACGTTGTGGGAACAAAACATTATGTACAACGAGATGACACTACTGAGTAATATGTAGTGTGTAGCGAATACTATCGGCGAATACATGCTGTACACAGTAGCATGGATGAGCGTAGAAAAAAATGTGGACGCAGCCGAAAAGAACCTCAGAAGAGAAATTAATGCTCTGTCCGCGACTGCCCGTTTTGAAAGACTTGGCTGGCCTAGTTCGCCAATTCTGAAAGACTACAACAACGGAAAACGACGTTGACATCTACATCGGTGACCGATCGTCAGGGGTAAGAACTTTGCCCGTGAGGCGGTCAACCGTCGCTTTGACCACTTCCTCGTCAGATGGCGCCTCTTTCTTTGGCTGTTCTACTGCATCAGCTGCATTCACCACCTCATAATGCTCCTCTTTCTTTTCTCTGCCATTTACAGGAGATTGCTCTTTACACATCAGGACTTCATTCCGCAAGTCCACTTGACTTTCGCAGGTGAACACGGCTTTTGGCTTATCCTGAACTTTGTTTCCAGTCTTCCTCGCCTAAAAGCAATGATCTGAATTCTAAAAATAGGGAAACAGGGAGGATTCGTGGACTTACTCTCTTCTCAGGGATAAGAATCATAAGCAGGACAGGGAGAAACAGCAGCCCATGTAGCATTGAGAACGAAATAACCAAAAAGACAGTTTTGAAAAATATCTGTACGATGTATGAATCGACGAGTGTCAGTACCATGATACCCAGGATGGTGGATGAAGCACCCTACAATGAAACGTCTATATCTAAACGTCATTACTACTTGACTATTTGAGCCATATTTTACAGAGCCCTTACAGGGCACAGTGGATTCCAAGGTAAAGTATGTCGGTATATTATCTCACACAATTCAATTTTCAAGTATTTCAAGGTAGTGGACTCCAAACACACCTAGAACTCCGCCTTTGAGGGTCAAGGAGTGCTTTCGACAACAACGGTGCTGGTACTTTTGTACCAAGAACGAAAGCGTTGTGGGATGTGGCATATTATCACTGTACCGCTCCGAGGCGGATGGAACTTCATCGTTCGTGCCCGACTACTGGGACTTCTGGTTCATTTGGGAGAACTCCTCACTCAGATCGAGCTTTGCTCAACGATAGGTGCCATTGTCACACACACACACACACACACACACACACACACACACACACACACACACACACACACACACACACACACACACACACACACACTTACTCAGACAATTCCAGGGGCCAAACCCCGGCAAATACCGTTCGGAACGAGCGGGGGGGGGGCGCGGGTCGGAACGAGCGTTCGGTCCTTTCCGCCCGATAATTATCGGGGTTCAGGCCGCTATAGAGCCGCAGAAATAGGAGCTTTCATTCCTATCAGCCCGAAAAGCATCCGCGTTTAGGCCGCAATGAGGCCGCAACTCACAGAGGTTTCAGCCATATCCGCCCAAACCAGGTAATCACTGGTCCTGCTCTGCAGCAACACAAATGTAATTTCTCACCAGAAATAACAAAAGACCACTTTTTGCAAGGTTCTTGCTAGTTTTCGTAGTGTTAGCTTTCTTCTA
>JARK01001342.1:1305765-1318290 GCA_000688135.1 Ancylostoma ceylanicum | reverse complement strand
CACACACACACACACACACACACACACACACACACACACACACACACACACACACACACACACACACACACGTACTTTCAATAGCTTCAAAACGCCCAAGAAAAGGACGCCATCTTGGTTCCATGCAACTTGCACAAATCTTACGAGTTTTTCTACAGTGAGGAAGGCGAACACTCTGTAGATACCCGCTAAGCTTCTAGAACTCACCAAAAATACTGGCCATCCCAGCGTTTCCAAGGCGAATACGGCTCTCTCGTGGGCAGTTCCATACGCTTGGGAGTAGGCATAGGCAATGTGAGCCGAGAGGTCAACGGCGAATCCAATGCACATGATAACCTTAAACGTAGGTATTGGTTTTGGAGCTTAAAAGAGTGAAAAAGTGCTCTCTCCCACATACGAAAGTCACGCGTTAGAGTTTTCCTTTTTTTCAAATTTTCAGTGATTTTCCAATTTGGTAGTCTCACAAAAAACACACCGTAATCATCGACACACTGTCCAAATTGACGCCCCAAAACGTCATGAAGCCGAGCACTCCTGAAATGCAAGTTATCTTATAGCGTGGTCAAGGGAATGAGCGTGGAAATACCTGCGTTGATGCTGGCAATGCAGCCCACAACAGCAAACGCTGCTCTTACATCTGGTATCATAATCAACGACACTACTAACATCGAGAGCAACCCTAGCGTGAAATTCTGAGAGAGCGACGGTTTCAGCTCCAGGTACTGAAATATTAGGCGCTGTACATTCATCCTGATGAGAGGTAAAGTGCACCTCACTTGATCAGCGAACGGATAGTATTCGTGGAAGGTGGTGACGTTGAACTGTGGATATCTGGAAGCGATTTCTCTCATAAGCTTGCAGCTATTCGTGTGGTCAGTTGGTGTGCGATAGTTCCTGAGACCAAGTTGGAAGCGAAACGCTTTGAGCTCGTAGAAATCCTGAAGCAGAGCTTAAAAAGCTTTATGAGTAGCTCCTTATAAATATACCACCTCATCTTCTGAATAGGATTCAATAAGCCGAGATTAACTTGTAAGAGGGTCGTAACTGGGTAAAATTTCCTTCGAGGCCTTTAGTTTCCTTCATTTTGTTATAAAAAATTTCATTCGAGGCTTTCAGTTTCTTTCATTTTGTTATTATTCGAGTGTGCGCCTTTTTTGCTTGCTTCTGCTCAAAAACACGGCCACTACGCCTTAACACATAGCGGACAATTCCACCGAAGAAAAAGGGTTAAAACAAGTAGGACCCAAACATGGTACTTTTCTGTAGTGGAACTTCCTCAGATTCTGCCTGTAGGGGTTACTTCTCACGCTGATTACGAATATGATGTCCATTTTGAACCGTAACGCATGTAATGTAGGAGTACAATACGCGGACTGCGGATACTGCAGATGTATTTCCGCCAGAATCTAAAACTTCGCTTTGGTTCAGAAACGCAAAACCTGCATTGTCGCGAATGTGTTGAAGGCATTTGTTTTTGAATGAACTGTCTGTTAAAAGTCCCTGTGCGCTCACCGTCGGTTCGCCATAACTTCCTTAGAACTGCCTCAATCGAACCGATTTAGTGGCCATTTGGTTTGTCTCAAGGAGATCTTTCCGATGACCTACTGAATGTTGGGGTAAACTTTCCGTTTACTGGTTTTTCTCCAAGTATTCGATATATCGATCGACAGGGTGTGGTGGATCGGATCACTAGTAGCGGGAACACGTGACTCCGCGGAGCGACCGTCGGTTTTCGACATCCCGTGAGCAGTATTGTAGTTACGTTCTCATCTTATCAGAGCACAACCCGCCCACCTTGCACTCACCTCTTCTTTTTGGCCCCATACCATATCCTTCTCCCATAGCCTACGTCCGCCTGCCACCAATAGCCAGTCTCGGCAGCGATGATACCACTCAGATGAGCTGCAAATATGCAAGCCCTTGAAAGAACTCCAGAAACAAAGCCAGTTTTGTATTATGGTAGCATCAAATTGTAACTTCTATTGGCGCACTTAGTGGGTTCTTCGATGTTCAGTTCGTTCTTTTCCCTTTTCAGGTGTATTTCATAGGCGTTCAGCCAGATCATAGTTGCGTTGTGTTTCATAGTGTAGCGAGTGTTCTCGAAATCTGAAAAACTCATAGTTCTTCTCCAGAAAATCTCAACGATTATCGATTAACTGGCAAAACTTAAAAATTCATTTAGGCGATGATGAACTTGGCCAGTTCAAATTTGGTCAGTGTTAGTGTTACCTAACTCCCAGAAAAACCAACCACTCATCATCTTGGAGAATTCGGCCCGCGTCGTAGAATTGAAAAGGTCCGGTGGTCGATTCACAACCACCTGCATTTGCAGACCTAAACAATGATGATTAGTGTTCAGTATTAGAACTGCTCCGCCCCTTCAACAAGATGATGTCAACGAAAATGCACCTTCCACCCAGAACGTCTCATCAATGAGTTTGTAGAAGTTGCTGAGGTAGAACGATTCTCTGACGAGGAACTTTGGGTCCAGGCCTTCCTTGATGTTCAGGCAGCCGTACACAGCCAACAGCAGATAGACAATGTAGAGAAGTGTGGCGCATACCTGCACATAGGTGCAGTCCTTGTCGAAAAGATAGACCGATTGCGCGTGCGGTTTCTTAGCGTCGCTGCTGCAGAATCGCGGCGGGACCTACTCGACCCTCTTACTTGGAGCATGCTCCCTCCACATCCCTCGTTCAGGTCCCGCCGCGATGGTGCAGTCGCGCGATCCGTCTATTTTTTGAGAAGGACTATATACAGAGACTTTTTTTCGTTGAGTATTTCCTTGAAACACGAACCTGAGTACTGCGTTCGAGTATGAACGGACCAATAATTTCGCGGAATAACTTGTTGACGAAGGTTTCCTCATGGGCTACAACGTTAGCGTCCTAAATCAAGCAGTCACCGTAAGCGGAAAGTCATTTTATAATTCCAAGCCTTTTCCTAGTCTTGAATTCAACTTCAAAAGTCAATGTGGGCCCCTTTCCGGCTTTGTAGAGGATTTTGAGTAGGTGATAGGATAGGAAGTGATACCTTCTCGTGATGCTCCAGCTTAGTCTCCATTTTCCTTATAACCGCGCTTAGTTTCGATTTCCAACCTTTGCCTTCCTTTGTGGGTTCTAAACAGATTTGAACACTCGGGAAGCTGTAAGCACAATATCCTCTGGAAGTCCAACCCGTGGGTAGCTATCGTGATTTAGATTTTTTTACACAAGGTGGTAGCATGCTGCCTTATGGGGACAAGTCCAGATGAAGTTCCTTCCTTCAATTCACTCCTAATCCTAATTAATTTTTTTGAGTTGGTGCATATATAATGCGCGTTATTCGTTGCATCGTCTTGCAAATTTCCTATCTTCCTTACCACCGATATGAGGAGCTGTATACTTTTTTGCTATATAAATCGTTCTTAATCAACATGTGGCAACCCTCCTTTGGGCCAGAATAGGAGGATGGAAAAGCTCGACGAATAGGTGCCGGGCAGAGTGAACGGGCTTCGGATTGATCTTCATTTAGTGATTTACTTCCCACCGTTGTGGTGAAGAAATATCTGCCAATTTCTTGACTGCTTAGTGATATACAGTTAAGGATAGGCCCTATGCGGCAACATGAAGTGCCCTACTCAGTAGATGGAATAGGAAGAAACACCGGAGCACTGAAGGAAACAAAAACTAGATCACATATGTGCCTATTTTTCTTTTTCTTTAATTTTTACAACGTTTTGCCGTCTACAGGTCTACTAAACTCACACCTATACTTGACAACGCTCACTATTTTTACACCAACCTACATATCAGAATACATATAATAGTACATGCATGGGACAAATATGAAGACGTGTTAGTCTAACGTCTCAGAAACTTCATTTTGTGACACATGCATCGGATTTTTAGTTCGAGCATCATGTATGGGCTCCCAACCCACACACTCAAATCATTAGCGACTACAGCGTCCTTCTTGCAAGCACTGGTTATTAAATGAACATCTTGAGTTCAGATGATTCTGATGGACTTTCTTGTGAAAGTTCAAACCCATACCTATTTTTTATGTCTCTTTCATAGCAGTCAGACATTTTCTTACCATCTTGCACTTTGTTCGTGCCGTACGTACCTGACGGCGCATCATGTAGAGGGGGTTTCGTGGCTAGATGAGATTTTCTGCACACGGAACCAGCAAGCAGGAACAGTTTCCACTTCGACGCTGAATATTTTTTAATCATAGTTTGGTTCAAACACGTGTTTCATTCTATGGATTAAGAAAAAAACTGACTCGTCTCATTTGGTTTCAGAGCTTTTCGGAAAAATAAAGAATGCGTGCCGTTGTTTTCCATTTCAGCCGCATACGCCAGCACAGGCGAGAAGAAGGTCAACTTGAAAGTGCTATGCTGTGATTCATCGAAATCTATTCCTTCACTCCTCTCCTCTCACCTGGTAGATGTACGTGAAGGTGACTTGTAGACAGGTGTATAAGCAAAACATTCTCACACCAGGTAGTGTTGTGAAAATTCCAATACCGAATGTCATCTGGAAAGAGCGTACATTAGAAGGAAGTCCCTGGAAAGGAAATATTAAGAAGAAAGGTATATTTCTAATCGAATAAGCCAAACTTCTGAGTAGCAAGTAGAATTATTTTCAGTTTACATGTCATGGGCTAGGCATCCAGTAGTTTTGCGTGTGATTTTGTACTGATAGATCTTGTTTTGCATCACTGCATTGACTTTAATGTCATAGCTGATAGGCCGTAGAAATGCAAAAATCTTCGTTCAGGGTTTATTTCTTCCACTCCTTTGCGCTCCTTAATTCATTTAATCTCCAATGAGTAGGATAGCTCCAGTAGTCCTTGGCAAAAAACCCGAAGAGGACGCCAAAGCGCATCTCTTTCGTCGTTTTACTATAATTTTGTTATATGAAAAGCCTCTCTAATATATGTACAAATATTTAGAATGAGCGTCTCGGGGGAGAATGGCAGCAACTGGGAACCGTTGCTGCTAGCGTTTCTACTCGAAGCATTACGCCGTTCGGGCTGCGTTCCTAGCGCACATTCACCAGAGTTAAGCCTTTACAGCACTATGTCGGTGACAGCAGTAAGCTTGTGAAGACATCAAAATTCCTCGAAAACATTGAATACAATCATATTTTATCCAATATTATGAGGAGAACATAGTAAGTGCTTGCGTTCAGCAGATACCCATTGAAACTAGTTCTTTTTTTTGAACAAGCCTTTTGGGTCGCGTATGCCTGCTTTATTCTTTATGAGAGCTTAATTTTGCAATGCTGGATAAGCGGCTTTAACACCATTGAATGCCACCTTATAGGTCTGTGAGACGCTAATTCCAAAGATGTATAAATATTTTGAACTTACTTCTCATTTAACAAACGTATAACAAAAAGACGAAAAAGATGCGCTCCTGCGTTTTTTTTCGGTCTTTTTTTGCCAAGGACTATCGACGGAGTTGTACGAAGCTTATGCGGTGAGTACAGCGCATAGAAGATTACTTTCAAGTTGCAGCCACCCTCTTCCCAACCTCAAACTCTACGTCTCTTGGCAGAGATTTAGGTAGTCTGCAATAAGTGAGGGGCCGGTGGCAGCAGATAGGAACCGATGTTCCTAGGTACTGTACTTGACGTATTGTTTGCGCTGCCTTCTTGCTGCACAGTTATCAGAGATAGAAGACAATGATGCTCACGATGTCAGTGAGAGAAGTGATGGTGATCGCCACTGCCGCTTCGGAAAGGGTGTCAGCTATTCGACGAGCCGGCGAGTGCTCGGGATTCGTGCGATGCCACTCGGCGGACATGATAAATAGATCGTCGATTCCAATACCTGCAGAGTAACCTACCTCATGGAGAAACGATTTGTAGCGTGCTCTATGGAACAGGTACATTATTCAAAAAAAAAAAACTGTTGTATATGAGGTTAACCATGCATTTTTAACTATGTGTCTTGAAAGCGGTTACCCACATAACACGAGGAATGGTGAGACGTTCACGATCGCATTGTACAACTCTCCAAGCCACAAAAGCAGTCCAAACGAAGTGATGACAGCAAGAAGGGGACACCAGATGCCTGAATTGGAACAGATTCATGACGGCAACGTATGCACAGTACATTTTTCGCGTTCTCAGAACGGCTTTGCACGAAAAATGTCAAAAACTCAGGTGAACTCGAAAGAAGTCTTCAGAATATTTGAGATAGAAGAATTTAGAATAGCTCAGGTATTAAATTTGCAGATTGTGTGAAATTCAGATTTCCGAGGAACATAGAAAACGCCAGCGATCTGGATCTGACACTGGACCATTGGGGGTGTGTATCAGGGATGAGCGGATACGGGATTTTTCATTACCCGGATAACGGTGCGGATAACGGATAGGCTAAAAATGACCGGATAACGGATACCGGATAACGGATAACGGATAAGCATCCAGTGAAGCACCACCTAATAACTGTCATCGTAGCGAAACGTGATGAGGAGGAGAATTTTGTTGAAGAAAGTTAATACAAGATCTTCTACCTTTCATAGAAACAGCTGTACCTTTCAAAACAGAAACATTGTCTCGCTTACAAGACATATCATCTTCGGGGAGAATTTTTAGCAAATTGTTAGGAAAGAATTTTTGTAGCGAATAATTTCTTTAGAGACAGCATAAAGAATAATTTTTCGAGAATTCCCAGAGAAAGGTCTTGTCGACCGACCCTCTGACCAAGTCGGTGTGCCTGTATACCTTTGGGCCAGCTGAAAAAAATCCCGAACCAGGGTGTCCTGAACCCGCACATTCGCCGCGCTCGGTGGATGACAGTGATTTTCTGCGATAATCTTCGGCCAATTTCTTTTCCAGTAGCCCCATGTCTGGCATTCTGTTCCCTTGACTACAAAGTCTAACACAAGAGAACGCTTTTGCTTTGGTAAAAACTTCCGATCGGAATACGTGGAGTCACATTTGACTCACACGTCCAGTCTAGTCATTAGACTTGATGAATTAAAGGACAAATATATCGAAGGATCGAAGCTTTTAGAAATAGTTTAGAAAGAAAACGTTTGACTTGAACTAAGATAGAACTGCACAAAATGTTCTGTGGATGACTTCTCCCCCACCGTCTATGCAGAAGATCACGCGCAGTTGAATCTGCCCATCTGTGCCTTATCCGCACCGTTATCCGGTGTTAAATGCCTGGATAACGGTGCGGATAACGGATAAGGAAAAACACCCGGATAACGGTTAAACGGACAACCGGATACGGATAATCCGCTCATCCCTGGTGTGTATCATCATGAGGGAAAACGGGGTGTGGTACTCTCCCGCGATTGGTTAGTTCAAACTCTCCTCACGCCCATTACGGCTGACTCGTTCCCTTCGCGCGCGATTCCGCTATACATGACTATGCAAAATTTGAATGCGACCGGGACGAGTTGATCGTAAAGGGCGGGAAGACTCCGCCTCGTTTTCCCTCATGATGATACACACCCGATCATTGGTGTGCATCAGTGGCGGACTCAGAAAGTGGGAGGGAGGAGTAGGCGGGTGAAAAAAATGGAGTCTCCACCATTTTGGGGACCCCGATGGAAAATAAAAATAACAAAGAATTAATTATAATCATTTAAAAAATTATAATAAAAATAAATATTTGAAAGTATACATACTAATCCAAAGTTTTCATTTATTTTGTAAAGTCATTTCAAAAATTCAGCGACCCATTCTCGTAGGGGGAGACCCCCCCCGGTTCCCCTCCAACTGCCTCCGCCAGTGGTGCCTATAGATATATTGAGCAATTAGATGCACTAAAGATCGAAAATCATGTACAAACACAGACGTTTTCGTCATTGCCCTATTAGAAGTCCAGAAAGGTTTGTACCTGCACATGCGACGATAGGCTTGCTGCGCACCCAGTCAATGCCAATGAATCCGTTTCCATGGTTGATCAGCACCACCGACACCATGAAGCAGAACGTGAACAAAATCGTGCATGTTCCTGAATACTTAGGAAGAATTTCTCAGAGTTATGCAATTGATAGGTACAGAACGGAACTTTAGAGCTTTTAGAATAGGTAACAGGAACTTTCTCAAGCTTCACCTCTTATGGCCAACAATGTTTTTACGACCGAAAAATTTTTGTCGATATTGAGTTAACAGCAATAATGGTACAAGAAGAGAAGACTCGCAATTGTTAGACAAGCAGATCTGAAGGTTCCGCCAATATGTATATGTTACTTCAAAGGATCATCAGAAAACCTAGAAGCTATTCTTAGGCCGTAATAATCAATATTTCTCTAATAACAAATCGGGCACATGTACAACGATCCACTGTCACGAGCTCTTTAGTTCAACCAGCGCCTAGAGTCAAGCAAGCACTCAGCTGGCCAGGGAAGTATACTAGCGGGGTCGGACAAGTCGAAAAGGAATGTGTAATGTCGCATGCAGTTTATAACGCTGTTCTCATTCGCATTTTTGTCAGATCCGTTTATAGTGTGTACATTCCGAGGTGGCCGACAACCGCACCGCATGTCATGCGGCGTGCCCCCTTGCTGGCGGCGTTCCAGCATGATAAACATAAGCGAGCCTCATCTGATGCGTTTACCGGCGTCCATCTTCGGTCGACAATTAGCTGGTCGGCCACTGTTGTCGGCCACTTCGGAATATACAGGGCATACCTTTTCTGCTGCGGACCCCTCTGTGAAGAGTTAGGTAGCCGCTATACTCCTCGAGGAGTATAGCGGCAGTGTTACGTGGCGGCATGTCGACTCCGGTCGAATTTACCTCTCAGTGCTGCTTCAAACTGTTTAACTTATTTATGTTTCCAAAAATTTCTCAAATTCGGGTAATTTCACGTAACCATTCGCAAGTTATATCCCAGAAGCGAAATTCAGCCTGAATTGTGCAAATTCTGTTCATACCACGTAACTCTTCGCAGAGTGCTCTAAACTGACAGAAGGATCTCAGCAGAAGAAGATTTCGGCTATGTGATCACACAGGTATGATAGGACGCAAAAGGACAAGAGCAGAAAACCGATAGAAAAGGATCGCAGCAGAATGTAGAAAAAAGTGTGAATTTTCATACTCATCTCACTTGCATAGTTAAATTTCTTGTTATCTACGAAAAGGTGTAGACCTACTATCAAAAGGTATTTGATGATGACGTGAGAGTTGATGTGTTGTGTTTCCCTACTCAGGCATTCCAGCAATTGGAGCTGCATCTCATTTCAGGCCTGATTACTAAAAAAAGAAGCTTTGAGATTCTATTGAATTGAATTTCGGCTCCTATTAAGTCGCTTCTTGACTACCCTTCCCTTTTTGAATAGGATTCCAAGAGAGATCATATAGCGACCGAATTGGAAACCAAAAAACAATCAAACAGTACTCGAATAACATTCCAACCCCACCTACTTCAACAACTGGAGCCAAAACAAGATGGGGCTCCAATTACTGAGATTCCTGGGTAAGTACGGGCGCCTGTGGCACAGTGGTAAGAGGCTCGCTGCGCACGCACACGGTCGATAGTTCGATCGCGTCCGTCGCCAATCAAGCCATTCATCCCTCCGGGGTCGGTAAATTGGTACAAGGAGTCTGGGAAGATGAAGCACCGACTTGGTTCATCGGCTGCCCCCCGCAAGTCACTCCATGGGGCACACATGTGTTCAACGCCTCTACGATGCTCAGGTGAAGTCGAATGTGTGGCGCATCCATCATGACGGGATTGATCAACGCCGACCACTTTATCCTTTATCCTGAGTAAGTATACTAGGCGGACCAACCAGTGGTCTCTGCAAAGCCGGTAATATTCGGACGTGCGGTCCACTGCGACCCTACTGAGGTGACATCACTACCAGCGCCACTCATTCTCGCAGCTAGGCACCGCCGCAGTCACCACATGACCCAGTCGTTTTTTGTAGTCTTCTGCTGTTATCCTTCCGGAATTTTGTATGAGACTATCATTTATCCTAATAAATACATATTTCATAATTTCATCTCAAGAGAACTCCGATTCGTGAATATTAATTGCAATAATATCACAAAAATCACGAGATCCTCTGGCTTACCCACGAATTTCGGTGTGAGGGTGTCAGCGACGTCCTGCAAACCCTCCGGCAGCGACTCGTTGTGATTTACTCCGAATTCGACCATATCTGAGCAATGACGTGATCGTGACTGGTGAGCAGTACACTTTACTAACAAGGTGATTGTTGCCCAGCTAGACTAGGCAACAGTGAGCTTGTCCTTCTCCTGCAGCAGTTTCTGACAGCATCTGCGACTCACCTGAAGGCGGCTTTTCCTTGTTGGTCAACCAAGATGCCAGCTTCTTCCTCCATATGTAACTGATGTTTCCAACCTAACAAAGCCGTCTGACAAGGATTCTCACAGAAAAAAACCGTAAGTGCTCTATGTAATTGGTTTCCGCTACCTTTTGTTCTCTCACATTGTAAGTGAGTCTGAGTGCTGTGGCGTGGTCGAAATGGCCTTCGCGATCTACGAGGTGCGGTCGACCCACCAGTGCTCCAAAGTAGATCGGCTCTGACCCCCTCCATCCAATCGGGTAGGTAATGTTCACCTGAAAATCAGGATTCTTTTCTTCTGGAAAGTCTTACTCAGTGAAAGAATAAAACCAGATAAAACTAGGATCACTTAACGATATAATATGCGTGATTAGTAATCTTTAACAACTTATAAACGTCAACTACTTTATCTTACTTCCATAGATTTGTAATGATTAGGCTATCTGATATGGTGATAGTTTCAGTCAGGAAAATCAGGTTGAGAACTGACTTCGTTGTTTATGATGTCGCTGGCGAACTCGGCTATTGGACCGCTGAAATTGCCCCAGCGGCTCTTTGGCATCAGCATCGTTAGGTGGTCATTGAGGTAACATGCCCAATCGAACGACATACAGAGATCGGTGTAGGCCACCTGTTGAAGGTCTCGTTAGCCAGTTGCGAAGCCCTTTGGGCTCTCAGCCGCGCCCGTAGCCACTTACCTCATAGTGTTTTCCTTCGAGGTCGACGGGCACAGTGATATTGTGAACGATGTACTGATTTATGCGGGCCACCTCGTCCAGATATCTCAAGCTCAGAATATTCGGTCTGCCGTACTGGGGATGCTCTTTACCAGCGACTGAGCGAAAGCGAATTGTACAGTGGTGAAAGGAGAAAATAGACGAGTCGAGCAAAAAAAAAACCCTCACCTATAATATCGAGGTACCCGTTGAGGTCATAACTCTTACCAGGCCAAAACCGTTGCTCATCCAGCGGCCAATGCTCCGATATGACCTGAACTGACCGCTCCAACGCATAATCAGAAAGAAATCTAACAGATGAAGCCGCTACTCACAGCTCTTTCATATCTCCAAGGAGCATTTCGAGGAGAGAAAACAAATTGAGGGTCCTTCGTAGTCTGAAAAACCAACATAACCAGCACGTCATAGTGGTTGAACTCTGGCGCTCTACACGAAGCGTCTCTCGTTCTAGACGGATCCCATTCTTTGAGCTTCCCCGTTTTAGAACAGCAACCACACTGAAGACGTCTTACGCTTGTTCACGAACCAGTTCTTCGATCCATACCAAGCCGTAGCCGCAAAACGCAGTGAACAGCAAAGAAGTGACGAGGAACTCGAGCCGAAACTGAAAAAAAGACCTGTTAGTTACTTCGTGACGAGAAATACTGCTCATGTCCATCAGCGGCGAAAACGCAGGTGGGGGCGCCCTCCAACCAATAATCGTTCACCGAACTCTTAGAAAAGATAAAGAAAACTTTGTGAAATACTTGTGCGCCTTGCATTAGCTTATTTTTGTTGATTTTTATTATTCTTAAAATTCATTTTTTTTTAAAATGAATTTTAAGATTAATTTTTTTCATTAAAATTCATTGGAAAAGTTTTCCATTCCTTTGCTTACCTTGGCTGTTTTCCCCAGCATTACGTTCTACTGTTCCTTAATCAATAAAATGCAAGCATCTTTGCCTATGCTGCTGGTAAACACTTTGACTAAAACGCTCAGGAACTGTCCCTAGGTGGGTCTGAGGCTGGATTGTTAGGGGTAGGGAATACCTAACATCCGAAAATCCAGCGTCAGATTCTCCATGCATGCCCCAGCGCTCGTGGAGAGTGGCGTTATCCCTAGCGCCATCCGCCGTTTCATTTCATCTCCCTACTATTCCCCACAAGTGTTACCGGCTCTAGGCATATGGATTGCAATACCATCGGAACACTTTTGCTGCCGTTTGCTAGGGAATTCAGACGTGATGTCTTTGTTATTTTCCACAAATTTTTCCTTTATTAGACAGTTGTTTTTTTTTTCTCCTGAACAGTTGTCATTAGTTCACACTATGTTATCGAATTTTTTTTGTTCCATTTGGTTGTTAACTGTTCGTGAGCACCTTAGCGTGCATAATTAAATAAATAAATAAATAAAATTCATTTTTTAATAATGATTATTGGAAACAATATTTTCAGTAATTTTATTTCTCTACCCGTGTCATCGAAGTGAAGGCGATCTCACTTTACTCCCACGCCCCCCCCCCCCCCCCCCCCCCCCCCCCCCCC
>JARK01001342.1:1274972-1293071 GCA_000688135.1 Ancylostoma ceylanicum | reverse complement strand
CCCAATAAGTGCTGGTACCCAGTTAAGCGGAGCTTCTTAGGAAAGGGTATTAAGGTTAGTCGGATCAGCATTCGAGAATACTTCAATTCACGTTATTCCATGCGTAGTTATAAAAAAAGCATATAGATTCAGCGCGTCACCATTGAATGGGCCGTTCCATAAGTATAGACGCAGTATAGACGTCGACGCACGTAAAACGACAGGAACTAGGGTTTTTGGGTACGCTAATTCCATTTACGTTCTAGCCGTCTGACGGCCTCAACATCTTTCTACAACATCGCCTATGCGCTGCTTCAGTACTCAAAAGATACACATGATTTCGCAAGACTCTTGCGGTCTGACACTCGAAAAATCTCGACCCTTACCAGTCTTTACATAGGAGGATTCAAGGTGCTTCGCACAAAAGACACTCATACGGCATATAAAACATATGTATGTGCGCCCTATTGTTGAGTGTAGCACAACTGTTTTTCTCCTTACAGAAAGAGAGACATAAAGTTATTGGAGAGTATCCAGAATTATTTCACACGTAAGCTTACGATGCATCTCGGTGGGCTTAGCCACCAACAAATTCCAAATGGGGAGGGACGAATGAAGCAGCATAGCTTTCCTAGTTTACGAAATAGGAGAACTAGAAATGATTTAGTCATGTTTTTCAAGTTAATCATGGAAAGAACCGGAGTTGATACTTCTAAATTTTTCACCTTGGTTGACCCCAGAACTAGTAACGGGAGCATAGATCTCATGACTAGAATTAGTAAGACGCAATCCAGGCTCAGGAGTTTCCCATTAGAGTTATTCAAGAAGTTACCAAATTTTTTAAGCTACAAAGGTATATGTCCCTTCGATATTTCAAAAAATTAGCTATTTCAAGAGTTTGCTCGCTGGCTTCTTGACCTGAGCTTTATTAGTCCTCTTTCCAACACTTGTTTTCGTTCTTATACAGTGCGTTTCATAATTATAGGACACCCCCAACTTTCCCACTACCGGCTTCCCCCTAATCGTGGAACTTTTCCTTCAATACCATTGTGACCAGCACCTAAAACAACCCTAGTGCCCTTCTTTTGAGCCCACCGCAGCAGCTTTGGTTTTTAAAAAATATTATTTTTCTCTTCTCGCACACTTCGCAGTCACGACACACCTTCATATTCCAACAAGTTTATTTGCCGCGCATGTCGGATGTCGGAGTCAGACAACGGGGGTGGCAGAGAGCAGGAGGAGGAGCGTGATGAAGGCGGCGGAGCCAGCCAATGGGAGCGGCGACTGGAAACGAGTGTTAAAAGCCGCGGTTGCGTCGCAGCTTCCAGATTATAGCGCGTCAGCGTCGTGCTCGGATCCAACAAATGTTAGAGCTACATAGTAATGAAACCTTTACTCCAGGAGTGGAGGGCTTTGCTCCTTTCAAACTGTTCTCACCCGAGTATCCTTTTAGTTTCCATCACTGAGCTCCCACACATAGGGCGACACTGCGACGCCGAGCTCTGTCACTTACTAGGTGAGTTAATATAATATAATTTTTCCAGTCCTTTGATAATCTTCCAATTCTGCCAATAAATTTATTTCGGATCTAGCTCGATCTTGCGATCTTCAAATTTTCTTTTCTTTCTTTTTTTGTTTCTCTTTTGTTTTCCTTTGCTTTTTGGACGAACAGTGGATCTAAATTAGATTTTGCGATTTTCAAATTTTCGTTTTTCCTCCTTATTTGGTTTTGTCTTTTCTTTTCCTCCGATGTGACACTTGTTCGAAAACACTTTGATAAGTTCTTTCAGCAATTTTCTTCTTTTGTTCACTTCAGTACTAGATGCCCGCTTTCTTTTCAAACATTCGTCTTCTTTTCAGCTTGTCCCACTCCACTTACGAGGGCCACAACTGCAAAATGCTTACCAAAAGGTAAGTAAGCCATTTTTTTCCAATGTGAAAAGGTACCCACTTCGTTTCAGTGTAATTTTTGTTATTTAGAACGTTCATGTACCAGTCTGTCCTGCTTGCGATAAACCATTGCCTACACCCACAAGGGTCTCCACCGACGCTCAGGTGAAACTTTTGATACATTTTTAGTTTGGGATAAAAAGCTTTGCGCTAGGTGTCGTAGTCGCTTGATTCCAGGTAAATAGCATGTTCTAAACAACTGTGCTGCTAACACAAAAAAGAAACGTTTTCGCTGATAAGTGCTCTGTGAAAGAATGCAAAAAGGAGGTATTGCTCTTTTTCTCGTTCATGTAAATCATTTATTTCTGACCACAGAGTTTTGTTTTCACCTTTGTCCTGAAACAGACATGCTTTTAACTTGTCCCTGTTCATACCCGTGCTTACCAACATAGTTTTTGCTCTGGACAACGTCATGAGAAAGACCACAACTGTGAACAGTAATGCGCCACCTTTCGTAAAAGCTGCGTAAGTTTTTTTTTCAATCAGAAAATTCTGCTCTTGCTTTCTTTGTTCCATGTTTCATTTTGATTCATGTTCTGTTGGATATTACATATTTGAGATTACACAGGTTTCCGTGGTTTTTCAAATAGTTGTTCTTTAGGAGAAGGAACGCAATCGAAACCAGTGGAGAAGTGCTGGAGATATCTGTGATTTCTGGATGATTTGAATATTATCGTAATGGTTACATTCCTTTATTTTTCCGAGTGACGAATTGTATTTGTACGAATTGTGTTAAACATGATACACCGGGACAGTTTCTGGCACACAAGGGAGAACTAGAGGAAAGAATGAACAAAAGCAACGAAAGAATGGCACAGACAATGAACATTAGACTGTGATAAGAACGAATAATATACAAGTGAGTAAACCTTCAAGAAAAAGATCAACATTGAGATCACTGCTCATTTTTTCTTTGGAAGGCGTCACACACGTAGGAAACATTCAACAAGAAAAGGCCAAAGAATCCGAAAGTTCTTGGGAAGGAATGCGGAAAATAGTTGGACAGTACACCGCTACGTCCACCACCCTTCCAGAATTCATAGAGTCTGAGTCACCACTTCTACTTGTAACCCTAAGCACACTAGAAACTACATAAGCAGATCAACTGAACATCCTTTGAAGCCGTGAAAGCAATAGAATCCGCACTTATGAAACTTGGAACAAACTTAAAACGCTGAGCAAAAGACGAAACCAACTCAGATTCAGAACATGACGCATCATGTTCTGAATCTGAGTTGGTTTCAGGCGACCCTTCAACGAAGTTGGTTGTTCTCGTGCCGTAATTCTTAGAATGATCCCACAAGTCATCGAAATGACCGCCCGACCCCCATGTGGCATTCCAATACTTAAAAAACTTCAAAATCGCTGTGTTCATCTTCCGTCACCAAGGGTGGCTGCTGTGCATCCAGAGCGCGTAAAATCTCAATAAACTGTGGCGGTAGCAGCGGCAGCATCTGAATTCTTCTAAAGAAGACTCCAATTATGGGTCCCTTCATTGAAGGTCCACGGAGGTGTAGCTGGTCCGTGTGCCGGATTCTGCACTGGGTATAGTGGAAAAATTATCTAAAACCATTACAACTTCACATCGGTTGAAAAAACATCTGAAACCATTACAACTTCACATCGGTAAACTGATGCATCATATTTTTAGAACAACTATATTCCACCTACCCTTTGACCTCTAGACACATTTCTGCAGCTGTTGCGTTCATGACTGGTGTTTCGGAATCGAAAAGAAATATGCAACCAAGGCGTCGAAACGCTTCTTGTCCCCCAAACTCTTGCACCTCAGCCCATAAAAATGCGAACATCCTTTTGTACGTCTCCTCTTTTGCGTCCGGTAAGAAGGCATAAAGGAGTGGCAAAGTGTTTCCCCCCGAAAACGCACCTATAATACTGTAGGTAAGAAAGCGTGAAGGATTGACAAAGTGTTTCACCTGAATACTTGCCTATTATACAGTAGAATTGTGACGATTCGCAGCGTCGCATATGGGGAGGGGGATCTGTTTGGAACGTCCATCACATAGGGACCGTTAACAAAGTCAACCTTGTGAAGACATTCGCCCACAACGTTCTGCTGCCCAAGTACATAGTAAGTCAATTGTCGAGAAGGATGAAGGATTCTCTGCATAGCATTGACATAGCAATAAATCCTGAATTATAATAGGAAAATTGAAAAATACAATTAAATGCATGAGTCCTTGCTGAGTTAATATCTAGTCACAGTTACCAAGCTCGTCTCGTTTTGGTATCGACGTAAAAATACTATAAATTTTAGCAGATCTATCACTTGGCTGTTTCGGCTTGATAACTCGTTTGAGGTGCTGGTCAGAAACAAGTATTATTTCAACCAGTATTTCAAAGAAAAAAAAACGCACATCTTATTAGAAATACCGGAAAATTGCCGCTTTGTTCAATCGGGGCGAGGATGGCACTGTACGTTTCATGGAACAGACTGCCCACCTTTTCCTGTGTTTCAATATGTATTTGGTGTGATACCTTCCATTTCTATGTTTCCTCACTGTCTCCTTCCTAACGCATTCTGCGGCGTCCTTCAATCGGTGGAGACAGTGTGCGGTCGTAATTACTCACAAAGTCGGATGAGCTGACCTCCGTGGGCTACCAGACCATACATGTGGACTGTTAGGTGGGGCAGTGCCCATGGGGGAACTTTATCTGCAATTACGACCGCAGTCATCGACCGGAAACAGTAGCCAAACATCTACAGTCATTCCAAAAATCCTTGACGCATCCCATCTGCTGAGCCAAGTCACACTACTTATGATAATACATAGGTGGCGCAGCGCGGCTCAGCAGATGGGCAGTATGGCATGAGGCAAGGGTTTTTTAGAAAGACTGTAAATGGAAGGGATCATACCACCGGTAAGAAAAAATTGGTCGAACCAGCCAATCGCTTAGCCGATGCCACTACTCTCGTTATTGCGGACAAAATCCTCCTATAGGCACTCCATCAGCTACTAACAGACCGTATAATGCGAATCCTACGTATTATTCGTGATCAGACCTTCAAAACACTTGTTTACTGGCTACAATGCCTTCAGCAAGCTCTGCGTGTGATGCAAGGTTTGGAAAAAAATTTACGACGCCGGTTTAGTTGATACCAGAATGCAAAATATCATGAGCTAAGTGTACAACGTCTTGAACAACCGTATAAGTACAGCGTACATATCCGAAACGACGAGTCGTCCCAAGCGGCTCACGTCACATCCAAATCATTGGTTGATGTCAGAAAGATAACGATGAAACGTGATACGCAGATTAGAGATGATGATGTGGATTGCTGGCGAGGGTGTTTGCCTCTGGATCCCCGACCGCGTGACTCATCGTTTCGGATAGACGGTACGTGTAGTCCTGCAGGTTGAGGCGCACAAATTTTTTTCACCCCTTGACCTTCTCATTACCGTCATCTCTGAGCATCAGACTCCAGATTAGTTGACAACCCTGTCGCAAGGCCGCTGAGTGGCGCAATGGCTGGCGAACTGCGACGTGACCGCCACGCTACAGCCTTGCGACTGGGTTGCATGGTGGCTGCGCTGCGGATTCTGCGAATGCAGACTCCTGGATCGTGGTGAACACGATTGACGAGTGAACGTGCGAACGAATAAAAAGAAATATCAACTCTATAATGAATTACACAAGGGAACAACTCACTATTTGTCCGGGGACTGCGTCCTGCATGCTCCTTGCGGCATGGTTGGCCTTACATATCGACCGGCGCGTGTTGTTCCGACTACGGTCTGTCGGATTTATGATTTGTTCAACCATCTGCCCCTCTCCAGATCATTGAACAGCTCTAAATTGATGTCATTTCATACTTTATTTTATTTTATTTTTTAACCATTCACAACATAATTGCTACCAACCAAAACGAGTACCTCGTATTCTTTCCAGAATCCGAGGCGCTTCCTGCGATGGGGATGCCGGCTCGCTATCTTGCTGTCCCCGAATTTCCTTACACCGCTCTATCACGAGCCGCCTCGCCATCGCTGGCGTCTTTGTTTCACAGAAATGCGGCCTTACCGGCCGCATTGGGTCACTGATGAATCTCGTGCCCACTATTTTTACCGAAGGGAGCGGTTGCGGAAATCGCAACCGCTCTCTGTTCTTCAGCGCCTTGCATTCGCTGCAGCAGTAGGTTTTTGTCAGTCCATCTGACAAAACCTTTTGGAAGTGCCACTCGTAACAGTGGCGCCTGTCAGGATGCACGAATATGGCAATGTCGTGCCCTCCAAACGCTTTGGACGCCATAAACAACGCCTCAACCGGCTCAAAGCTCATTCTACTACAGCTTAACGCTTTCGGAACTCTATCCCTTCTAATTTACTAGAAATTCGCGCGCACGCGCGAAAAGCTTCATTTGCATGTGCGAGAGAGAACAGTGGCGGTGGATCGCACAGATAGTGCATAATTAGGCTAGGGAACAATGGCGGCTCGCAGAGACGCAGACAAGTATAGTCCGCTACTCCTGCCTCCTTATAGGGAATCTGAGGAAATCCGCATCGGTACACATTGCACATGCAAGACTGCCTACCTCAGAAATACAGTTAGCACTGCTCACAGGCTGTTCTACTGACCTTGCTATGTGGCGATCCAAGTGCGCAACACTCGTTCAACATCGAGGTTTTCTCAGATTTTCTCACTAAAAGCCGCGAATCGATAGCTGAAAATGACGTGAATTGCTTGTTTGTATTTTCTGATGTCTGGCGCTGTTAGCTCACGTTCCAGTCTCTTACTGTGCAGGTCTGCTTTCGTCGAGAACTAAACCAAAAGCGCAACAGCGACCTCGAAAAAATTTTTTTCCTATAGGTAATGACTATGTTTCGCCATCACGTGAATAACTCTTCCATTTATCATAAGTATTCTGGTATATGTCACCTCATCCATGACCAATCACACTACTTGGAGCAGGATCTGATCACTTTATCAATTGTGACATTTTGTTTCCTACATTTCATCAGTTACTGTGGATTTCGCAGAGAGCAGACACTCGAGCAAGCAGAGGACGGTGTCCGGTCTGGCAGCATTGGAACTCAGAAAACTCCTCTGACTAATTTTCTAGGTTTTGAGGTATCCATTCGCGGATTTTATTAAGAAAATGTGGGGAAACCTTGATGGCAAACGTTGCCTACTTGGATCACCACCTAGCGAAGCCAGTAGAACAGCTTGTGACCAGTGCTGACTGTTTTTCTAAAATAGGACTACAGTAGGTCCTTGTCAGCTAATTTTGAGTGCACTTCCATCATTAATCAGCTGCTGAGAAATAGTGATAGGCAGTCTTGCATGTGCAATGTCTACCGACGTGGATCTCCTCAGATTCCCTATAAGGAGCGGGATGTATGGGATCAGTGTGGTCCGTAGATGCTCAAAAAATTATCCAAACTTCGTAAATCTGATTTCGCGGCAAGTAAACTCGTTAGAACCTGAAGGTGTGTCGTGACTGCGAAGTGTGCGAAAAGAGAAAAATAATGTTTTTAAAAACCAGAGTTGCTGCGATGGGCTCAAAAGAAGGGTACTAGGGTTATTTTAGGTGCTGATCACAATGGTAATAAAAGAAAAATTCCACGATTAGAGGGGAAGCTGGAAGTGGGAAAATTGGGGGTGTCCTAGAACTATGAGACCCACTGTATAATATCTGCTACACGTGCTGTTACATTTAGTTGTGAACATATTTTGTTGAAAGTATTATTGAAGTCATTGTAGATGTGTTTGTCGCGGGAACGCTTTGTTTACATCCTCTTAGAGGCAGTACCCGTGGGAACTTTCACCTCTCAGATTTTCACGAAGAGTATACGTATAACAAGAACACAGGAAGTGCCCTGCGTTCAGCTCAGAAATAAGTAAAGCTGCGTACCAGCGGCAACTTTTGACGAGTTCACCAGTCGTGAAACGGAGGGCTTTTCTTTTGTTGCGTGATCGGAAGTAGAATCAGCTGTTTCGTCGCAATTCCAAATGCTAAATTCCCTAGTTTTTTTCTTCAACTGCAACTTTTTTCGTCACTTTATGAATAATTCTAGTTGCTTCAGTATTAAGATGTCATGAAGCCCTCATATAGAATTATCTTCTTTTATCTGTGTTCGATGAAAGTTTCGTAACCTCAAAATACACAAACAAAAGGCAAAGCAAAATATGTTAACAATCGCTTATGTGTATGTGTGCACCGAGTGCAAAGGAACGAGGAGCAAATGTGAACGTATTTACAATAAATATCTACACTATCTGATCCTATCTGGGTTCGCTCACAAGCCTACACCAATAACAGCTTCTCCCGACACCGCAGGACGGTGCACACTCGCGATTCCCCACCAGAATTTGAAGTGGTAGTGTTGCACCGTCACCTCGAGAACCTCCTCCATAGGAAGATCATGGAGGCTCGGGAAATCAAGCGGTTTCAACCGGAGATAAACAATAAGGAAGAGCTTGTTGAGACGTTGAAATTAATTGCTTGACAGGACCGCTTAAATATCTGAGTAGCAATACTGTTTCGTATAAGTGAAGTATCCCTAGATAAGATCAGATAGCGTGAATATCTGTTGTACATACGTTCACATCTGCTCTTCGTCCCTTTGCACTCGGTTGGTCATACACGTAAACTATTGTTAACATGTTTTGTATTGTAAATGTATTTGTATTGTGAATTTTGAGGTCTGAGGAAGGCGCAAAGCGCCGAAAGCTTACCGGAATAAAACTACTAACTACGAAGCTCTCATCGAACACTGATAAAAGAAGATAATTCTTGTTGCTTCCACCTACTCCTAACCTTTTTAAGGGCATCCCGTGCTATTTTTTGCTTCCCGATTAAATTAGCGCTAGTTTTTGTCAAAATTTAAATTTTCAGTGGTTTTTCCTCCATTAGAGAATTCCATGAGGTTTTGACTCTCCAGCATTAGCTTTTTTAATTGTCGCATGTTTTGAAGCTCTTCATGATTGTGGTTGCAGAACCGCAGAAACCAGTATTATTTTCACGGCGTCAGAATCTCTGCATTCTCTACGATGGCTAGTTTTGCTGTACTCCAAATAAAAAGTTTCTCCATGGGAGCAGGCTTTCATCCAGTTCAGGATCCTTTGAGGTATAGTTTCAGAGACTCAAAACAGATTCGCGTTTATAAAGTAGCAGGAATTTTAATTACTTGCAGTTCTAGGACCTACACATTATCGACTGTACGTATAGCAGCATCGACTGCACATAGTTTCCAACCATGAAGAACTTGTGAGAGGTTTTCAGAAACCGCAGATGAAACTTGCCACCTGAACAATTTCGTGCACGTTTTCGCTGGGAAGCATATTTCATTATTCGTCTACATGCACATTTAAGAAATTTTCTCGCCGGATGAATTGTTATTCAAGTAAATATTCGAACCTTTGAACATTCGAAAGTTCGAATATTCGAAAATTCGGTTGCTCCGGAAATTTGAATATTCGAGAGTTCGAAAAGTCCCAGAAGTTCGAAAATCCTAAAAATATTTTCGAATGTAGAACTCATACAGGTAGTCACTTGAACCAACTTCTCAGCTCTCTTATCCATAGGAGCTGCTGCCTCGTATAGCGGCGACGTTTATTTTATATGTATAACACGGATAAATTATACAAATTTTGAATTCGACTCCGCTTTTGCCATCGCACGCACAAACACTTTGAATGGGACACAATCGAAGAAAGAAATCTGCAATAGTCAATTTCCTGCCATACTTCTCACACTCCTCTCAGAATTTGAGCCTAGTGACATAGAAGAAAGCTGAGCCGTGCTTGTACTCAGACAAAAATGTCAGGACAAGCGGAGGACGATAGCCTTCATTTCTTAAGGAAGTTTATTGGTCATGTGGTGATCACCTGCTTTGGGACATGCGGAGGACGTAGTAGAGGAGTGCAATCTAGGCCCGAACACTGACAAAAGCCTCGGATGGGTGCGGAGGAACATGGCAGGTAATCCGAACCCCCCCCCCCCCCCCCCCCCCCCCCCCCCCNTCATTTCTTAAGGAAGTTTATTGGTCATGTGGTGATCACCTGCTTTGGGACATGCGGAGGACGTAGTAGAGGAGTGCAATCTAGGCCCGAACACTGACAAAAGCCTCGGATGGGTGCGGAGGAACATGGCAGGTAATCCGAACCCCCCCCCCCCACCACTCCCCCCTCCCCTCGATGTCTGACATCACAGACCAGTGAGTTTTGCCTATTTCACCACTGTTTGTAACCCTGCACTGCATCTTTCTGCGACATTAGGGCCTACACGGGTTCTTGTTTTCATTCACGCTATAAATATTGATCTACTTGAGGTGCCTCTGAAGTGTCTCTTTCACGGTGTGAGTGGTACAAAATACAGTGCCGATAGCACTGCGCATGTCCTAACAGAGGAACAGTTTTACACATATGTCGCTTCCGAAGTTATTACAGTAACAGAATTTGCGTGAACTGCCGAAAGCGATAGCGTACATGAAAAACTTCAGGGTAAAGGGTAAAGTGGTCGGCGTTAATCAAGCCCGTCTGTGGGATGCGCTACGCATTCAACTTCATATGAGCACCATAGAGGCATTGAATGCGTATGTGCCCTACACGGTGACTTGTGAGGGAGGGGGGCATCCGATGTACCAATTCAATGCTTCATACTTCCATACTCTCTGGTACAAATCTACGGACCCCGGAGGGTTGGATGGCTGGGTTGGCCATGGGCGCGACCGAACTATCAACCGTGTGCCTGCGCTGCAGGCGCCCCGCGGAAGACCTCAGAGTTTTGGTTTTGACTTTCCAGGTTCTGACAAAGGCGACGACGCCGAAACGTTAGCCGGAGTAAAGATTTGTAACAATCTTGGTCCACTGCTCAAGTTATTCAAGACAACTGTATTCCGTGAGTATTATTTGGACCATAGTGTTATACCATCCTGAAAATGAGTAGATCCCTTCCTTGTCATTCTGGTCTTCTAAACAGCTGCAGGAACAATGAGATACAACGGTAAATCTTAGACCTCAATGTTGACGAAATCGTTGCAATTTCGTTGATTGCATGATTTTTAAAGGAAGGCGTGGAAACAACACATGGCGCGACGTCGCGTCGCGAAGTCAACCGCCAACTATCACAATGCGACAAAAACATGCATGAGGCCAGTAGTTTTGAATATTTTACAAGTGCATGATGATGAGCTAAAATAGTACGCGGCGACAAGCTATAAACACCCTTCGAGCTGACTTTTGCGCAACTTCTTTTGTAGGAAAGGAACTTGCTAATACATATACAGCTTCTGCACTGAGTGTGATATACGTACATGTAGTCCACAGCTACGACGTATTTATTGAACTTTGGCAAAACGAACCGCTATGCAAATTTCAGACCGTGAATACAAAGCAACAGGAATTGTACATCCTTTCAGCTTTGTAACTTAAATACAGTAGACAAAACTCACTAGCTGCGATGACATAGAAACTAACTATGAACAGACCCGAAGAGGAGCAGTATGAATTGCTGAGAGGAATTGTACATGAGGGTGAAATGCAGATTGAGCACGAACGTTTAGGATTTACTACAGAATTGAACAAGTGGCTGAGACCTGAGCTGTGGTGCATTTGAAAACACTTAGGACACGGTCAAATAACACTAACATGAAGGAATGGGGACCGGAATGTTGTGCAATAACAGTGGCTGGAAATTACAGCGACGCAGCAATCGTACTGGTAAAAGCTAAATCCCCGTCTTGGTTCCTGGCAAAGGGCTCTACTCCAACCGAGTCCTGGTCAAGTCTTAACACACGCTGGACATGGTGCAGTTTGACCACCGCACAGATTGGATCAGATGGAGTGGTTATAGAAGGTGCTGTACAGGTCGACATTGGCCTGGAGAAGAACCACACCAGGTAGTACGGAGACGTGCATTGCGGAGAGGTGCAGCGGAGAGCTGGAAAAGGCAAGGAGTATACTAGCTAGAAAAAGTGAAACTCGAGCTAAAGACGCAGCAATCTTATGCGAAGCCGCTCACTTTGAAGGAGAAGGTGATAATGGAATGCCAGCACCCAGTACTGCGTTCGCCATGTTTTCTAACGCCGTCTTAGTGGTCTTCCTCAAGCCGTCCAAGTCATCGGCTGTCAGTCGGAAGAACTCGATGCCATCATTGAAGGTCAGCTTCGTTATGGAAACCCTTCCTAAATATTGGTCGTCAGATGACGCACATGCCAGCTTATTCTATGCTATGAGAAGTGTATGTAGTATCTCCTGCTTTGAGTACTTGCCTTTTAGATAGGTACCCACAGTTTCCAGTCCTATTTGCACTTCCGCTGAGAACGGAATAACACCAACTTTCTGGCGGGTGCCCTCCAAGAAGAACAGACAACGCCCGTCCATTGACAGCTTGATAGAATCTGAAAAAGAACGGATCCGGAAGGGTCTCATCAACGCATCTGTGTTCCTAAATCAAGCGCAGGATTGTTCGAGCAGCCGAGATAGATATGTTCCTGTTTTTTATGGAGTTGGGTGTGATATTATCACAGATTTTCTGGCTTAAAAACAAAAAAAATTGAGGGGGATTCAACACGTATCGATTAAAAGTCTGCGTTCAAGGCGGGAGGATTTAAACGGTACAAATTCTTGTTGTAGTGAAAATTCAACTCTTGGCTACCGCCCTCTAGGAATTGAACTCCCTCAGGGTTACCAATGCTTAGCCTGCAAGCTTAGCCTCCAGCCCGCTTCTCGATTTTTTCATGTTTTTGTGTCTTTATTTGTTTTTTGGCCCCGTAGAAAGCTGCTTGTCTCAGGTAGCCGCTAAAAACGCTTACCTGAACTCAATTCTGACTAATGGCGTTCTCGAACTGCCGAGCGAGGACGCCGAACCGCCGTTACAAGCGGGACGCGCCGCGCACGCGCCCCTGGCTCTGCGTACTCGAGAACTTTCCACCGATTGCGCATAGGGAATATATCACAGCGATGCAGAAAATGAGCGGGAGGTAAGAGGGGCGTGGGAAAAAAACTGGGATCTCCACCACTCTGTGGACGCGAACGGGAAATAGAATCATAAAAAATATCAATTCGAATGTGTAATAATAAATAATAAATATTCAAAGAATAATAATAAAAATAAGCAATCAAAAATGAACTTCTGCAAAATTTCTATCCGTTTTATAAAATGATCTCGAAAATATGGCAACTCGATCTCATGGGGGGGGGGGTTGCCCCCACGTTTTCCTACTTCCGCCACGTTATACTGTGGAGTAACCGTAGCCAGGAGCCGCAGACATTACTGAGATTACCCAATGTAAACGTGTTAACACAATAGAAATTCACCATTTGTTGACACGATTTTCGGCACTTTTACCATGGGTAACCTCATTTATGCATCTGAGCCCTGGAGCACTACCGTTCTAGTGGAGTTCTACAGACCCAGTCTACCGTTCCCTTAACCTAATAGCCACCCTATGTGGTTTGTGAAGGAAGAGTCCCATCCGGTAAAATGGCGCATTCGTGACATTGTATAGAACGTTCAATGTTTGATAATCCACACATTCTCGCCGTAGTGCAAAAGGCCTAGAGCTAAGCGTCTACCGGTAATCGTTCGTTTACGTCGTTCAGCATGGCCAGTTTACGTTGCAAATGATCTCTGGGAAGATAATGGTAATAAAATGGGCAGCAGAAGTCGCCAAAACAAGAAAGTGAACAGCAAAGTTCTGAAACTTTTCGAGTGACCAAATCACGCCAGGATCGTACACATATTCTTACGATAGCTCTCTGAGCAAATGACACTCAAAACTGGGTTGTCAATTTTAAGAAAAAAAAAGTCGTATTAGTACCTTGTTGGAAAGTCATAACTGGTGCACTGGTGGTCCGGATTATGAGTTCCAAGCTCTTCCCAGGATACTCGTTGCCAACCTGAAGATTAGAACCGTGTCAGACTGATTGATTTACCGAGGAAAAAGAGGCGACAACTGAAGTTCAGCATCCCTCTCCCTTTTCTCTGCCTGTATTCACGAACGTTCCCGAGAAGGTACTGCCCTACCTCTCCTGAAGTCGACGAGTTTCCCGGGTTAAAATGGATGAATCTTGTAAAAATAAGCAGTCATAGCTACTACTGAAAGGTAATGGCAGATATAGTAGTGAGATATAGTAACATATTTTGCTGTAGAAACTTTCCCACTCTAGGTGAACGGTGAGCTTAAAACCTTCTCCGGATCCTTCATGAGTAAGGCACTGGAGCGATTTACACAGGCTCAACGACAAGCTATTATTATATATTATAGTGAAAGGGCATGGCTGACTTAATCTTCTTCACTTTCATGTCAAATACGCTGAATAACAAAAGTATGCCTCGAACATACAATCTGCTTACCTCTTCTACTTGATCGGACAAGCACACTTCGTCAACGGTGCAGGTGGTTTTGAGAAGAGAACCGACACCAGGTGAGCGGGAGTCGACATGGAAGAGGAGCGAATTCGTTCTGTAAGTGCTTGCATTAAAGGGGGTAAGCAGATTCTTCGTGGCAAAAGAGATGGATCATTGAGTCTCTGTCCAACAAAAAGCATAGAATCATACACTCGGAGATTTGAATAATTTCCCATTGTCTAAAACTCCACTGTAAGGAAGCGCTGTGCACAATTTTTGCTACGCATTCTGTTCATGCCTTCCATCAAACGCCATGTTATTTGCACACCCCAAAGCTTCAGAATTTCCTCACCGCTTATTACTTGTATAAAGATAAAGAGAAAAGGAACCTGTGAGCGAAATACAGCATGCTGTTCGCGGTGAATTCGGATATGACGATCTCGGCCATTCGCCGTTGCAAATTGCGAGGAAGTCGGAACGGGAAAGGAACTCGGTAAGGGGATGCGTCAGCTGTAATGAAAACATTAGCTGTCCAGAAAATAATGACCGCAACCTAGCTGTGAAGATTTGCTAACTCATAACTCCACCACGTTAGAAGATATATAGACAAGATTCAAGTTGTTATAAATCCCAAGACTTGCACTATCTAGGTATATCCCGAAACAACTTCATAGTTATTGAGTTTTGGTGGCTCTTACAATGGGAAATGTGTAATGATGTGGTACACGGCTTTTGTATCTCCCAGTTTTTGTTGACTCCAGTGGTTTTAAGATTGTTCTTTCTATAAAATCTAGAATACACCAGAATCTACTGGAAATGTTGATTATGTGTTTTATTTTTTGTTTATCTCATGTTTGATCTGAGTTACACAACTTGGAATGTGCGGCGCACAAACGGCCATTATTTTTGGGACAACCTAATATTACAATCATGCCGTTGTGAACCTCTTCAGCAAGCGGTGCGGTGCATTTGTCCCATAACGGGACCTCCGATCCAATCTGTTTTAACACATTGGAGACGGTGCATTCACTACAAGCAACCCATAGTTTGACCTCCGACAGCGTTTGAAGAGGACAACTCAGACAAGCTGAGCGTACTGCTTTTGTATAAGAAAAAGCTGGATGTGAAATAGAAGTAAACCATTCAACCAAGTGATGTCGATTCCAATAGACCACCACAACACATTACTATAGGTTGGATTTAATAAAAAGAAAAACTCGAATCTTCCTCTTAGATGCCTAGCAGCCTCCTTCCCGAAATTAAAAATAAGATATATGTATGTTCATATAATGAAGACTCGAATGGTCCACACTAAAAATTTCAACCCGTCAGCGCAAATGAGGTGGGGGTGGGAATGACATATGTAGTTCTCCTCACCTATCTTAGTGCTAGACACTTGCCCAGACATGCCAACTGTGAAGTCATCACGGGTGGCACTAGCGTCGAGCAGAGTCAGGTCGACCATGAGGTGTCGAAGCCTTTCCTGAAAACGAATGGGTGCTCACAAAGCATGGGAAAATGATGGGGTTTACTCACCACATTGAAGAAATGTGTGATGTCTCTCGTAGTGAAGCTGATCTTGCGACTTCCTAAACGAAGTTATCGAATGGTTTTAAAATCCATGAGCGTTTAAATGTCAAAAGCGGTGTAAGAATGATTGCAAGGGCCCATACCTGAATACTTAGGACTGTTCAAAATTACTTCAGACCGAATGCGAAATCTTAACTCCCTTTTTTTGAGGGAATGCCGTTTATTGTTCCCTCTGGACACCATACAGTATGAAAGCTTTCCTTTTCAAAAGATAAACAGATTCTGAGAACATTTTCCGTCTATAGGGAATGAACCAATCGAATAAAGTAGTGCGGAGAATAGGTTTTACCTTGTTGCACAAAAGCAACCCCAAACGTCAAAAAATAATACTCATTATGGAGAACACATGTACAGTGGGCGTCAATGGCAGTGATCCGTCTGCGGCCTCGAAAGGAACGCGGCGCCACCGCGCCGCTCGAGCAGGAACCCCCTCCCGGACATCAAATAATGGGGTTTTCTCGATAGTCAGTTAGTTTTCTTAGCTATCATTAAATGTGATGAGCAACTATCAAGAAAACCCTGATTCGCCACCGCGACTACGGTCTTATTGTGAGCGGCGCGGTCGCGCCGCGTGCTTTTCGAGGTTGCAGACGGGTCACTGCCATTGACGCCCACTGTACATGTACATACACACTGACATATGCAGAGAGCACAGTCGGAATCATAACTACTCGTAATAGTTTAAGAAGCTTTAAGAAGTTATGTATTCCTAAGAGGCCATTTCTTATTCCTAGACCCTGTTCTCGAGATGACCTTGTCGTTTTACACATACTCCCTGATAAAGAAATACCATTATTTCTTTCTACTTGTTCCTGGAAGAATTACTTTCTGAGAGTAGACAAGAAATCGTCTTAAAATCAACCGAATATTTGCACGTTCCATAGTTCCCATGCTTTCTCCTTGTCTTTGAAACAGTTATAAGCCTTATCCAGCAGTGACCAATGCAGACAGGCAGGGAAGGGGGAAGACCAGGGAAGCGAAACTGGGTGTAACCGCTCCAAAATAAACTATAGTAATATAATAATTTCACTGAAGATAAATATCTAGAGAAGCAATAATAAAATAAAGAAATAAAGTAGCAGTAAGCTAACACAAGATTTTACTGATGAAGTTCCTCATGAATTTCGTCCTTTCCCTACTCCTCCTTCTAATTCCTCCTCATGCGTACCTCATACAGATATTATTATACTTTGCTCATGTCTAGGAATCTCCGAGAAATGTACGCTAGGTGAGCAGCACGAACAGCGTAATATGTCGAGTAAAAACCCTAGCAGCATCTCCTCCCGGTTGCCGCCATCCTCCCCTCAATTGTTCGCATCCTTCAGCAGTTGCTGCTAGAAGGACTGAAGCTAGAACAGCAATTGAGGGGACCATGGCAGCAACTTGGAATACTGTCAGTCGGCGTGTTATGGTGTCTGGACTGCGTTCCTAGGGCACATTTATCAGAGATGGTAGCAAGAAAATCAGAAGCGAATCTGCTCCACCTCCCGATGCGTCAGTAAGCAGAAGCAAAAAAGTGTGCGAGTGAATGTTCACAGTTACAGAAGGTGCATTTACGTTACGTCCCAGAGAAATTCCCGTGCAGAAGTGATGTCAACCTTCTGGCCGGCTTTTCGCGGCAGTGTCGGCGTCGATCATGGGCGCGGACGGCGTTTCGCCAGCTGTGAGCTTTTTCTTGCTACTCTCAACCTCGTCATAATAGTCGTCACTGGCGGCGCGTTTCGTACGCACTGAAGGTTCAACATTGAAGAGAAAAACATAAGGTGGTCGAGTAGGGTGTGTCTGGTGCAAGGCTTTGAATTTTGATGATGAGAGACTGGTGCTGTGGTGATCGAACGACAACCTAAGGGAGCTCACCTGCTTCGGAATCGACTTCGAGTTTGCCACCAGCGCTGGACTGAAAAGCAAAACGTAAATGACGTTTTACAAGCAAGAGGAATCGACAAAATACGTGCTCAGACATTCGCAGGATTAAAGCGGCAAGTCACCTGCGCTCCAACCTCAAAAATCGGCAGTCTTCGGGAGCCGTTTCTCTTGCCCTTGGGCTGTCATCCACTTGCTGTTCGGTTGCCATTGAACTGCTTTCTGGCTCACAATCAGCAATCAAATAGTGAGCGAATGGCAGTCATGGCCGCGCAAGAACAGTCAAGCGGCAAGTTAAACACCCCTCCCCCCCATCCCGCCCCGAAGACCGCCCATTTTGAGGTTGGAGCGCAGGTGACATGCCGTTCCAAGAAACATGTCCAGGACACCGCCCCCCCCCCCCC
>JARK01001342.1:1221797-1256720 GCA_000688135.1 Ancylostoma ceylanicum | reverse complement strand
CGGATGGAATAGAAAAGTAATAAAAATTTTAATTTTGATACCGAATGTATAATAACGAATATTAAAAGGATAATGATGAAAATAGATAACTACGTAAAAATAAACTAGTATGAAGTTTTTAGTTATCTCTTAAAAATTGGGGACCCATTCTCGGGGGAGGGGAAGAATGCCCCACGTCCGCACCTGGACCCTGGCACTTAGAAGTTCCATGTTCCATACAGGGTTAAGAGTGGTTTAAATGTGGACTGCGAGGATCAGAGGATGCGCATCAGTCCTGCTTGACTTTCTCTCTTTGGAATTCATGGTGGTCACATAACCGTCAGGGTTCATCATCTTCTATAACCTCTCCGTCGTTATTGAATCATCCAGAAAAACCAGTTCGTCTGCTGATCGCATATCCCTCGGCAGTACATTCTGCTTGCCAATCATTTACTCAGGGGAATACAGCTTCCGTTCCTACTAGACCACTTAGTGGTTGCGTTACAGACGACGCGGCACATCTGAGTAAGCAGGGTAAGAGTGATCAAACCTCGAAAGGACAGATATGTGGAGGAATAACAGGAACAAAGAAACGGAGGAGCTATTCAAAAACGTAAAAGGAGCAACTCATTACCAGATAGATTTTTTACGCTGAAATGCACCTATAAATCAACCAAATCGACTCCGAAAATTCGATGACGAATAAATCGATGATACTGACGCTTGAGTAAAGGCAAGGAGGACAGCCCTCGAGGAGTGATGAAAAGAGATACGAGGGTCACTCTTTTTGGGAGTTATACCTGGAGTAGGAGGCGCGAACAGGGTCTATGATTGGCTGATTGGGCAAATTGACCACTCGTAGAGCTCTACCGCACCGCCCTTTCTAGGTATAACGCTCCACACCCCTCTGTTAATAACTAAATTAATCAGGGTAGTCAAATATTATTGGCTCCTATGTATACGCCCTACACTACATATTTTTTAAAAGAAATGCATGAAAATAAATTAGCAGGAATAGGCAAAGAGTGTGAAACATCACGTGCCTTTTCCTTTTTCTCGCTTTAATGAGGCTGTATGGCATCCTGTCCGAACTATTTTTATTTTGAAACTGCAGTTTTTCCGTGTCTGTTTGTGATTGATGCTGCTAATTTAAGGAACAATCCAGAACGCATGAGCAAACAGAAAAAAATGGATGGATTAACAAATGAATACATAAAAGTAAATACATAAAAGTTGTGTAGAAGTAGTTACCTATACGGCTTAAGCTGGTGTGGAATAGATAGAAACGTGAACTGCTAAAAATCGGGAACAATATATCGAGCAAAGCGAAAATCTGATAGGACTTGGACGGAAATTCAACAGAAGTGTACTTCACGAGGGAGTAGCAGGGCTTGAGAATTTGCTGAGTAGTGCGAAAATTGTTTTTATTCTCTATGGAAATATTTGGGCACGATTATGACACAAAAATGCTCCTTCCTTCTTAGGGAAATTGAACATAATGCACGCAAGACTACAATCTGCATAGTGACACAGGGATTAAGTGGAAACTTTCATAAAATCTGAAGAGGGAACTTGATGACAGTCCGAAAGTCAAGAAATATGGGCGAACAAGTGCATCACGGTATACATATTATGTACATACATGGGACTTGCAATACCTTGGTCTCCACGAATTCCCAGCAAGTTATTGGCTGAATGTGCAGGATGTTAGAGCCCAAAGCTTCCGAATTCAGAGAAATGGGATTAAACTGATCACTGTTCGACAATATGAATTAATTCTACACTGAAAAAGCAAAGTGATCTCTTCATGCAGTTCTAAAAGAGCGAGCTGCTCCGTTCCAGTCATCGATGGATTTCTATAATATAACAGAAAATCTGCTCTGAGGGTAAAAGAGCAAGAATTCGCACTTCTACCTTACTTTACTTTTTACTTTTTGCGCAACTCGCAGACTCGACATGTATTATACCTGTAAATCAGCGTGGTATAGCCACGCACAAAGAAATAAATGAATGGTCGCAATTTGGTATCCTTCAAAGCTGAATTCACTACTTCTTGTGCTAAAGATACTTTGATTCAAGAGCCATTTATCCATTAGGAGTCCTTTCGTTAAATTTTTTTATCCATTGCTGTTCGCCAAATTACTTCGTCCATTCTCCGTGGCTCTGCTGAAGCAGTGACTGTTGCCGGGTGACAGCTGAAGCAGCACACTACACCAATATAACTGGTTAGCAGACTATCAAGGCACAATCGTGGACACACTGGATCTCAAGACGACAACAAGTTCGCAGATGGCAAGCGCAAGCCGGCACACCTTCATGATGTCTGATTTTGTATTCGCTGGGAGAGCGAACTGCAACTCAGCGTTTTTTTTTCTAGGAAATGCACTATTTAGAAATATAGTTATTTCTAGTGGAATATCAAGACAAACTAAGGTCACGGGGAACAGAGATGAAGTCCAAGAACACCTTCGTAAGAATTTGTCCTCTCCCGAGGAACTCGTAGTGTTTCCCCAATTTGGCTGTGCTCGTTCCTCAGTTCAATAAAGGGTTGGGCAAAAGCGCTACAGTTGTGGCATGTTTCATGAATATTCCCGGGAAAATTCAAGGCTGCTGGTTCGTCTAGAGTTGTTCAAACAAGTATTACCACTTTTGCACGGAGAACTCGTCCACTTTAAAAAGCGAAAAGGTCATTCCCACCCGGGAACGTTAATGAGTTCCGCCACTGAATCTAACAACTACTAGGGAGTAGGCACGTCAATTAACACTCACTTGCCACCACCACAGCACTTTGTGAGGGGTTTTCACCCGTTCTTCCATAGAAAAGAGGTGGAACCCAATTGTTAAGTCCAAGCAGTCCATGTTTCGGTTTTCTCTGGAAATTTGTGCCGTGACTTCACTTAAAGAGGTTGTCTGGGGCACTGATCACAAAGATTGCACCAGTTCTCTACCTCAGTCCTGTTTCTGCAGGAAAGTGTTATTGTGTCAATTTTGGCAAGGAAATGGCGATTTGATGAAGCACTATTCCGCTTTCTCCACACAAAAATCTCGGAATTTTCCTCACTGATTACGGAGCACTTTAAGACGATGAGCATTAACATCGTATCTACTTTGTACCGCAGCCCCAAGGACGTCAGCAAGGCTGCGGCTCACGTCGCTGTCATTACTCTGGTTTTCCTACCGATACCAGCATATTATGTCATTCTCCCGGATGATTCCCACCACAGCATTACAAGAACGAGAATATGATGGAAAAATAGCGCGATTTTCGTTATTATGGCATCGAGTAGCCTCTAAGTGAAGTGTAGGAGGAAATTTCTGGGAAAACGAACCGATGATAAGGAACTTCCTATAAATCTGTATGGTACAGTCTGTAGAGTGTTATCGGAGTGAGAAACGCGAGATTCCTTTAGCAGTTTAGTTTTAGATCTTTCGTGAAAGTTTCCCGCTTGACGGGCGACATCCCGACACTTGACCTGACGATCTTGGCGCCGGTAAAGGAAGCACGCGATAACATCTCTTGACACCTTATGAAGTGTACGAGAAAACAATGGTTGCAGATGCCGAAAAGAGTTTGCTAGTTATGCGCTTGTACAGTGCTAGCGATGAGGAATGCTGTAGAGGGACGAGTCCTTTAAATTAGAGGGAAATGGGCCTTTGGCGAGCAATGAACGCTTTAGTCGCAAACTGGACCGGCTGAAGGACGACCGCACTTTCGGCCTTGGAACAACATGCGGGAAACAAGTCGAGGAGTCAGATCGCGAAACGACGCATGCCTTCCGAAGTTGTGGTGAAAAACGGCTGAGGTCGAGGTCGCAGCGATTACTCGCCATAATTCCCCTTGAAATTCGAAGCACGCGGCTAAGGCCCGGCCGAGGCCGCGGCGATTTGGGGATGCTGTGGTGTTCAAAATGATGTCGCAAATAACACATAGTTGCCAAGGACCTGGTAGGCAATCATGCGTCTGCAGTGAATTCCGCCACCGAGTTTTTACCCCCACCTCGAGAGGGGCATTGTTTCGCTGACCCGGTGCGCGCGGGAGACGAAGCGTTCATCAGCAATCAAGCGGAACCACTGCAGGAAGCAACTGTTTTTTTTGGATTCGGGAGGTGTTCGGCACAAATGTAGCAAACGAATGCGGAGTAAAACATGAGAATTGTAAGGAAGAGAATCAGGAAGACTAGGTAAGTCTGAAGGTGAAACAACTACACATAGACATGTCTTAGGCTGCAAAATTTCCTGGATATTCGAGAGCATCAAGGCTAGGTACGGCCTGTCATGGGAACGTTCTAATAAAATCATGAAAATTTACCGTAATGCTAATTAGCAGCGTTCTCATGGCAGCATACGACGAGATGTGGGTGGCGGCAGCGACCACGCCCACGTCTCGTCTCGGTTGGAGTTGGACCAGAGAGGACACCGAGGCGAAGAGGCGGAACCGCGACGATGATCAGTGAAGAGAGATCTTTGCAGCAGCATCAATTCATCCATTTATTTATCTTCTCAATACTTTTTAGGTATCTCAGCAGATAATTCAAAACACTCAGATTGAGATAATGGAGGGGTGTACATTGGCAAGGAATAGACAGACCGTTCGGAAGTGCTGCGAATGAAAAAAACTGAATAAAATGGAAAAAGATTCTAGTTGTAGCACGGGAAAACGAATTGTATTTGAACTAATTTCAGGTCCCTGAAGAAGATGTCACCGTCGAAACGTCAGGGCGCATAGAATAGACATCCACCTAGTATTTACCTGGTTGGCCCAGAAGAGCAGCTTCAGACTCTCTACAAAAATATGCCCAAGTTCAAAAATCAGAGTACATGGAGACTACCCGAATGTGCGCTAGGGAAAATCAGTATCAGTGTTCGCCCCTGTACAGTGTTGAGGAGCTAGTTTTCCGTACTAAAAATTCACAAACTTTCCTCCTTGTTGCGGAATTCTGGGGGACTACAAATTATTCCATGCCTTTTCTTCCTTTTTCTTCCTTTCTTCTGTCACTATTATGATTTTTCTACAAAATTATGGGGAAAGTCGCAGTCAAGGAAATGTGAAAATCGCAGCACAAACCGGAAAGAGATCTGCATCCAGGATCTATCACGGAACTAAAGCACAAGCACATGGGCATGCACAGAACGTATGACTTCAGATTTTTGGATAATAGTTATTCGTTTCGGTATTAGACAACGATGGACTTGCTCAACAGGGAAATTAAGGAGCTGTGACGCAAAAGCATCCCACCATTGTTGGATGTGAGCATATGAACCCAGAGAATTGAATTTCAGAAGGCAATTCTAGGTTCCATTGAGAGTAGTTTAGAATGCCCCCATAATGAAGTTGCTAATCCACGCACGAATTATGGATATAAATTGATTTAAAAAACTTCAACAAAGGTTACGAGGCAGAGCTAATGACAATGTGCACAGGTAGATACATGTTTGATCAAAGTGGGAAAAGGAAATAAACGTGTGAGTTGGTACGCATGAAAACATAAAGCGTAGTAAGAAAATAACAGATACAACTCCAACGTCCGGAATTTCGCCCACACATTTACAGTCCTTCTCAAAAAGATAGACGGTTTGCGCGTGCGGTTTCTTAGTGCTGCGACTGCACCATCGCGGTGGGACCTCCTCGATCCTCTCAGTTGAAGCATGCTCTCTCTGCATCCCTCGTTCAGGCCCCGCCGCGATGGTGCAGTCGCGCAATCCGTCTATCTTTTTTGAGATGGACTATACGTGGGCGGTTTGAAAACTTTCCGAAACGACCATAGAAGGACCGTTCTTGTCCGAGGATTTTGGAGCTCTTTCGTTGGCGAAATCATTACAAGACTCGACTAGATATATCGAGTCAATCTGATGAAACTTTTCACTGACCATTCGACCACGTGAAGCAACCTTGACTCAACTCAATTATGGACAAGCACGATGTTCGCGCGATCATCAAATTTTTCTATCTGGAGGGAAGAACCGCAACAGAAATCAAATCCCACTTGGACGTCGTGCTCGGAGATGCTTCGTCTTCATTTTCCACCGTGAGTTTCTGGGTTTCGAAATTCAAGCGTGGTCGTAAGCAAATTGGAGACGAACCACGCACAGAACGCCCGAAAGCGGCTAGTACCTTAGATATTCTGGACAAAGTCCAGGATATGGCATCGGACGATCGTCGGGTAAAAGTGCATGAAATCGAGGAGGCTCTGGCCATTTTTCGTGAGAGTGTCTCATATTCTGCGCAATGAACTAGATCTGAAAAAAAAACTCGCCGCGAGATGGGTGCCACTTTACTCAATCCCGAGCAAAAACGCATCCGGGTCCGGAGCTCAGCCGAGTGTTTGCAAATTTTCAAAAGGAATCAGAAAGAATCTAAAAGAAGGTTTGTGACGATGGATGGAACTTGGATTCATCACTACACGCCCGAGTCGAGAAGGTAATCTTAACAGTGGGTTGGAGACGGTGAATCTGTCCCAAAGAAGGTGAGGACCGCTCAATCGGCCGGCAAGGTGATGGCTTCAGTTTTCCGGGATGTGAAAGGAGTTTTGCTAATTTATTTACCTTGAACATGGCAAAACTGTTACGACCGATATCATGCAACAACTTTGGACCGATTGAAGTTAGCAACTCAAGAAAAGCGCTCAGGATTGGCTAAGAAAAAAGTGTTGTACCTCCATGATAACGCACCCGCTCCTTCAAGTGTAGTAGCTCAAGAAAAATTAGCGGAACTCTGGTTCGAAATCCTACCGCATTCCGCATATTCGCCTGATTTGGCTCCCCCGGATTTTCATTGTTCCCGAATCTGAAAAATTTTCTGACTGGTAGAAGATTCCGATCCAACGAGGAAGTGATCGAAGCTGTGGACGGGTATTTCGAAGATCTTGAGGACTTCACTTCCGGGAATGAATCGAGAAGCTCGAGAGACGTCGGACCAAGTGCATTGAGCTTCGAGAGGACTATGTTGAAAAATAAAATATTGGTTGCAGTGGCGGACGCAGGGGGGGGGGGCGTCTTGACATAGGAGTCCAGGAAGAACAGGTTGAATCAGACCCAATGTAAAGTGAGAAGGGCATTACCGAGAACTTATCCAACTATGACATGTCACTTGAAACAAATAGGCAGAGAGGGGAAGATGAGTAGATGGATTTTGGGTAAACTGAGCGAAGAACACCAACGTCGACATCTGAAGTCTTCATATATTTGATTTCCAGANTTGAATCAGACCCAATGTAAAGTGAGAAGGGCATTACCGAGAACTTATCCAACTATGACATGTCACTTGAAACAAATAGGCAGAGAGGGGAAGATGAGTAGATGGATTTTGGGTAAACTGAGCGAAGAACACCAACGTCGACATCTGAAGTCTTCATATATTTGATTTCCAGATTTTCTATGAAGCTGTTTCTCAAATGGATCGTTATCGTTAATAGAAAATGAGTTCATCGATGGTTTTATCATTGTTTGTGTTCCTGTTTCACATGTGTCTTTTGCACGTTTCTCTTAGGAAACGTAATAAACATATTATAACATAGTGGGTTACGGGCGGCAATGAGAGGAGGTCGTTGCAGAATTTAGGTCCCAGCGGCCTACCCAGAATCTTTGCAAACCATCGATATGCCCTTAAAAATCTCTTTGTCCTTTTTTGGACAGTAACTCGAGTAACCCACGAGGACTTCCTTCCAAATGGTTGCACAATATCCAGCAGATTATATACTATCTTGCACAGAGGAGGAAAGAAGAGCTCTCAAACGTGAGGCCAGCATAGGCGAACTTACGAATACAACTGCTGCATAGGGATAGCCCATACCGGCATGTTAAAGTGTCAACTGTACAAAAAATTGGACACTCAAGCTTTAGAATTCTAACATACCTTGTGTTACTGTCTGGACTGTCCCTAACAGATTCTCACCTTTTCAAGCCTCTGCACCTCTGCATCCGCTGTAAAACCTTTGATGAGCTGACACTACTCGGATATAACGTGTGCCGCTCTCTCGAGTTTTGATCAGTCCAATTTTGGGCTTCTGTGAAAATCTTTTTTTGTGCCGTATTGGCCACCCTACAAGAATGCCAACGTTCTTAATTTGAATGAAGTAGTTGAATTTGAGCCGAGTTATGGTGTCTCAAAAAATTAGGTGCAACTGAACAGAAACTTTCGCACGCACCGAGTAGTATTCATATCAGTATTATTGGGGTCCCAAAAATTTCTGTTCTCCGTTTTACGCCCATTCTTCGACTTTCTTTTCCCGTTTTACGATACAGATACGCTGACCATGACTGAGCAACTCGGCCTGTATAGAGGCCTGAATTCCTTTCCGCTGCAAGTGGATCTCGAAAACAGTTGGAACATGACTGGGATGATCGAAGTTCTCCTGTTATTTGCTATAGCTTTGCGACTACTGTGGATAGCTCGTGGAATAAATCCCAATCTTAGGGTACACCTTTTGGGCGAGAATTAAGTCGATGCCTGTACCACGCGCGAGTAACAGTGTGCTCAGCTTGGAAAAGAAAAGAAAAAGCAACGCGGAAAACGAGAAAAATCCTTTCATCCGAGGAGGAAAGAACTAGGAAGTACTAAAGGAAAAAGGCTGAATGCCATTGAGAGCTGACAAAACAAAGTGTCCCATGATCCTCATTCATGAGCCGGTGACACGGGCGGCACTGAGCAGTAATATGTTGTATGACCAGGGCAGATTAAAATGATCATTGCAGGATGTGCACAACGAGCAGCCTATTACAAGATATGTTATTCTTATCACCAGAGTCTTTCGTATGACGAGATTTGACTAACCGAAAGATCCGAACGACTTCTGCGCAGACCAAACTCCATGGATTGACCTGGAATTTTTAGAAAAAAACAAGAAGCATGGTGTACTAGGAGTGTTAGAAGAACAGCCCAAACTTATGTACCGCATAAAGCATGTACTGGCAGAATACCACCCTCTCGCTCTAGGAGTTTTGAATCACTTTTGTGAAGTTTGCACCTCATCAATTGTTCTCAGATATGCGTGAAAGACGCGGCATAGGGCACAGACAGAGTGCTTGGAGAACCTATCTGGACTTATGCATATTTGAAAAAAAAAAGATGTTGGAATACCAATGGCAGGAGCAAGAATATTCCCCCGCTTATATCTTTAGCATGGTACATAAGTTAGGCCACTAGAAGTTTGACATCTGCAAATTTCACGACATTCATTAGAATATGAACTTTGCAGGAGTCATTCACAATTCTTTTATTCTTTATTCTTTATTACACCTCTATATCGCAACGGAACGATTACAGTCGATCTGCATTGGCGTAGAGTTCAGCAGTATGCAATTTACCTCCAGTCGTCGGTCTCCAGGTTCGTGTTGCACACTTCCTTCTTCTTTCGCACATGGAGATAAAGGCTAACTTCCGAATATGTGGGCGTACGACCCGCGCCAGCCAGCGGCGTGTTGGGTCGGAATCTTCTCTCCACACGGGTAGCACGTTGAAGCTGGTGGAGGGATGGTCGACCGCTCAGCTTAGCAGCGTGGTAAAGATTGATTCGCAATTCTAGCTAAAGTAAAAGACTGGTCTTTCCTGTATGTATCTTTTTCTGCGTATCTTTCGCGAGGCACATAAGCCTGGGCTGCTTTTGCGAACACCTTTGGTACTCCCTTACTTCTTGTTTCTTTGAAAAATTCAAGCCAATTCTTGGTGGTTGGATTACGCAAGATTCCTTCAGAGTATGCGAACAATCGAAGCGTGCTTAGGGCGTCCCGTATGGGATGATGGCTGAGTTTTTGTGTATATTTATGCATAAATCGGCGGTCCAGAGATCCCCAACTATACTCGCAGGACATTTCAAATTTGTTATTACGGAGTGACGTAGTGGCCCCGTCAAAACTGGTGCACCAATGATTTTGAATTACGGTAACCTATTCGGGTCGCAGCTACACAACTTCCTTCTTGCTCTATTTTCTCTCGGACAGATGTCCTTCGTGAAACATACTTTAGAATGTCTGCTCCTATCAAATTTTTTGCACGTCATCACTCGCCTCCACTGCGCTGCTCAAAGTACGAGCAGTTCTACTGCAACCCTTTTTCGTGCTCGTTCGTCCTCACATACCTAGTATGATCATTAGGAACAGCACGGACTCAAACTTCTCCGAGGCCCCACCTTGATCCCGTTTGATTTTCAACTCTTTTACGAAGGCAAGCTTGCCCAGGGGAAATTCGTGCTAGTTTGGCCTCCGTACAAGGGTTAGGCGCAAATTATGAGTCATTGTACGCAACGTACACTGCGATACACCTCAACCCACGTCGGAGCGAGTCACGCGAGCACGGCGTGGGCGCAGCGTAATTTCCCTCAGGTACTTTGAAGAAAAAGCCAATTTTCCCTGAATATTTAGTTGATGATTCTGTAGTTTATTATGCTATAAGTATAGTGTGACATTTATTCTTCCTAGCACTGCTTGTTGGCTTTTGCACCGACCTAAGTTCGTGTTGCATGATTTAGGTTTCGAGTTGATGTCAAACCGAAATCTCAGATTCTTTCGCGTCGGATTACCATTTTTCTCGATTGTTCTCGGTGGCGCTTACGGTCTGCATTACTTTCAACAAGTGCGACTCGATTTTCGTAAGCTGAAGCAACAGGACGCCAATTTAGAACATCTGGTTCGTTGTTGGCTATGGGATTTCAGTTTTTGTGCCTCTTATCTTCCTTCTTTCATTTGTCTGAGTCGAGCCATTACTGTATCTCGCTTATTTTGTTGAAGCGGTTCTCGATGAGATTTAGGTTCTGTTTTTCAGAGAAGCGATCTTGAAAAAAGTGGTTTAAAACTTCGGAAGAACGTTACCGTTGAGAGCGTTTATAAGGTGAGCAAATATTGGTCTTATAGTTGTCTTCTTATTTTTCGAACTGATTCCTTGCAGGAAGTAGCCAATCTCGACACAGAGAATTGGGAGAACATCCGCGGCCCTCGAGAGTCCGAAGACAACTCCGAGTACCAGCAAATCAAGTGTGTTTGACGTCTTTTGATGACGTATCATACATGGATTGGTTTGGATTTGTTCCGGTCAAAGCACAGTATACTATTAAGAGCTCGGCAGCAGGAAGCCAACAGGAAGGCACGTGCAGAACGTCTGAAGCACATTGATGGCTGAGCAAATACCTGAGGACCAACTCCCAAGGTTTCTCATTTTTATTAGTCGCCTTCAATGTATTACTTTCACAAGTTATATTTTTGCTATTATTTGTCTTCTTGTGAACAAGCTATTACAGGGTGGGCAAAAAATAGGGTAACAAAGAAAATAGCAGAAAATGAATTTCGTTGTAATTTGGAGCATTGTCATATGATTAACGTTCATAGCCTCCAGCTGACTGAAAAAAAACCAGACAACCTCCAGAAATATCCTCCATTCGCTAGAAATTAGACCTTGAGACATTCACTGAAGTCGTGAACCGCGGTATGCAAGTGGTTGGGGTAAAATTGATCCTTCGTATTTCGAATTACTTTTTCGAAAATTCCGGGTTAATGTGGGTAGTAGAAGAAGCCTTGGTTTTGAGTGCCTCAAACACCTACTAACCCAATCGATTGCTTTCTGCACAACTGAATGGCTACACAACAAAATCAACAGGTCCTAAAATACGTTGTTTCCCGAGTCTTGAACGAGACGTAACCTAAACACTGGAGCATTGTACAGGTAAAAAGTCTCGAGACACCCTCCTAGTTGATTTTGACTTCAAGGCAGAACGCGCTTCTTCAAAAGAAAAATACGTGTTGTTGCCGTATTTTTGGCCCACCCGATAGAAGTTGTATGTAAAGTAACAGTTTTGAAAAGAGAGGACTTCAGAGCTCCTTCTAACGCTAATCTCGACGTCGGTGATAATCCTCCTGAACCAGACAACGCGTCAATTCGTGCTGAAAGAGGTGAGATTGTAGCTTTTTTCAATGGGCACAACTCACCTTTGATGGTATCCTTTCGCGCAATCGCTTTTTGATTAATACAGAGAGCGAAAGCAGCTCCATGCTGTAGTCCTGTGCCCGTATCCAATATACTTTATCCAGTCGGATAAAAACGCTCTAGCGGATATGTTGCAGTGGATTCGAGAATCTGCTATCCAATAAAAACATATCCGTGGATATGCAAATCCACTCGTTTCACTGAAGGTTATCTCTATCCGGTCGTTTTCCGCTCGGTAACAGTTCGTGATCTTCTCCATCTCCACTTCGCGTTGTTTCTCGTCAAGACACCGCATTTGCGTCAAGAAATGAACACGTGGATGGATAAGTTATATTGGATAGCAAAGTGGATAAAAACCAGTGGGAACGGGTATATACCCGCTGTGTTTTCCCTCCCACTGTCAAATATATTGGATACGGCTCCTGGTTGACCATGTTTCTGCCTGTTCTGTTCTGTTCATTTTTTATCATTAGCTATATTACCACTTCCTCACATTTATTTCGTCTCTACGAATCCATTTGGTTGAATTAGATTCTCGTTCTTCGCGATAAAGCTGCTCCTAGGCTCGCCTACTCCTTCATCGGTTACCGTTGACAATCTTCCTAGCCTTCCTGATCCAGTGCACCTCAGTACTGTTGCTGATCCGTTTGGTTTGGGTGAACTTCCTGAGGTGGGTGTTGGCTGCTTTCCATACAACGTTCAGTTGTTGACAGGAATTTGTCTAGGTACCGATACCGCCACCCATTGGTAGCCAAGGGGAAGAAGCGCTTTGTGCCGGAATCAGTGGTGTTCCGGAACTACCGCATCCCTCCGATCCTCAATCACAATCGCAGCCTTCCAGTACGGTAAGTGACGATATGAAAAATTGAAGCACAGTAGAGATATAGAACTAGTTAAATTTTTTGCACAAATAGCCAAATTTCTTTACAGAATGATTCGTTCTTATATATTTCATCATATATCATTCGCTTATATAGGAATTTTGCATCAATTTTTGGAATATTCCAGACGATAATCCATTCTTTCTATTACTCAACTGCGAACCATTCTTCTTTGTTAGCATACCGTGTATGCTGTTGCCGAGAAAGAAAAAAAATGGCCATAGTAAAAGGAATTGCCTAATTCGGACCATTTGGTGACCCATCACCTGCCTAAGCTGTCCTTGTTTTCTTCTCTTTGAGACATTATACGTGATTCTTATTGGTTGGATTAATTAATGCAAGAAAATTCAGTTGTGATTCTATCGAAATCTTAAATGTGTTATAATCAGTTGGTGATTGAATAGGGAAGTATTCCCTATACTAATGGTCGCCGATTTTGACATGGTTCGTCGCCTTACTACCAAAACAACAACTCTATTGGGTATTTCCGGATTTACTAATCGCTCCTTGATTGAAAATAAATTCAGTGGGATGTGTGTTTATGCTTCGACCCCTTCCCTATTTGGTTTTTCAACATTTACTTACAGCGACACTTTTGTCATTGATTACCCTTCCAGTCTTGCATCATAATTTGGGTCTTAATTACTGAAAGCTCTCAATTTCAGGTCAGCAACGAGCTTTATGCTCAGTTGTTGGACCTAGGCTTTGACGATTTCACTGCTCGTCTTGCTTTGATTCGCACAGCAAACTCGGGAGTTGAGGAGGTGAGTCGCGTAACTTGCTCTCGCTTTGTTATCCTTCTTTGTCGATCGATGCGACAATCGTTATTGGCATTGCCCACACGGTGGCAGATGCTGCAACATTTGTTGGTATTGCGAAATTGAACGTTCGTTAGTGGTCTTTCAATTACGGGCTTCTTTGCATTTTACGACTATTAGTGGGTTCTTTCAATCTCGCTTCTGTAACCACGCTAACCTCACCAACTACTGATGGAATTATTACAGTTGAATACGTGCAGTGTTAGGAACTCTTTTACAGGCAGTCAACTGGATAATTGAAAGGTCGAATCCTAGCGATTTTGAAGACAACTCATCTAGCAGCGGGGAAGGAGAGGACGTCGAAATGGGAGGTTGGTCATTGTCTTTCCAGCCTTAGTATTTCTGATATGCATGTTTGTATTGGATCTCATTCCAGCTGCAAGCTCTACAGGTGAGGACGGTGGGCAAGCTTCTGGCTTTCTTGGTGCTTTTCCACAAATGCTCTCTCATAGTAAGTGGTGGTTTCGCCAGAGGCTGTTTGTATTTGTCGCGATATTTATAAACCAGAGCTCACCTCACACTTCCATCGGAATTTCTTAAAAGTTATTCTGTCACATAGTCTCAGTGAAACGAGGTAACGAGCAGATTTAATTCTTCATTTATCAATGCAGCATTTGAAACACCTCAATGTTAGGTGATCCGGAAAAACAGCAGCAGTTCCTGTCGTTTGTAACATCATAGAGGAAGGTTTGGGATAAGAGTCACTTTTTTTGTTCACATTATTCATCTACTAATTTCTGGTCGACTGGTCACAAAAATTAAAATATGTAGCAAGAAGGGACTACAATGTGAGCAGTAATCTTTTTTTAGTTTCCAACAAATTATATGCATCAACTGTAGGTTCACGGAACGAAGATTATCTCGCTAAGTCTTTTGAAGTCTAGAAAGAAAATATTATATCACTATATATGAAGTTAATCAAGCTTGATCCCTCCATATTGAAGTAGTGAATGATCTGAAATTAATTTTTCCAGTCAAAGTATGGCAACATTCAGCGCATCCCCATTTTACACGAATGGTTACTATTAGATTGTAGGGAAAGTTCTCGCGGTTTTCAAAACTGTGCTTTTTACAGCCCCACGTTGCCTTTTAGCGACCTATCTTTTGCATATATAAGGAGGTTAGGTATGTGCAAGTTTATTAGTGTCATTCACTATAAACTCCTGCACAACCCCTACCAGGAAGATAGTTTTTTCTTCAAAACAGTACTTTTCGGCCTTCTAGTATACGGCTTCAAATCTGGTGAATCAGCAATCGTATCCGGACGCCGTTTTAACGCTGCATTTGGGCACGGTGCAGTGGTCAAACGCCCTACGCAAGATTGGTCCAGACGCTTTTGTGCTGGCGACTTCAACCCCAATGTTTTCTCATAGTCGGAACGCGAATACTGGATTGCCCTCGCACAAACGCATAAGAAAATGGATGAAGCCCGTATTCACAGTAGATGAGAAGTGGTGTCTGTACGTCAACAATATACGCAGTCCACCTTGGTTTGACAAGGATGAGCAGCATGAGCCGCAGCCAAAGGCAGGTCTTCACCCTCTGGAGGTTATGGTCAGTACTTGGTGTGACTGTAAAGACATACACTGCTAGGTACTGCCACGCTACAATGCGCTCACGGTAGACCTGTACTGTCAGCGGCTGCATAGAGTGGCCGCAAAATCGCAGGAAAGGGTCCGAATTAAGCACGATCCAATTCCTGCGCCACCCTGCTCGTCCACCCTTTATAAGAGTGGCCCGCCAGAAGCTACTCGACTTTGAATGGGAAGTGCTGACTTCAGCACTGTACAGGCCTGGTCTTGTGCCAAGAGATTATCAACTCCTCTTGACTCTGTCCAACGCCTTGCAAGAGAAAGCGTGCGATGATGAAGATGACTTGGATTGCTGGTTGAGCAACTTTTTCGAGCCAATGCCAGTTTAGTTCTACGCCGAGGACATCGAAACGCTTCCCAAAAATAGGCAAAGATTGGTAGTAAATGATGGTTATTTATTCATTTCTCAATGTGTTTTCCTTTTTCTAAAAAGTCAATAAAACATGATGTTTCAAAAACCGCGAGAACTTTCCCTACAACCTATATACATTACACTACATTCGCCCAGTTACTACAATAGAACACGTGTAGCTAGTCTGTTATGGCTTTTTGTTCGGATGCAAATTGTAGAAGCTTATTTCTTATATTAGTTGGTTTTCTTCAAATATTTTTTCCTATTTTTACATATATTTTCTGTGAAGCTAAGCTATACATTACTTGAAAAGCTTCGAAAGGACGTTTGTGTTGGTTCGGTTATGTTTGGTTATATCTTTTTTCTTATGTAAGTTTTATACGGGCTTATTTGGAGGATACCTTTTGAAAGCTGAAAGGCTTCTCCACCTTGATTTTTTTATCAGTGGCTTTTAAAGAAATAATAAATTTTCAACTATTTATTGCATTGTGTTATTAGGAGGACGCACCCACAAGATGGTCTTGGTGGCGAACATGAGCCTCAAAATGGGAGTTGGAAAACTAGCCGCTCAGGTTGGGCATGCAACCCTCGGTGTTTATCGGCAGGTATGTCTAGTCTGTGTGCATTTCTTTTTTTTTTTGTACATATTCGTATATTTTGAACACTGTCACTGCACATTGAGATTTACGTCTGGAAGACGGACGAGCATCGGTTCCATGCATGATTTAGGTATTAGAAGGGGAACTAGGCGTAAAATCTGACATTTTTCTGCTCCAACGTCATTATTGTGGGCACTATTTTGCGTGTCATTTTTTGCCAAAGTTGGCGTTTCCCTCCAAATTTTAATAGATCGTCAGATATGTTCCGCTCTTTTGTGATTTGTATTTGTTCTTATTCTCCCCTTCAGTGGTGGTGTTCTTTGGTCATGGGTTCATTGTCTATCAATAGCGTTTTTCTTCGTCTGCAGACACATGTTAATAACTTTTCCGAGTAATTTTATTCCAACCTGCTGCCCGGAAAATATCAAAAAAAAAAAAAGAGGAAAAACTGAATGGGCGTAGCACACCTGGTGTGGACGAGCTATCCCAATCACGTCCCATCCTGATTCACCATCCGGCCCTCATGAAACTTCAGAATTTGCAAAAAAAAATCGCAAGGACTTATTTGACAACCTTGCAGTCGGATTGCTGTACAGAAATGAAACTACACTCCAAATTTGTGTTTACTGCTTTCACTGTGCACCGTTTCGGAAGATTTTCTTTTCAATTCTTCATAATTTTAACTTACCATATCGCACAAATACGCCATTACAGCACAAAACAATATATTTAGCGTCATCAACGCACCAAATAACAGATCCATGCCAAATTTGGGCGAAAATCGGGGTGATGGACTTTCCTTAAATCTTTTTTTTTTCTTTGGGCGAACACTTCTTCTGTCGTTCAATTACGACGGGATGTTCTACAACTGCAATTTGAAATAGATTCCCACTGGAGCTACTCCAGAGCAAGCAAGTCGTTTTATGGTCCATAAATTGATTTCTTTCTCATCTCCTCTCAGAGAGGAATAACTCGAACAATTATGATTTGATTCATATGCGGTTAATGCATTTCACCATTATGCGAAATATTTTCCTTTCAGGCAATGAATTCAGAGGCTGGGCGTGAGGCTATAGATGCATGGACACGTCATGGTCAAGTGAAGATCGTTGTACGTGGAAGTAGTACTGAGGAATTAATGGATATGTGTAAGGCTGCAAAGGATGGAGTGAGTTGATATCTGACGCTTTTGTTCGGAGAACTTAGAAGCTGTCAGTTGGTGTTGAGTTCTGGTTACCATTGTTTGCTCAGCTGTTCCGAATTCCGTTTGTAACGTTTTTTTTTTTTGTAAAAACCACAACTTGTGACACCCTGACGAGTTTTGATTAAAACGCTGTGTTCATTTGCGCTAGTTTGCTAATTATAATGATGGTGTGTTTCTTGATCTTCGATGATTTTACCCTCGACTTGGTTCTTTGGCTTCAAATTTTTGCAAAGATGCACAACCCACTAACATTCGTTAACTGAAAGCATCTCATTACCCACTCATTACTTGAGCAAGTGACAAAGTGGTAAAGAACTGCTACTGGTGTGGGAAGACAGTAGGAGTGGAAATCTCCGTGTGGGTTCCTAGCTGGTCGTTTTGGATATGAGCTGATTTTGATTCATTCGGAAGTATCTCTTTACATTTAGTGTCATACGGTTCTTGAGTATTGTCTTAATACCACACTAATATTGTTGAATGTGTTAGGTTGGTGCATAACTAATGCGGCAGGTTGGTGCATAACTAATTCCCATCAAAAATTGCAGCTTTTCAAATGTTTTTATTGCGAAAGTGATCTTCTTCTTCCTTTAGTAGAGATGCTATCGAAAGTCGTATCCACATTCACCATCGCCTGCTCTACCAATCCGAGAACGGTTGGAATGTAGCTCCGTCATTTCGCGATTTTTCAACCAAATTTGAGCTGGAGAACAATCAGCAAACCCAAGTCGAGGACTGTTTAAGTAGTAGAAATAGAGCGATACAATCCTCACAAATGAACGAAGAGTTAGCTCCACGATCAAATTTCAACGATCAAAAGCTTCCGACGGCAGTGAAAGAAATGGAAGTTCTACCGACAAGATTTTTCGGAAATGACCTTTACTCATCTCGCTGCAGAAAATCAGTGGAAATTCTCACTCACAGTTCATGAGGATCCGTTAAGCCGATTTCCATGCCTTTTGTAGCTGGTCGCATGATTCACATTGAAGCTTTAATCCTCTTGCATGACTGCACAGTGCCCCTAGTGGCTAGTGCTGAAAATTTGATGGAACATCCCTTCTTTCTTCCTCTTTGGAGCTTGTATCTTATGAAAATGAATAATCTTTCATCTTGGCCTCGCTGATTGTGCCTTTGCCAAACGGTTCTCTGAGATCGCACAGTGAATGTGCTACATTTCAAGATTCCTCGAAGTGATAGATCATATGATGACGAATGTGGGTAGGATTTCATTCAACACCTTCGATAAAAGAGAAAAAGAGGGGTAGGACATTGTCATGGAAAACCCATTTGAAAAAGCGTTAGTTTTTGACGAGGAAAGAAGTCGCAAAAAAAAAGCATTCATTCATTGATTATACACCAATCTAGTGATTTCATACCTATGTTGTAGAGCCGTCACCATTTTGTATCCATCACTTCGTCTTAGAAACTATCAGTGCCACAGCCATCGGCGTCGTTTAGGCTAAAATTATCCTATCGAAATTGATGGCCAATTTTCGAGCTGCTAATTAAACCGCAGAACCGAAAATACTATTTACTAACAATTCTGAAGTTGAATAAATGAACGTGTGGAAAATGCTGGTTTCTGCCGTTACGATTTGTCGCAGTGATTGCTTCTAAAACCGATTTCATCTTCAAAATTTTTTTTGAAAAGTGTCTGGTTTGTAAAGTACAAGAAAGTAGCTCAGAGATGATATCTGACGATCTAGTTTGCGATCTTTAAAACTGGGGGAAAAGGTTAAAAGCACGGATTTGTTTTCAACTCATTTCCAACTTATTTAGCTAGTATTATTCACGAGCATGTTAGCTTTAGAGAATTATGACAAGGATTGCCTATTATACCACTATGTGGATTCAAATTCATCCCATTTCAGGGATGTTGGTGCTACCTCGTCCAGGACGCTGGTTACACGCAGATACCACCTGGTTCACGCACTGTTCTGGGGATTTTTGGCACTGTAGAGCAAGTAGACGCTGTCACTGGTGGCCTAAAGCTGCTGTGATCAAATGCAAACATCACTTCAACTCGGCTTCCAGCGGACTGTTCAGTCTCGTGCCGAAAATTCTTACCTGTGCTGCCGGTACCTTTCGCTCTCAGTGTTCACCTGATCTATCTGTGCCGTACATTCGTCGCCGTCTAGAAATACTTAGTAAGTTTTCTAATCCTCCGTGTGACAGTTCATCCTCGCTCCTATTAGTTACATAGGATATTTTCACGACGATATTGTTATTCATTTTCTTATATTACTACAATAGCTGTTTTTAAATTTAATTCGCTTTGTATTCAATCTTGGTATCTTTGAATTTGTGTAATGATGTCTTACAGGTTCCTTTTATGTACCATTTTGGTACTGCTTTGAGGTATGTGGAGCCATTCCACATTTTAATCGTTAGACATAGTAACAGGAATTTGTTGACTCCAATGAGGAAATCTGACGAAGTGGCTAATAAAATTACGTACATGTGAGAAGCTATTCTTCACCACTAGGTTGTTTGACTGAAAAAAGCAACTCTCAACGACATGACAGGGGATTCACGATAAATGTGTTCATAAACACACCGATCAATACTACCGAGAAATATTTCAACAACAATGCTTTGAGAGTTGATGAAACTGTTTTTCGCGAACTTAATCACCGTAGACTTGCTACTTTATTAAGCGATTCTGGAGTTTTTCCGGTAGTTTTTCGTCCCATTTGGTGTCACAGCTGGAATAGTGGGGAAACGGCCCTCCTCGAAGTGAAGTTTGCCGTGAAAGTTGTCTCAGTAGTGTATTCCTTTCTGAGCTTTTGTATAATTTTTGTTCGTTCTTATGTACTATTCCTTATTATTCATATTTATTATTTATTATACAATGTTCATTATTTACATTTACTCTAGATTGCTATATAGCACGTCTTAACAAATTTGTAACTGAGAAAGATCGAGTTTTCGTCCAAGCATTGGAAAATGAAAAAGTAGGGTTCGGTTGGAAACCCGTCACAGATGAAGGTATGAACATGGAAGGAAGATGCGGTCATAACTTTACAGACAGAGTTTGATGTTTAGTTCCGTGCTTAACTGGAATTGTAAGCCTGCACCTCCGTGCCGCCTTGTTAAAGTAGGCGGACTTTTTGCGGCATTGATATTTGTCCCCTTGTCGGCTTCTTTGCAAGACGAACCATCCACGAGACTCTACACTTGAAGTACCTTAGGAAATATTCAATATTCCAGCAAGCCTTTTCTTCCAGAGGCTGGAGATCCACGAGAAATCCGGCAAGATTGAAGGTATTCACAGTTGGTGCGCCTAACGAGCTCAGGTGAAGCAGACTGGTAGAAAATTGCGGTACATAGGCGAAAGCCCATGAGCTGAGCTTTTGAAAGATTCACTGGTTTTCTCCATAATGAGCCTTTATTCCAATGCAATTCCCGTTAAAGTTCCTGGTCTGTCGTCTCCAATTTCAGAAATCGAGTTTCCTGCCACTAGATGTAGGAGTGTTATATGTAAATGTATCGGTGCAGAATTACTAGATGAGCAGGACCAGGGGTGTATCATTCCACGAGTTTTCCAGAGAATCCTGAAGAATGACTCCAATTTTCGAAAACTTGGAACTTTCGTTTCCGTCGTTCCTCAGTGGAGTTCAAAAAACCACAGGCCTGTTTGCGCACGATATATTACTGCATGTTGCCCGTGAATTTTCGCAGGATGCTCTCTTTCCTCCAAAATCCAGAATGGTCTATGGAAAAGGCCTTACCCGATATGCATAACCCATCTTTTCCCATATGAATCGTACAATATACATGGAAATGATGAGGATATATCAAAGTCTGGCTTGATGATTTTCAACAAATCTATGGTCAAAATCGAACAAAGTGCTACGTTTCGCATTTCAGGATAAGAGTAATAAGAGGTGACGCGCTTCATTGTAATTCTTTTTCCATTACGTTGGGCGGCATTAAAAGCCTGGGGAAGCAGGATGGGAAAGACGCCCGAATAATGGTTGAACGGGTAACCGCGTACGTATAATCCGTTCCTAGCATGAACCTTTCTTCCACAGAAAAGTTCTAATACTCTCCACAAGTGACATATTTTTTCCGGGTCAAGTCTTGAACTGTTTTTCAATCGCATATACGCCCTTGACACTGGCGTTATAGTGAAAGAAATTTTGGTGTAGACAGTGCAGTTTTCAGCGCCGCCGAATGCGCATACTCAATCCGCAGTTTCCAAGCAATACTGCGGAAAATGCAGCTTTCGACTCGCGATTTTAAGTCAGGTGAAGCATTGCCTCATATCCTTGATGACAATGGCGGAACGGCTATGCAATATAGGCGGGAAATTGGTGTTGATACGAGGCTGTTCCAGAATTTGCTTGGATGGGAAAAGCAAGCTCCGACACTCACAGCTGGCTAATAGCCAGGCTTATTAGTGGAATTCGATAGCCAGTGTGTAGCATTTTCTATTTTGTTTTCAGATTATTTCCACTCACTGATTGTCTTTCAGGGGAAAAGATTCTCGTAATGAGATTAGGTGAAAATTGAATACTCCTGAAAACATGGAGTGGCCGTGGTTTTCCCTCCCATTTTTCTTCTGATCTATTTTCACGGGAAATCACAGAGACCGTTGGAGAAGGCACTTCTAGTGCTTCAAGAATTATCTAAGCGGTAAAGATCTCGAATATTTCATAGATTTTGCAGGGAAGTTTCAACAACTGGAGCCTTTTGAGAGTGTATTTCGAGGTCGAATGCCTCAAAGCAATGCCTCCTGGGAGACCATGCTCCCATCCAAAAAAAAAAAACAATTCATACAATCTCTATTTAGCTGAGGGAGGAGCAGGATAAAGCATGCGTTTGTGGCGGAGTAATGATCAAGCAAACTCTGTTCACTGACTATGGCTCCCTGAACAGACGTGGCCATAAGTTATTGTTCAAAGTTTGCTAATTTATTTCTCCGCCAGGAACCCACGCTTCGTTCCGCTCCTCTCTCTGTCGAACAAAAAAAAAGGTCCCTAGCATTTTGCAGTCGAAAAAGGTCATTCAGGAGGGTTCTCCTTCAGAGCAGTTGGCCTGGGGATAGATTTTTGAAAGAAAGCGGGTTGTTGTGTTTTTTTTCCTGCGAAATGCACCAAATTTTCGACGATGTTTTTACTGCTTAGACTTTATCGGAGTGCAAGTAGTGCTCTTTGCGAAGATATCCGAGATTTTCCACCAAAGCGAATATAAGAAAGAAAGGGGCGGAAAACAACGGCTACTCCATGCCCTCAGGTATGAGCAATTTTCCCCGAGTTTGCTATCGAGATTTTTTCACTAAAGAACAGGACCGAAGCGAAAGAGTGGATGCGATCTAGAAACTAGTCTAGAAAAACTAGACTGAAGAATAGCCTCTAAAGTAGTCATGCAGTCCAATCAATAGACCCGGATATAGACTAACTGCTCTCCTCAATACCTAAGACTTGGTTTTCTCATCCGAGCAACGTTTTTCAGCATAAACCAACGCCTTCCACTCATACCAGCACACATTTTTTCACTGCTAATAATAGCATGCATATACTCGGTAAGGAGGATCCATAAAATCGGCTGGTATAGAATGACTTGAAATTCACTTTATGGCATAAGCTCAATGCTCTTGCATGTCCTACACAATTGTATTGCCATTAAACGGAGCCCGTTCACGTCTTCTTAAGAGCCCATCAAAAACTAAGATGCATGGCTAGCCAGCTGCACGAAATGGCTCTCGTCTTTGGAGCGGCTTGGAGCGACGCTGCGAGTAATCGGGTCTGGCTCGTTTCTGATTAGCTTCCTCATGGAATAAAAGCGGCCCGAGCGCATCCTAGCATGCGCGCGTTTATTTCCTTGTTTACACCTCCTTCACCCCTCTCTTCTTCACTTTTTTAAGTGAACGTTCTTAACATTTTCTTTTAGAGATGAACTGTGTTCAACTATGTGCGCAAACCTTTTCTTTGTTTAGATTCTCGCCCTTTTTGCAACCTTGTTGTTCTTTGAAATTCGAAATGAATTCTGGCATTTGGTTAGATGAGAATTTTTTCAAATAGCTAATGCTCCAAATAACTTGGTCTCTATGTAACTTGTATGATTTGGAATTGTCAACATATCAAATGATTTAGCCTTTGGATTTTTTGATCGGCATTTTTGAGTATTTGCATCGATATTTTTATTTTTCTGTATGCTCCGTTAACTTTTTGTATTTATTTTCATATAAATGTAACTATCTGTAATTATTATGTATTTTATGATTAGAGTTATCCGACAAATAATCGAAGAATTGCCCTTTTTGAATAGACGATGTTCCGATTTTCTTGACTGTTAGATCTTGTCGAATACAGTGTGTTTCATAATTATAAGAACACCCTTGAATCCTGCTTTTCCAGGGAAAGCGGTGAACGGTGAATTTTTTGTCATCACCGATAGATCCCCCACCTCGAAAAAGCTATTTCAACCGATTTTTGAGAAGCGCATGCCGACCGCTTATTTTTCTAGAAAATTTTGAATGTTTACACATCGTTTCATATTATAAGAACACCATGACAAAACAAACATTTTATATGCGAAAAAATGAACGACATGCCCAATTAATAATTAATGGGGCCTCCATGCTTTGTAACTATTCCAAGTAGTCGTCGAGGCATATTGGCAGCGAGGTTCACAGGCGTTGCAGAGACGATACCTTTCCATGGTTGAAGCCTGTCCTTTTTAATACCTCGACGTTATTGAATTACCGTTCATTTGCGTGAATGTTTCTAATGATGATTCGCCAAGGCTTTTTCATTAGGTTTGAATCCGGACTCATGCTGGCCTGTGCAAGACTTGGATGTTATTTGAAAACTTAATTTTAGAAACCCTCCGATACACAAAACCCGCTTTTATTCGAGGAAAGTCTGTGAGTTCTCAAAGTGTTCTTATAATATGAAAAGGTGCGTAAACTTTCGAAATTTTGTAGAAAAGTTGGCGGTTGACATGCGTTTCTCAAAATTTGATTAAGGTAGTTTTTTGCGGTGGTGAATCTAGCAGTTATAACCGAAAAATTCCTGGTTGTCTGCATTTCTCAGAAACATGGAATTTAAATGTTCTTACAATTATGAAACACGCTGTATTCGATGTTTTATATGGCTGGGAATTTAATTGTTTCAAAACTCGACTAGTTCTGATTCACTCGAGTCAAATGTCAAATGGAGAAACAATTAGGACGCGTTGAGCTGGTGTGCTCCTGGCCCCACGCTTCATTTCCTCTCGCCTTCCACTTAATATGTCTTCTGTGACTCATCTCGCCACTTTAGTAAATCACTTTAGCAGAGCACTGTCTGTTTCAGAGCCAACTCGTTTTGCTTACGTTCGCTTGCTTTCGTTCACTGTTCATCATCCTTCTTATGTTTACCTCCTTACGGGACCTTTATTGAAGAACAGGAATATATTTTTTTACCACAGTGCTCGCACTACGCTTGTTGAAACCGATCGATCGGAACGCGGATGCTCGACTGAGAAAAACTCGTAAATTTCAATGTTCAGAAGTGAAATTCGTAGTTGATTTCATAAGTTTCGCTAGCCTGCTCCATTGCATTTCTTGACCCTTGGCTTGGTGTATGGGTCGCTTCGTCGCGGTAATTTATACATAGTCCTGGAGCAAAAGAATGGAAATCCGCGTTAACTAAAACATTCATTGAAAAAAAACCTTAGTGCGGGTATTTCAACTAGTTCTGCGCGCAAACCGTAGGCGTTCGAAGCAAAGCGACGTGAAAATTTCCGGAGAGAGAAAGAAATCTTCATAGTATCAGTAACTACAAGATTTCCAAGTAAGATGGGATCTATTATAGATGTAAGTGAATGCTATGGCTCAGGTTTTCCAAACATCTATGAAAGCCTTCAAACTGTAGAATTCAAGACTTCATCCTAGAAATAGCAGTTGATAAGGAAATTTATGCTTAAGTACCGCAATTTTCCCGGAAAACTAGTGTATCCAACTTTGAATTTGTAGCTCTTACCGTAGTTTTTTAAAATGTGGGTTTACATTCTCATGCAGCTTCAGGATGGTATATCATTCCAAGAATTCAGGCAGTGTGAAAAGAATTTAAACACACGAAAAGAGCTCATCCAAAATGTAAATTATTTATAGCGAAATCATCATAGTTGCTGAAAAGCACGAATTCTACGGAGCAAAACTTTTCTAGAGTAAGCCTAGACAATTTTCTGAGTAAATCAAGCTACGTAAGCCAGGGTTCTTGACTACTATATTATCTCCATATTTCATGTTTTGCAACCGTGAATCCTCCTATTTTTTGTATGTGCTTTAAATTTGTAGTTCTCCGAAAAATCCTGAGCTTTTAGCATTCAAAGTGTTTGGCTCAGACACTTAGAACAGTTGTCGTTGATCGTGAATCCTAACCGGGCAAGATTTCAGAACATTGTACCGAATAACACAACAGATGCTTTGACACATTCTCATAAGTCTGAAACGGCACTCGTCGACTCGTAGCACTGCCAGTCACCAAAGGATGTACTATCTGTTCCAAAATTCAATGTTTCGCGCGTGGCTACATATGACACGTCAAATCTTGGAAATTGAGCGCTATCAGTAATTGGAAACGTGCCAGAACATGTCTCGCCTATAACAGCTGGCGAGACTTACCTCATCTTGGAAATCTGAAAAGTGGCAACACTGGTGAAACAGAGAGCATAGTAGCTCTTGAGATGTGCTAGTGAAGGGTGGGAAGTCCGATAAAGGACGGAAAGATCTATGAAAAATTCAGGGTGTAGAGCGTTATACCTGGAAAGAGCGGTGCGGCTGAGCTCTGCGAATGGTCAATTCGCCCAATTAGCCAATCAAAGAGCCCGTCCGCGCCGCCCATTCCGGGTGTAATGCCCCACACCCAAAAATTCATGTCATTTCTTTTCGAGCGAGCTCTCACAAGCTATGTATGGATGCACGTACATACGTTAACAGTAGACATTTGACTCGATTGACTCGATACGACCTTTGAATAATCACTATTCGAATAGGTCGAATTTCGAGTCAGTGCTAATGTTGAATTTTGAGACAACTCCTCAAGATCTATGTTTCATGATATCGATTATTCGAAACAGAACTGCAGTTCGAATTATTCGACTTGACTCGATGTCGACATTTCGATATCGAGTCAAACGTCTAGTTAACAGCATGAAAGAAAAAAAAACAGCGGTAAAATAGTGCACGATCCCTGACTAGGTGCTAATCTGTTATTGCTGCAGTCATCAACTAGCACAAAGTGTTCGATTCTTCTACGCTGACCAGGTTAGGTCATACTGCGTCAAGGAAGAGGAAAAGAGAGAAAAGAAATGAAGCGGATGTTGCTATTGGTTTTACAAATCAAAAGTTTGTTTACAAATCAAAAGTTTTACAAACAAAAAAATTTTTATTTTTCACACCACTAATTAGGCACCTTTGGAACACAGTAGATGCACGATTCGCTTTTATCCCTTTTCATTTCTTGTCCTACAAAGAGTACTCACACCTTCCATAGACAAGTATTATTGTCTTTTCATCGCTCATGCCAAGAATTGAGTGCTTCTAAGTTATTCGCTCAAGCAGTGGAGTTCTGAGCCGAATGCCTCACCGGTTTTCCCACTCGTTTTGGTTCCCTTTCGTGAAATTTTACTCGAATGTGGTCTATACTCGAGGCGAAATCCAACATCAGCATTCAGAACACGAGGTCACCGATCCGGAAGTCTAATGCCATTAACTACAAGGGTACACTGTGGTTGCTTCCTACCTCCTTACACTGCGAGACACTAGGTCAATCGCTTCTTGGGAGAACCCGTTGCAATTCAGTTGAATTACTTCCTGGAATCATCGGTTCTGTGTTGAAGCAGCAGCGCTATGCGTTGAATTTCACAAACGGAGGCGGCTGGCATTATGATAATGGTGCGGGCTTGTAGTGCACGGGCTTAAAAGGTTACTCTGGCTAATGCTTCCAACGCGATTAAAAAGTGGAGTGCGGCTTTTTCGGTTCTGGTGCGCCGGGCCGAGCGTATCGGAAGCGCCGTTTTGCTCATTTATAGCTACTTAGTTCAGAGCTCAGCCTATTCCATAAGATCCAACCGCACTCACAAAAGCAAACGACTGTCATTGTTGTTATTATAAGGGACATTTAAACCCATCATTCATCCAGAATCTTTCGAACAAGATGAGATCATGAGTTTAGCCGGAACAGTTTGTACGTAAGCTCTCTACTCAGTTGTCTTTTATTTAGTTCATCAGTAATCTTCTTTGCTATGTCCTGTTAGTTCGAAACTTTACTTGATGGGGTGTCATACTTGAGATCCATATATGCTTTGCTCCTGTCGAATAATGAGAGCTTCTGCCTGGGTGATCTCGTCTGCCGATGGCGTAGTAGTTAGCAAGCCAATGCGCTGAATCTTCAGATATTTCTGCTTGCTTGCGTTCCTAATAAAGCGAGCGCAGTAAGCAACTACTCTTGATAGTTTCGAGAAGTTGCTTATCTTGTCCGTTGGCCAGACTGGTTCGCCTTTGTCTGCGTCTGAGGTGTAGAGGTCGGCGTCTTCCTCGTCGCTAGGTTCCTGTGAACGGAGATCTGTTGCTTTCTTGACTGGCCATTCTTCTGACGGTTGGTTTAGCCATGTCGGGCCGCACCACCATGTGTGGTTGGCGAACTCTTCCTTCGGGATTCCGCGTGTCGCGCAGTCGGCTATGTTTTCATGTGTAGGTACATGGTAGAATGACACGGGAGTTTGTTCGGAGAGTCTCTTTCTGATGAGTCCAATTTTCTGGACAAGTGTAGAGACGGTGGGTGGCAGCCGTTTGGTCCCATGAATCCAACACAGAGCGATTGTTGAGTCGCTGAATACGTTGATTTGCTCAATCCTCAGGTTGACCTTCTCGACAGTTGATTCTGTTAGGCTCAGTCCTATGAATATGGAAAGGAGCTCTAGTCGAGGTATTGTTTGCTCTTTGTTGATAGGAGCAACTTTCGACTTTGCCGTGAAGAGTCTTGACTCCTTTTGACCACTCTCGGATATTGAGGTGACGTATATGGAGCAGGCGTAGACTCTTTTGGAGCTGTCGACAAACGCAGAAATGGTGTGGCTTGCTGTCGTGTCTACAGAGATCTTTCTTGGCAGCTCTTTCTCGAAACCGCTGATGTTGGCTTTGATGGATCTCCAGGTTTCCTGGTCAGCTTGAGTCAGTTCTGTATCCCATCCGTACTTTTGCTTGTGCAGGTCTTGGAGGAATACTTTAGCAGGTGTCATCAGAGGAGTGAGTAAGCCGAGAGGATCGTAGCAGTATCCGTTAGTCTGGCTCAGCACAGTTCGTTTCGAAATCTTGCTGCTTCCTTTGTCGATACATTCGAATGAGATCGTATCATCCGTAGAATTCCNTGTCGTGTCTACAGAGATCTTTCTTGGCAGCTCTTTCTCGGAACCGCTGATGTTGGCTTTGATGGATCTCCAGGTTTCCTGATCAGCTTGAGTCAGTTCTGTATCCCATCCGTACTTCTGCTTGTGCAGATCTTGGAGGAATACTTTAGCAGGTGTCATCAGAGGAGTGAGTAAGCCGAGAGGATCGTAGCAGTATCCGTTAATCTGGCTCAGCACAGTTCGTTTCGAAATCTTGCTGCTTCCTTTGTCGATACATTCGAATGAGATCGTATCATCCGTGGAATTCCAACCAATCCCGAGAATTTTCGTCGAAGTATTGGTGGCTCTATCGTGTTCCTTGATTCGTTCGTTGACTTCGACGCTATTAGAGAGGTAGTCGCGAAGGTTCATTCCAATCGATGAGAATATCTTCTTTGACTCTTCATACTTTGCTAGTAGCTCGTCTGGAGTTTCGCCTTCTAGCAGAACGTTGTCAACGTAGAGTGAGTTCGACAGTTCCTGTCCCAGTACTGATGACGTTTCTTCGATGTGTTTCAGCAATGACTGGTTTAGTATTGCTGGTCCAGCATTCACTCCAAATGGAACTCTGCAGAATCGGAAGTATCGCAGATTGGATCCTTGTGGTGGTTTGCTGAGATCCTTCACCCATAGGAAACGAGTAACGTCTCTGTGGTCCTCAGGCAGTTGTATTTGAAGGAATGCCTTTTGGATATCGGCTGTCATCGTGTATTGATGCGTTCGAAATCTCAGCAGAATCTCGTGGATCAGAGGTGAAAGAGAGTACCCTTCATATACCACATCGTTCAGGCTAAGCTGGTCCTTGGCATGAGATGATGCATCGAAAACCACTCTGAGTTTCGTTGATTTTGATGGTGTCCATACATGCCTGTGAGGAAGGTAGAATATGGCAATTCCAGTTCCAGCATTGTTGCAGTCTTCTATGATTCCTTCTTTGAGGTAATCCATGAGCGTATCGTTGTAAAGGAACATCTTTTCGGTATCTCCTTGAAGGACTTTGAAGAGACTTTGGAATCGTCTAATCGCAACGTTAAAATTGTCGCTGAGGTTTGCAACGTCTTCCGTGAATGGGAATCCAGCAGTTATTCTTCCATTCTGTATGACGATTGATTTCCTGTAGTTGTTCATGAACTTGATCATGGATGCCTCGTGAGAATCATTACTAATGTTTAGGCCAAGAGATTCAAGTTCATACAGGTGTTTGATGTCCTTTTTGTAGTCGTCCCTCGGCGATGTCACGAAGGGCGTAGCGACTATGAGTGAGCTGCAAGTTGAACTTGCGTCATTCGTCAGATGAGCTTCACTAGTTCCGGATATCGTGTATCCAAACACTGTAGGTGTCAGGATGAGTCCAGATGGAAGATGCAGGATGGGAGCACTGTGATCGATGATGGTGCTCAGTAGGTCCTGTCCGATGAGCAAGTCTGGAGAAACATCGGAACACTTCAGATCAGCTTGAGCGAGTGTGACTCTTCTGTCTTTGATGAAGCGCTTGTCAGCTTCAGACAGTTGTGCAGTGCTCGTTTTTGCGGTCAATCTTTCCTTGGTATAAACCGACACACGCTGTAGCTTCTTTGTTCCATGTAATCCTTTGAGGGTAATAGGTACTTCCTTTGAAGTGAAAGTCTCTCTTAGTTCACCCATTCCAGTAGTCGTGAACGACGTGGAACTAATGATTGGCAGCTTCAGTGTGTTGCTGACATGCGACTTGATGAAGCTTCTTTGGGCTCCTGAGTCAAGGAGCATTGTTACTGGCTCGTATTCCTGCTCGGCTTCATTGAAGATCATTGCTGAAGCGATCTGGAGGACGTATTGGTTGAATGTCTGAGCCCTTGAGTCAATAGACAGATCCATTGCAGGAGAAGTGGAGTTCTGGTGTGTTTGAACTGTGTTTGTCTCCCTTCCAAGTCTCGACTGAGGCTGTTTCTGGCGATTTGATGACGTCTGATTGGTTGGCCTCGAAGAGAGTTGTTGATTGTCTCTCATAGCTGGTTGACAGGGTCGTAGTTTTGGCACGTGTATTGTCTCAGGTTCGTTTCTTCTTGATGAGCAAAGTGCCGAGTGATGAGCATCATTGCATTTTGGACAGGGTCCAAAATTTCTGCAGTCTCGAGAGTTATGGCTTTTGTCGAAGCATTTCCAACATGCCTTTTGTCTTCGAGCCTCTGCACGACGAGATTCTGGAGTGGTGAATTTCGTACAGTACTGTGGTGGGTGTGTCTCCCCACATAAGCATGTGCGCTTGAAACGTTTTTCCGTAAAACGTTTGTCCGTCCTTGTATTTTGCCTCTCAGTGGTGTTCCTGGCTTGTCCCACGTCGAAGAGGGTTTTGGTAGTGAGTGAAGTGGTCTCTTGTAGGGCAATAATGTCATCAATTGCCGTGATAATGTCGTTCACATCGAATGAGTTTCCAGCCTCGTTCTCTTTTTGGATGACTGTCCTGCAGACGAATTCTGGGAACTTGGACAGGATAAGACGTCGCCACATACGATCGGCGTTCATCGGAATTCCTGTTTGTTCCAGATGGCTCATACGAGAGTTGATTGCTTCAAAGGTCTCCCTGCAGCTATGTGGTTCTCCTTTGGCTCTTGGCAATCGTTCAATCTCGTTTATAAGGATGTCGGCCATGCTTGCCGATTTGTCGAAGTGCTTCTTGAGAGTATTTACAGCTGTTTGATATTTCTCCCCTATGACAGGGAGGCACTGGATTGCTGCAGCTGCTTTGCCTCTCAATGCTTGCTTCAAGAAGAGGAACTTTTCTGTGTCCGAGAGCTCCCTATCGTTGTGGATTAAGGACTCGAATACGGACCAGAATGCGTTGAATTCTCGGAAGTTCCCTGAGAATGGCGGAACTTCTAGAAGCGGACGACGGATTTGAATGTTTCGTTCGGTCCGTTCCGGTTGAGTTGAACCGTTGCTTGTCCAATCTGGGTTGTCGTTGCCATGACTGGATGCTCGTTCGACTGGTAGAGATGCAGTGATGAGATCGCTTTGTTGCGTCAATTCCTCTTTTCTGAACTCGATTTGGTTCAGCCATAGCATCGTTGTGAAGTCGAGACTATTTGAGTCTACTTCCAGATGCTTATTAAGCTCGCTCATCAGCTTTTCTCGCTCCTTCTGTTCAAGGCGAGTATTGATACTGTTGATGGCGGCTGTGACTTGAGCGTCGAGATGTTCTTTGGCGTTCTTGATCCTTCTTTGCAAGTGATTTAGAGACGCCATTTTGTCTCTTATGTAGCTCTGGCATTCCCTTTTTTCGGTAGGAAATGCAAATGGTTGTTCAAGCTGTTCCATTTCAGCTTGATTTGTTTTGAGAAATGCACAAGCGCTCGTGATTTTTGTCTTGAACACTTGGATTTCAGTCATCTTCGGATCGTCTGTAGATTTCCTCTTTGATTTGATGAGGTTATTCGCCCTTGATCCAGAAGGTAGTATGTTTCCTGCCACGCGGGACTTCTTGTGTCTCGTTCCTTTCTTTTCTTGAGAAAGGAAGAGAAAGACTCCTCAGGGAGGAATCACAGAAAAAGTTCTTTGCTTGGTTGCAAAGAACTTAGACTCCTTTGAATTCTCTGTAAAGAGAACTCACAGTAAAGGAGTAAAAGTTGCGCTCTCGAGGTTCCTCAGGGAGGACTCGTAAGATTGAGCGAACTTTTCGCCTTAGAGTTCCTCAGGGAGGAATCGCAAAAGGCTGTTAAAAGTTCTTGCTGTGAAGCAAGGAACTTACACTCCTTCGAATTCTCTGTGAAGAGAACTCAAGAAGGGAGTGAGAAAGTTGCGTTCTCAAAGTTCCTCAGGGAGGACTCGTTATAAGAACGAACTTCTTTCCTTAGGGTTCCTCAGGGAGGAATCGCAAAAGGTTACTGATGTTCTTGCTGAGAAGCAAGGAACTTGTGCTCCTTCGAATTCTCTGTGAAGAGAACTCAAGAAGGAAGCAGACTCGGTTCTCGCGGTTCCTCAGGGAGGATTCGCAAGCGAGAACGACTTTTTGCCTTGTATTCCTCAGGCAGGAATAGCAAAGGCAGTTGAAGGACTTTCCTTGGTGTGGAAAGAACTTCGTGCTCTTCCGGTTTCTCAAGAGAGAAAGCACTGGAAAAGCAACCTCTGTTCTTGCGGTTCCTCAGGGAGGACTCGCGCACAAGAACTGAGTTGAAGCACTCTTCTTGTTCCTCAGGGAGGACACACAAGCTAGAAGAGTGCTGAAGCCGAGTTCTATCCGGTTCCTCAGGGAGGACTCGCGGGGACAGAACTTTGGCTGGGGTAGGCTACCACGGCCGATGCACCAATGTGTGGTCCGTGGTAGAGGCTGTTAATAAATAGGTTTATTAACAACCAAGACGTCGACGATAGTTTCGTCGAATAGAGCGAATAGTAACATAATGGTCAAAAATGGGGTTTATATGCAGAGTAGAGGGGGCGGTGCCGACCTATGTGCTGTGAGTTTGCCACAGGGGGCCAGATATGGGAATGTTCAAAGTCGGTACCGCGCCCTATTAACACCTGAACGATAGGGGATCATACCCTAATTACTTGAGAAACTAGGGCACGCATAAGTGCCAATGGATATTACCTACGGACAATATCTGTCGTTGACAGAACGACATATTTCCTTGACATGAGAAATATATGTTACATAATATCCTAGCTAAACTATAAGGTTGTTCACAACAGCAGTCAAATACAAGTGCATTATAGAAAGTTGGAAAAGTAGTAGTATTTCTATGAAGCCGTTATTTTTGCGACTTCTTTCTCTGCTTTCACTCTGGAACAATACATCTACAAAATTGCTAGAAACAAGTATTTTACCTGTTTTGAATTTATCCCACAAAGGATCGATAAAAACAGTTTTTTACTGGCTACTCTTCCACCAAATTCCAGACGAGATAAAAATCGAATAATTTTGTTTCTTTAATAACAATCTAGGAGGCAATTTGAACATCTAGATATTCGAGATTGAGGAGGCCCTAGTGCTCTTCTTTTCATTCGTGCAGCACTGTATTGGTCTCCCATGTTGAAACATTCGAATTTTCGATTTATTCGAAATAGAATATTTTTGCATTGTAGTATCGAATATTTCGAATAAATGGAAAATTCTAATGTTTTAACATTAGAGACCACTGTGGTGCTGTACGAAAGAGAAGAAGAGCTTTGGGGCTTTCTCATTTTCAAATATCTGGAAGTTTAAGTTGTTTCCTGAAATGTTATTAAAGTTATAAAAGTTATTCGATTTTTATTCGGTCCAAAGTATATTATCCAGAAAGTATGACTGCATGTTGTAGGAGTTCCGGCTCTGTGACATTAATAAAATCTGAGCCAACTCAACGCGCTGAGTTCATTCATGCATACGATTTACAATAGAACTGTCACGGACGAGTTCAATTTGGCTCGGACGAGTTTTACTTTTTCACCTCATTTTTTTTCAAACACTTCTTCAATTGCTCGCATCGATTGCAAAGGTACTCTCATTGCTGAAAACTGCAAGGCAGTGTCAGCCTAGTCGTGCCCAAGGTATCTCGTACACCGACCGAGAGTTCTGCAAATTCCAGGTAACCTCTTAGTAACCAGGGTTCCTAGGGTTTTGACGAACTTCACGTACATAATTGACATCAACAGCTGATAATGTAGGTTTCATTACTGTAGCAAACTCCGAAACGATACCTGAGTTGAAAGACTGCCTTCATGAAGGAGTTGTGAATCACCAAAAAATATCTTCTTATCTTAACCCGTCAATCAGAACCTACCAGCCTGGTCGTCCGGCTGACGCCGGACTCTCAGGCTTCTTTTCTGCTCGCTTCGCTCGCATTGCTTTGATGTGGCATCTCTCTCACACCACACCGGCCATTCCTCATTTATCAAAACTCGCGTTTTCTGCACCTTCGAGCTTTCTGGCTCCGAGGCGCCCTTTTCACAGCTGTGCAACAGGCTAGCGACGTCTTTCCTTGTGTAGGGCCGTTGGACCCGTCTCTGAGCGTTTCTTCACTTTTGGACGCCGGCGCACCCTTATCACACCTTTGGACCCGTTTCTAGCCTTCCTTCCACTTTTGGACGCCGGCGCACCCTTATCACACCGTTGGACCTGTTTCTGAGCGTTTCCCCACTTTTGGACGCCGACGCATCCTTATCACACCTTTGGACCCGTTTCTAGCCTTCCTTCCACTTTTGGACGCCGGCACACCCTTATCACACCGTTGGACCTGTTTCTGAGCGTTTCCCC
>JARK01001342.1:1195510-1221262 GCA_000688135.1 Ancylostoma ceylanicum | reverse complement strand
ACACACACACACACACACACACACACACACACACACACACACACACACACACACACACACACACACACACACACACACACACACACACACACACACACACACACACACACACACACACACACACACACACACACACACACACACACACACACACACACACACACACACACACACACACACACACACACACACACACACACACACACACACACACACACACACACACACACACACACACACACACACACACACACACACACACACACACACACACACACACACACACACACACACACACACACACACACACACACACACACACACACACACACACACACACACACACACACACACACACACACACACACACACACACACACACACACACACACACACACACACACACACACACACACACACACACACACACACACACACACACACACACACACACACACACACACACACACACACACACACACACACACACACACACACACACACACACACACACACACACACACACACACACACACACACACACACACACACACACACACACACACACACACACACACACACACACACACACACACACACACACACACACACACACACACACACACACACACACACACACACACACACACACACACACACACACACACACACACACACACACACACACACACACACACACACACACACACACACACACACACACACACACACACACACACACACACACACACACACACACACACACACACACACACACACACACACACACACACACACACACACACACACACACACACACACACACACACACACACATGAAGTGCCAATTAATAAGAAGTAAGATAGATGTTGTAGATATGCATTTAACGCCTCCATCGCGGATTGCAAAAATCACCAGGTGATCATAATTTTCTGAAAGTTGGTTGTACTTTGATTTTCACCAAGCATGAGGTTTTTCCGGGAAGGTTTTTCGTGGTTATATTTTTTTTCTCACTTTAGTACAGTCCTTGTCAAAAAGGTAGATGGATTGAGCGTGCGGCTTCTTAACATTGCGGCTGCAGAGTCGCGGCGAGACCTACTCGACCCTCTCACTCGAAGCACGCTCTCTCCGCATCCCTCGATCAGGTCTCGCCGCGATGGTGCAGTCACGCAAGCCGTCTATCTTTTTGAGAAGGACTGTACATCTCGATAGAAATTCTAGTTTTATATTTTATATCTTACAGCAGATGAGTTCAGCGCATTCATAGGCTTTGCCTCTCCTATCCAATCTTTGCCTCTAAGATTGCTTCTACACTTTTCGGAAAGTATAGCGCTTTCGATCGCTGTGGGCGACGATCCTGATTTTGGTGCGTATCGATCGCGGACTAACACGAAAGCAGCGACACCGCGCGCCCGCAATCGATATGCACCAAAATCAGTGTCCTAGCGCCGCAGCGACCAGGAGCGCTACATTCTTCGAGGAATATGCATAGGAGCAGCGTAAGAAAATATTGAAAGTCAAAGGTACGATAGCTGGAGAACCTTTTTGTCGTGAAATTTCCCGAAGTTTCTTGCAGCGGCTATTCACAGGTACTCTGGATGACTCATTTCCCTATGTTTCAAATTTGAATGTATCTATTTCATATGGATGGATTTTCTAAATTCAAACGGATCTGCTTTTTGCACGCATATTCAGGACCCCAGACCCTGCGTTACTGAACTGCACTGGTTATCTCGAGGAAAATGAGAGCTGAAATAAAATGAAGTTCGCACGCATAACTCCAACGGCTAGCGCACTGGACGTTGTGAAGGACCAAGCTGGAGTGAGCAGACGAAATTGCAAAGAATGCTTCTCAACGGCTTCGTGGTTAGCATAGCCGATGGCCGCCGATGCTGGAGCAGACATTGGCATGCAATTTTAAGCTTAACGTTGCTCGTTCGGTGTCTGAAAATGCGCTTGTCCTTTCAACTACGCGACAGCGGCTTAGAAGAGTGCTACCTTCCGAGATGGCACCATCCCAGCATCGACTGCTCGCGAGAACCTGGCTATTTGCTTGTGAATGTCAGTTTTATTGTCCGCCCTCGAAGTGTTACTAATTTATTCTGTTCCACTTCATCCCATTCCAGAATATCATACGCTTCGTGAGAATTATTCCTTCATTTGTCAGTACTTCTGCTGCTGATTCTTGTTCAACTTCCGTCTGCAAATATGCTGTGCTTGCGTCTCACTAGTTTTTGCTTTTCAAATAGCAGCTTGATTCCAGGTGACCCACTGCCTCAGCGGGCCCAGCTGACCTTCAATATCGCTAGTAAGGAGAAGGAGGTTGCGGGAGGAGCGATGTCGGGATTCGTCTAATAGGCGCCTGATTTCCCGCGAGACGGCGCCCATGTTGCTGAATCATGTACGACGGCCCCGTTAGCAAAACCCATCTCAATGGACTCACCTTCTCGAGAAGTACTCCTCTTTTTCTTCTTTCTTCGCTTTGTCTTTTCTTCATGAACATAACCTTTACCTTGCTTACATGTTGGTCAAATTGTGCGACTTTCACAAGTAAAATCCGGATGATCGAAATGCCAGACTGCTCACCTATATATTCCTTTTTTACTTGTAGGTTTCTAAGCGTGGAACGATAATTTGTGATACGTCTGAGCTCCATACTACTTTTCTCCTGGCTACTGGGAAAGAGGCCTCAATCCAGAAATCACATAATTCATATTGAATGAAGTTCAGGAAAAAAATTGAAAGACGTCAATGCTTGCCTGCGTTTTGCGCACTATCACCCATATTGGTACCCTCATCTACTAGCGTTGAACAACACTTGAGGTGTTGTGGGGTTGAAAGCCGACAGGAACCATTGGAAATGGAATAATTTGTGCAGAACCCCCTGATAGTTGTGCAGCACGAGCACAGCTCGAACAGCGTAACAGCTCGTTTTTAAAGGCTGTGAGCATTTCCACCTACCTGCTGCCATCTTCCCCACTGCTGGATAGAAAAAGGAAGCTTTAACAGCGATTGAGCGATGGATGGCAGCTACTGGGGTGAAATTGTCTTGGATTCCTCGTAGTCAGTGAATCAGTTTGACCTTTTTCATCGTAAAATTGTGGTACTGATGAAGTAAACCTCTGCACATATGTCACTTTTCTCTATTTTTACAACTCTCGTCTGTGCTATTTTAGCATCTATGCATAAGTATTATAAGAAATAAGAAAAATTATTATCAAATGCAATACATCCCTCTAAATATCCCATTATTACACTTTTGAAAAATAAAGAAAAGATTCTGAAAGAAGAGCAGGAGAGCAGATCTACTTATAGCCTTCTACCTCTAATATTAATCGAAGAACAAAGAAGATGTAAATAGAAATTCAAATGAACATTAGTCCTGCATAGCGCCATGAACTGTAAAGCTGTGTTTACACTTTTTTCCGAGGCGGTGACGTCGCAGCGACGGCCACCACATGTGCGACGCCGCGGGTGATGAGCCCGTTGCGTCGTTTTCTCAAACTTCGTAAAATTGCGTACTCGCGCTAGAATACGTATTACGCTCGTTTTGGGAAAAAAATCGGCGAACTCCGGAAAACAGTATCGAAGAAATCTTCGCATCGCGTCTATTAGCATGGGCGACGTAAATTTGACCCATTGTATAAGTATGAACACAGCTTGGAAGGTCACAGTGAAACGAGCCAGCTCGCACTCAATGCAGCTTTTGCATCTCGATACCCTGATTTCCCATGAAGTCTCACAATCCGTTAACATCACCGCTCTCATTCTTGATCAAACCTGCAGCGTGTGATAGTGAGGACGGGCAGTTTGAAATTGTGTGTGTTTGCGACTTTCTTGCACAAATTTTAACTTTTTTCGTGATTTTCCTTTGCTTTCTACCTATTTTCGTACCTATGGAATTCTTGGGAATCTCCGTAAGTCAATATCTTTCTACTGAATGGAAAGAAACAAAAAGCTCACCATCAGTGAGAACGAGCTTCAACCATTATTTAATACATTATTACATTAAGGACGTAGTTTACGCCGCAATGACCCACATATACTCCTTGCGACAATTCTGCTTTTTGCATGATTATTCTTGAGTCATATGATTTCTACTCCCCCCCCCCCCCTTACCGGCCCTGGTTGTGAGTATTGACCACATTTATATGCGTTCTACTGGGCTTGCATCAGTATGCTCCTATCTGAAGTTTGACAAAATACGGAATTCATTAAAAGAGGCAACTCCAGACATTTGGCTGGTAGCGATGCTTCACCGTAACTAGGGTGTTCTATGTCCACTTTAGTGGGAGCATTGCCTGGTTATCCTTTACCATGTTCTTAGTACCGGAACTACATTTTTTTTTTGATTTGCCACGCAGCTGACACGAACAGTCAGCATTTTTTCGTTTTCTTTCTTGGCCTTGACGCATCACTGACATGACGCAGGGTTATCATGTCGACCTCTATGTTAATGATGGGTAAATTTGCGGGTTTTGAACACATTATCCCTCTTAATCTTAATGCTGCTAGCGGCCTCCGGAGTACACCATTGGCCTACCTGCTCAGTCACTGTTCCATTTACCTCCAATTCACCATTTAGTACGCTCAGCATTGACCATTAACCGAGCGACATTTTCAGCGGCAACTGGACCGGCCACCGACCATCAGCTAGAGGGCGAGATGTGTGGCATCATGCAGGGCGGACTTTGCCGTTTCTCCGAGCTGACGCCCGGTCAGTTCGGGCTCACGAAGCAGCTGGTGAGTCACTGCTTTCTGTTCTCTAACTGCTTCTCCTCGTTCCTTCATATTGTGTTTGAACACTATCATAACCAGCTTTTCAGTGGAGAGAAATAAATCTCATCATAAAATCTGAAGGTCATAACATAGCGATATACGCACATTATTTTTTCGCATTTCTCAAACTAAGTGTTTTCAATACTAATTTTGTCAAACGAAGCAATGGTACTGGCAGTGGTAGACTGAGATTGTCGTAACGCCGCGTTAGCAATTGCAACGCATCACGGAACGCCCAGGGCTAGGATTCATGAACGCAAAACCATCCTAGCAAGCCAAATTTTGCGTCCTGCGTCTCTCGACGTTACGTAGTCTATGGGATAACCAATCACGCTCGCCATCCTTGATTTGCATGGTTAGCGTTTCATGAATCCCAGCAAAAGAGCGCCAAGCAGACCACAGTTTTGCTGTGGTCCACAACCCCGAAACCGGCATGTATAGTAATACATAGGTGTTATAACCCTCAAATACATTTCTGACAGCTATCATCTCTTCAACTGATGCTTGTCACCAGTGCTGTGTTTGTTATCTATCAATAAGATTTTTCCCCTTCTATGGTTTGTCGAAAATCGCCAGTAATGCCACGGAGTCGTGTGATGCTCATTTCTTCAGACCTGCTCCATTCAAAGCCTTATGATTCACCGTTTCCACCTCCCCATCTCTTCTTCCAAATGATCCATCGTTCTCGTGTAGCATGTGCACTAGTGCGATAACTACCGTGATCAAGAACGTGCTAACTTTGAATTCTAACTTCCAAAGAGAGACCTTCTCACTTAGAGTTGGAACAATGCAACAATGAAGCATTTTTATACGGTGAGATGACGGACAGGAAACGGACTGCGATTTTGAAAGATGAAAATCGAGTTTGGCTCTCGAATTGACTTCAAATCACTTTGTTGAAATGTTGATGGTTCGTGAAACCAGTGCTGTGCTATAACTAAGGGAAGAAGGCAACTATGTCCAGCTGTCCACTCTTACGACTTCTGCTAACTGTTGCTTTTTTCCCGTTCAGAAATCTCTGCCTCAAAATTTTGACGATTTTGCATACTCTTTCACCTATGACTGGCTCACTTTTGTAACAGTGGTTTTCTTTCCTCGGTGTAGCGTGTGGCTTACTTTTTGTCTGGCTGGTGTCGCTCGAATCCTTGCTGCTACTAAAAGGGCTGTTGAGTGGAATAGCCTGACTGCAGATGACGTCATGTGGGCAAGAATGGAAGTGCTTTGAGGGAGTGGAAGCGCAGTCAATGCAATCTTACACACCCTCCTAGGTCTCTAATCGGCAAAGCGGGAAGACACCGTGCCGTATGCGTCTTTCTGCAAAAATTACTCTCTAAAGCTTGTAATCTTTCGAATTATTATTGTGGCAACACGATTTGAAAAAAAGATAGAACATGGAAGTTGACTCTTTAAAGGTAACAAAGACTAAACTAATCATAGCTATATGTAACCGATTCAATCTAGAATGAACAGGGGAAATGGTTTTTCATTCTTTGTTTGTTGTGATTGATTCATTGATAACAATCAGCATGAGAGATTCTTCTTCAAGCAGATTCTTTAATCATTCAATTTGGGTGTTTTCTCGTTCGTTTGTTAGAAAGATATTATAAGTGTGTAAAACTATAAATGCACGTTTGTGTGTCAAACAAAAAAATGTTTCGAAACCGATAACACAACACCTCAATCCGAATGGTATCACCCATTGGTACCGGTGAACCTTCGAAAATTCTGCAAGCAGGGAATCAGTGCTTCATTGGTAGGAATCGCTAGGGCATGAAGCAGAATAGCATTCCGCGATCGCAATGAGAAAGTAACTCCAGCTCCTTAAGTGCCCTCAGGAATAAATAAAGTCCCAAGAGCTCCATTGTACCTAACCTACGGTGTAGAAATAACATAAGTAGATAATATTGAAAAAAAAAATAGCGTGAAGACGTGATCAAGAAGTAGAAATATAGAAGGAAGGTGAAATACAAAGGCAGTTGGAGCTAAATGGTTGGGCTGACAGTGTCGCTTTAAAGTATGCCATTAGGTTTGGCTGCGAATAGGTCTCATCAAAGTCTTGTTAGTCAACTTAGCTCCTACTGTAGTCTGATTCTCTTTCTGCATTCATTAAATTAGTGATTCCTTGGTGTAATTGCTAACACCAATTATGACCCCGACAACTTAGAAACGAGCCCTAGAAATGCTGAATTTGACCACGTGCTCAGACATTCGCTCGGGAGTCCCGCACTACAAAATGATGTCTCCCGCTCGAGGGTGAGCGGGAGACATCAAAAACTTTGAGTTTTTGTCCCGCAACATCCCGATTTTGTCCCGCAAGCTCCGACGGGAGACCGGATTTTGTCCCGAAACTGAAAAACGAAAGAAAACAAAAATGCACGGTGACCGCAACGCGTATGCGGTCCGTGGGCCAACGCCGACCGCTACTAGCGGATTTCGCATCCGCGTCACGGCCGAGCGCGACGGCCTCCCACGCATCTCGCCTGGTCTTCACACTGGGCCACGGTCTTAACCGGGCCTCAGCAGGCCAGACGAGTCCCGTAGGACTCCTCTCCGCCGAAGCGGAGAGTAAACTGAAGCCTACCTGCAGAGTGAGGCCCTTATATACCCCTCATTTGATAAGGGTTACCACGTGGCAATAACAAACCCGCACCATTCTCGGGATAATCCCGCAACAAAACCAAAATGATGTCTCCCGCCGGAGCTCCTGATTTTGTCCCGAAAGTGATAAGAAAGCTTTTTGTCAGGCGGGACTCCCGAGCGAATGTCTGAGTGTTTGTGTTCATTCACAGTTCATTTTCGAGTTCGGTCTCGTCGCAGCTGGCCGTACCGCGGGGAGCAAGTCCCTTTTCGCCGCGCGAAGCCTCCTCGCGCCGGGGACTTTCGTGGATACGGCTCCTGACCTCGGAGCAGTTTTTGCACTTTTTCTTTGACAAGGAAAGCTTCTTCGAGAAAAGTCATGGGTCAACGGTTAGTACCAAGTCTAGGCTACACCGCCACCATAAGGGCGGCTTCACAGCTTAGGTTAGGAGATGTGGGCGATCGAAAGTTCGATCAATACCCGAAATTTCGGTTCAGTTACCCAAGTTTCGAAGATTTTCAATTTGCCAGTTTTTGTTTAGAATTTGTTCTAGTGGCAAAGGGAATATTTTCTTAATGTCTAACGTAAAGTGCCCTGTAATCATTTTGCTGTTTGACACTGTTTAAAGCCGAATAACTCACTGATGAAAAATCCGCAAATTTGATTCTTTATATTCTAAATTTCTTTGAAACTCGAAAACTGGAGATTGCTTAACAATTCATGTATGGTCGGATGCGCCATGAATTTCTCTTTCACCCTGTACCAAATACTTCAGAATACATGCTCAGCTACGAGTTGTTTAGGACGGTAGAAATTGGCGCGCATCCGCTCATCGCCGGTACTTCTCAAATGTGCGCGAAATAAACTGGCGATGCGAGTGATAGCGGTAATGGAAATGATGCCTATCGATTGTCACGCCCCTTCAATTTCCATCCCTCTTTCGTCCGGACTCTCCCCATTCACCTTATCCACGTTGCGACCTCCGGTGGTCGTGGCGATCGCCATGATTGCTGGCGAAGTTTGGGGGTACTCTAAGTGGACACCAAGTCATGTTGAGAATGCAGAGAAACATGACTGTTAGGAAGTTGGAAACAAAGATTGCTGTTGAGTGAACAAAGGTGCTCTTCCTTGAGAAGCTCTCTAACTTTTTTAGGGCTAATGCATAGCGACTTCTTTTTACCATGATTGTCGCATTTTGCTGAAGAGTTCTTTGATAAATTGCTAAGTTTTTATACCCCTTGAATACAGATGACTGTGCTAATGAATGAACAGTTAAATGAACGAATAAATAAGGGGCACTATCTGAATTGGATAGTGAGAGCGGTCAGTTCTGTAGAGATCCGTGGGTTAACCTCACATCCAACTTTACGGGAAATACGAATACCGTGTCTAGTCCCAGCTGTCGAGATAAGGGCAGTTTATGCTAGTTAAACGCAGAATCCGTCTGTGAAAGATTTCCCATGGAGACCGCTCAGCGGCATGTACATCCTCAATGGAAAGGACGTGCGGCCCAGCGAAACCATAAATGCGTGCGTCTGAGCTGCTTCAGCGATGCGACTAGCTCTACCCTTCATCATCCAGATGCAAGCACGTCAATCGCACGCATCTGGTATGAATTGCCTTAATCCCTATCCTTCACGGCAAAATGGGATTGGGAAAATATTTCGTAAATTTTCCTCTAGAAAAGGACTGTAAACAGGAGAAGTTTTGAAATCGTTAACATCACCCGTAAAGGGGGCAGGAACCCTTGCCCGGAATATAAGCCAAACCCGTGGAGTCGACGAGGCTTTCGCGGACGAATTAATTGGGACATAGTGCTTGTGAGATGGGACTGTACGGAAATATCCATTTTATTTTTTTATTTATCAAATGCCCTCAAGGTGCTCCGTACAAGACCGTACAAGTAAAGCACATCGCAAAAAAAAACACGGAACAAAATTAGACTAAAATGCTTTCTACTAACGTTGCTAACACAAATAAGAGCTAGCACAGATAGGGACCGCAGGGTCTTCAAATAAATTCTCACTATCCTAAACCAAATACCGGTCACTGAATGCTGCACCTGGAAAGAGCTCCGCATCATCCTGCAGTGGTACAGTAGCGGTCAATACGATATGATCAGAGGCACTGTTGAAGACAGAATTTCATATTATAACTCAGCTATGGATTGAGCTATTCAGAAAAAAAATGAGAATACGTTAACGGTTCCAAGCAGATCTACCTTGTTGCAAGTGCAAAGTCACTATTTCATTGGTATTATGGTTTTTCGACTGTATCGCGACATCTCAACCCTGGAAGAAATTATTCTAAATCGTATTGTAAGCGAGCATTTTGCTATTTGAGCTGCGCTCTATTGTTCTTCCCGTTACATGTAGAAGTGGGTCTGTCATAAAGTCGTCTAAAAGTTAGAAAAGAGAATTTTCTAAAATTTCAGAGAAAAACGTTGATCCCGATGTGGAATATTTCTATGATATCCCCTACTAGCAACTATTTTGGTTTCCAAATAAGAACTGTGTTGCTGCTCATATGCTTGAGATATATTCAAACTCAGTTTTTGGTGAATTCAACCAATTAATTTTTTTCCTCTCGCTTGGGAACAAAAGGAGGCAATAGCATTGTGGTGGAAATGATGGACAGATGCGTGGCCAATCTGCATAAACTCTTCCTTTCTCTCAGTAGTCGGTAGCTGGGATGCTATACAGAATCTACGAAATCCGTGAAAGTTAATGTTCGAGCTCATTAATCCAGGTTACTTGAGCCTGTGTCAATGCTAATCTGCCATTAGAAAGCGCCCATGGAGCTTTAAAACATACTCAAATCCGAATTAGATAGGTCAACCCAGAGGCGACATCGCAAAAGATTCCTTACAAAACTGTGGAAATGTGCTCTTCTCTGACGTGTAGTATTTGTAGGTGCTCCGGCTAGCGCTTCCACATGTAACCCTCCTGCTCGTGTCGCTCCTCTACGCCGCGTTCGGAGGATGGGTGCTGACCATCATCAAATTCAACGACCAAACCACACACGATGCCGAGTTGCTCGAGAGGTTTGAGAGGTTGAGAATCGCCAATCTGTAGTTTCTGTGCTTTACCACGAGATCGCCATCAAGCTCAACGAGTCGTTTCAGCACAAGAGTAAACTTCACACGCTTCGTGGTCTCCATTAACACTTCAAGGAGTCCGGTGCTGGAGGAGAAGTTCGATAAGTTCGTCGCAGACCTGCATGACGTCTACTCAAAGAGCAACCTCCCTTGGAGTCGCAATTTCACTGTGAGTGCTGCCTAATATCAAGCCTTTTCGCAGCTGCAATGGCTCGAATTGAAGGGATCCATCCACAACCATCCTCTTTCAAATGTCACTTGGAATCTGTTCTTCGCCGCCACCACACTTACTTCTATAGGTGAGGCAACTGCTTTGGTCGTTGTTTTGGAATTGATGGTTTACTTTTTTTTTTGATATTTTGTTCTTCTGCTGTTTCGAAACAGTCCGAGAAACTGGTTGTTTTCATTCGTTGTTGATGATTGAAAAAGGAGAAAAAAACACGTATCATCCGTACCTCTGGGGTATTAGGATGTTGCATAATTATCAGGCGCTGTTTTTTTCTCTTATAAAAGTTCTGCAACTATCCGATCTCCTCCGGCAATACAGGGCTAGTAGAATTTCTTTGACGGGCTTTTTGAGCTGCCAACAGTTGGGCAGTTAAAGCGCCAAGAGTTGGACAATTACCAGTCTTCGATTATTTATGTTTCTAACCCATTCAACCATTTTAATCCAATGGGTATGCTCCTGATTTGCTCTCACCTGGGATCACCAGAGTCGACGTTTTAGCTCACTGACAGTTCGTTGTTTGAAAGCCTCTTCCTAGACAGCAAAAAGACCATTATGCGATACATTCAAAAAGCGGTGGAAGAACTGAAACTTTTTACTAGGTACGATTTACGGGAACCTGAAAAAAACAGTGAGGTCCTAGAAAACAAAAATGCAGTGAATAACAATTTGCTTTGAGGCGCTGATATGCTGATGGTATAAACAAGTGCAAACGAAGCTTTTATTGTAGTAGGATCACGTATACAGCTAGCTTTCTTCCATAGCAATATCTGATAATTACCTAGATAAATGAATAATTTCCTCTTTTCTAGAATTCGCTCTGATAAAGGCAGGGAATGGGCCACCTTCCATTTTTCCATGCACCTACTCTTTATTATGTCCCAACCATCTTTTTCAGGATACGGCACTGATGCTCCCGACTCGTACGTAGGACGAGTTTTCTGCCTGGTCTATCTGTTCTTCGGTATCCCTCTGTACCTGATCACACTCGCTGACCTCGTAAGTTGACCTTGTGCTCGTCGACTTTGTATGCTCCATTCTAAAATCATGTTAATGTACACAGACTAGCTGTTCAGGCGAAATTCTGCACCGAGTTCATGAACAAGTTGTACATAGACATAATCAAGTACAAGCACCGTGTCAGACGGAAGTATAGGCGATGGAAATCCGGTCGACAGAGGCGCGATTCGGTCAAAGTCGGGCAGCTGATCATAGCGGGTGGAGAGGACGAGGTTAGTGCTTGTGCCACAGTAGAGATGGTCCGAGAAAAGCGCACACTTGTAGGTGGCAGAGTTTCTGTGGACCCATCTGGAGCACGCACAGTTCGTCGAAGTCCCTTTTCTGCTCATCATAGGTGAGTCCTACTATAACGTGCTTTAAACAAAAAAAAAAGAAAAGAGAAGAATGCCTAAGCTCCGTTTCGTTCCTATCACTAGACGAAGAAAATAGGAAAAATGTAAGATAAAACAGAGGACGAAAATTACAAGAAACAACAAGTTCTGCTGCTGATTCCTAACCTATTTACTTCCTCATCCCGGAATCGCAGTGGATCGTCGATGTGGGCTTCAAACTAGGGTAATTACATCATGTTGTGGGTGATGGTCTAGCAAGAGCTGGGAATTGGACTAGTTTTATAAAATAATTATAGGAAAAGTGTTCACATGATGGAACAATAATACGTGTTAAGTTTCCCCTGTTCCAATGGCTTTAAAAGGAAGAATTTTAGCTGCATGCTTTCAGGAGCAAGAGCGTTCTAAAAGAATTTATGTCATTCAACTCGCTGTTCGATTGCTTTTATAAGACCGAAATTACAGGAATTCTGCTGGTTTACATCGCAATCGCATCGTACATCATCGCTGCCATCGAGGGCTGGCCGCTTTCCGACGGCTTTTACTTTGTGATGATCAGCGTGCTGACTATTGGTTTTGGAGGTAACCTTTGACGAGATATATCAGGGTTTCGTAGTGAATACTACGCCATCGTACAGATTTGGTGCCTCGCAACGAGACGTTCATACTGATTGTGCTGCTGCTGATCCTGATCGGCCTGGTGCTCACTACCACTTGCGTTGATATTGTCGGCGCCTACTACATCGATCGGTTGCACTTCTTCGGAAGAAGACTTGACGACGTTAGTTTAATGTTGAACTTTATTTTTTCCTGAACATGCATTCCTTCACAAAAACTACAAAAACATCATGAGATTTCTGTGAAGTCTGTACCACAAAGCTCATATAGCAACTTCGGGAGCATCTCATTCCTCAGCGGTCAGGTGTTCTTTGGAATTTCCGTCTATTTTGCGTCTTTTTATGGGCATTTTCCTCCAATACTACAATGTGGGCCAAATTCACGGTAACGACACGTGTTTGTTCTAAAGGAGCTTGCTCTCCCTCGAACCCTTTCAAACAACCTTTTATGTTTTTCACTTCACTGATTGTGTTCGACAATGCTATTTTATGTGCTGTTGTGCGTCTTACTTAAGAAGCGCGGTACATAGATAGAAAAAGAAAAAGGAATAGAAGCCATACTCAGTCGGAAAGTCTTTTCCGAACGTGTTAACCAAGCAGTGTTCCGGCACCGAATCAAGTATGGTTCCGGCCCGGGTAGCACGTACTTTGTATAGGACCCAGTCAGTGGGGTAGCCACACAGAGACTTAACAGTTTTTCATGATATCCAAGGAATGGAGGTGTTCTTGACATCATCCATATTTGGATCCGTTGAAAACACTTTAATGAGGATCCGTTGAACACCAACAACTTGCTCGCCACAGTCATTGACCTTACCAGCAGCTGCTGTGTTAAAGCTGATGGTGGACACCCCAGGATGGATTGACGCATTCTGTTCAGTTTGAGGCATTGAACACAATACCTATGAAATTGTTCCAAATTACGCGAAACTACCTTTTCTGTGCTTCATACGTTATTAGCATGATTTTGGCCCACCCTGTACACGTTTTTTATGGAGTCCTCGCAGCGTCACTGTTAAAGCAATTATTGCTAGAACGTTGACTAAGATATCTCATTTTACTGTTCTTACCTTCTTACCCATGAAGACAAGTCTCTCATTTGCTCATTTGATTAGCTTATTAGGTATACCTTCTTACAGGATTCAGTTTAATCTTCCTAAATTATGTGTAGTCCATCGAGTCCTAGTTTGTTTCATTAACATCAGTAAAATGCAAAAAGATTTCGTTGGAAAATGAGAAGAAAATACGGATTCCGTTTTATTCCCGAATGTTTAACCAAGTTCCAATGTATTGTTCCACACTTAGGATCCTCTGTCCTGGCTGAAGGAAGTTCAGCAAAGGCGAATCGAGGCGATGAAGAGAGAAGCAATGCGAAAACTATTCGAAACTGTTACAGCTCTGCACCACATTCGATTTACAGGTCGGTCTTCTCACTCGTTACGCAGATTAAATGCGTTATCGTTTCTAGCGACATATGTCCGAAGATATTTTTTGCTTGCTGGAAGTTTTTTTCAATTGCCCCCTTTCTTTCAGCGCTGAAACACCTCACGCAAGCACAGGGGGACATACTGCCAGGTGTGGTTTTCTCAGGTGCAGAACATTTTCCATAGCAGTACACGGCCACTTCAGATCCTCCCGAATCTCCAAGGAATCTCACGGCGTCCCACGCGACGGCTGACTCGGTACTTCTGAGGTGGAATGCTCCTATCTACGTCGATGAAGGGAAACGCTACTGGTACACGCTCACGTACAAGCCAAGGTACGTCATTTGTACACCTTCAAGAGCATGTGCTACTCTCGAAAATTCGATGACCGTGCAATAATTAAACTGTTTTTTTACAGATTTTCAGTCGCTCAATAATCCTTGACAGATTTTTGAATCACTTTCAATCTCCGGATTTTCAATCCAAAATAAGAAACCTTTACACCTACTTCCACCTCCTTCTTCCCAAATTCAAATAGGTAAAATGGCCTGACGCTACCCGTGCGGCTGGTAACCGTTTGGAGACGCTAATTTTTGAATCATTTTCCTTTTGGGAGTGGCTAACGATTTCCTGCCCCTGTGCTACCACATACATAACTTAGTCCCGTAAATTATTGTAGATTTGAATTCTTCTCATGAGAAAATGGGCTAGAACGAAATTGAGAATTACTTATTACTACGTAATTCCCAGGCTAGCTCATTACGCCTGACGTAAGATTTTTTCAAGCTATTTTCCTTTCCTCTTTTATTTCCAAGTGCATACTTATTGACCATTTTTTCTTCTTTTTCTTGACTCTCATGATATCGTTTCTAATGTGACACAGCTATATGGTGTAATAAATAAACAAGAAGATAAATAAACAAACTTGGGGGTACTAATCTGTTAATCAGCTTAGTTTTTCTTCTAATTTAAAATATTTCACAATGAGTGTTAATCGTAGTGTGAATGATACACTTTCTGTACTTGAGAACTTAAAATGTACTGATGTACTTTCTTTCCAGCAAATATCTTCCTGGGTAGTACTGTGTACTTGTTAGTTTTTTTATTTATCTGCAGGAAAACAAACGCTCAGCAGATTTGTAAGTGGCATCACACAGTTTCAGCCGAAAGATGGTATAACCTTCACCGCGCCATAACGAAAGATCGATGGGTTCTATAGATAGCAGCAAAGCGTCCGCGTCGTATGCAACGAGGGTTGCGTTTGTTGTTACAGCGTGGGAGAAACTAGCCGTCCTCGCGGAGAAGTACCGCTTCAACGAAGCGCAATCGCGAGTTTCAATAATTTTCTAAAGCTGCCTCATTGTGGATTTTAGGAAAGGACAACCTAACATAAAATATCAGGCGCTGATGGAAAAACTAGCACTGGTTGACTTAAAGATCTAGTTTCGATGTAATCACTATATTCCTCGACAGATAACGGAATTAAAAAAAAAGATGCTATATACTGTAGGATATCGTTACTCAGAGATAGCTTTCGCACATCTACAGGTGGGTTTCAGAGAGCCGGACTCAAATAGATGGCATAGGTAGGAAATAGGTGAATTCTAAGCAACTTTGAAAAGGAGGTGCGTGCCATCCCAGAAAAGGGTAGCCAATTTTTAGGAGTTGCTTTGTAGAATATATAGAAACTCTGCATTAGCTTGTTCTCCATCCCCGATATATGTTATTGATTTTTGCATAGCCTCGTTTCCAAACCCAGAAATTTTTTAGCTGCAAAAAATTTAATTTTTCAACTCTTCCCTGAGCTTCCTTTTCTGCGCTGCAGCAAAGGCAAATGTTAGTGCTACATTATTCATGAAACAAAAGATGTCAGGAGATATGTATTTACAATTCCAATTCGTCCTGATTCATTTCATCCCTAGATCAAAGCGAAATGATTTCATACGAAGCTACTACATAAGTACTATATATACACCTGAGACCGAACACAACCCGAGCAATTTTGTTATTTCAATTGGTCATCCAGGGAACATTTGAAACATCCAGGTATTCAAGAATGAGAAGCTTTTAATGCTCTTCTTGTCTTTCGTACAGCACTGTATTGATCTCTAATGCTGGAACACTCTCATTCTGTGAGACATTGTGAGTGCTACCAAATTATATACCAATTTCTGTATTTGAGAATTGAATTTTGACCTTAAACGAGAGAGTCGAGGGAGTGAAAATGTTCCAGTTTATTGTTCCCCACACGAGTATTTTTCAAAGACACTCTTGAAGATTTTATCCTCCGGACTCTGCCTCGAAAGTAGTTTGAATGGGAGAAACCTTACAATCTCTTTGAGCATTACCATATACATAATTATTTATTCAGATTTCATCTGTGAGACATAATTCATTTCATGTGAATTGAAGTGAATGATCACTTCGGTTACACCCCATCAGCTTCTGCTCTGCTCGCTGACATTGTCGCAGGTGATCTTCTCATTTGCAGAACCCCGCAGAGACGAAATCAAGTTGTGCGCGTGGACTTCATCAACGAGGAAAAGTACCTTGTCACTGGATTGAAGTCCTTCACACTCTATGAATTCAGTCTAACAACTACAACTCGTTACGGCAGTAGCAAACCCGCGAGGGCACAGGAGTACACAGGTAATTTCAGTTCTTCCTGCTTATGAAAGAAGAGAAATTGATATTCCACTCAGCACAGAATGTTGGTCGTTTTATAAAAAAAATTACTTCGTAATGATCAGATAACAATTAGCTCTAAGAAATTGCTCGCGTTCGAAGTAGACAGGTTAATTCCCTGCGAAGGCTAAAATACATGAACGTGTGGGATATTATTGCTCGTTGTTTCCAAGGGGTCTTCTCGAAAATATTATCAACGTATGTAGTACATTTTTCGTTGTACAGGTTGGTCAGAAAGTTCTCCACCAAATTTTCACTTTTTCATACATCTCAACATTACTGTTTAGACGTTTGTTCGAACATGGTCTGCCAATTTTTATACTTCAGAAGCAGTAGGACATTGTATTATACCACATTCTACCGCCGCAAATTCTGAATCCAAGACCAAGAGATTTGAGGTCAAAAAATATTGGTGCAAGACTTTCGAAACAACCTAATATGTGGTTTCAGTGCATTCAAATAATTCCTTTAAGGGGAAATGAAGAGTGAATGCCAAGTTTTTCTCCCAGTATAGGAACACAGCCTCAGGAGATCGTAGCCTTCAAATGTTTTCCTCTTCAGAGCCATGCACAGTGCCGCAAAATTTGCGTCTAGAGGCAATCAGCTGTGAAACCGCGACAGTCTCGTGGCGGGCTCCGAAGATGAACAACGGACCTGAGGTTGGTTGTTTTTTCATTCCAGTCTCGCCTGAATCATTGCGACACGTGGAACTCTACATACAGTATTTCCTCTCTGAGTTCTTTTTCGGCCTAACGAGAAAGGGCTTCATCTCCGTTTCTTTGGAAAGGTTTTTTGTGTTTCAGCGCTATGTGATCCAATACACGCAAGAGCCGGCTCCTCAGTTCAGATACTGGAGCAGGTACAAAGTAGGAGAAAACACCAGGTTCACGCTAACGGATCTGTTACCGGATACACGGTGCGTTTCTCGGCACTATATAGTCTTTTTTTGCCTCTGATTGTAGAATGAATACATCCTTTTGTGAGATTCATGAAATCCAGGGAAGCTCGTTGTCTACCCGCCCATCTAGAGTGGACGAGTTTCCCACGTCAAAATGGGTGTACTTTATCCAAACGATTCGCCGCAATCAACAGTTACAAAAAATAGCATAGTTAGCAGAATGTGTGACATACTGCTCGTCAACCCGTTGACTCTAAATGAGCATGAAGCTCAAAACACTTCCGGGAACGTTCATGAATCGCGTCACTGCTATCTTGTGATAAATCAGCGCTGCTTACCCAATAGAAAATCAGGGAAGCCATTTTGTTTTTTCTTTATTTCGTGTTTAATTTTATGTATACTAGTAGAGTATGTATTGATTCTATGTATGCATGTGTTGGAAAATCTGAGCCGGCTCATCCCTCGTTGAAAGCGCTGATCTATTCTTCACTCATCAAAGGGTGACACTCTAGGAGTGTTTATACTTCGGCGCGACGCGACCGTTGCGTACAAGCAAACTGTTCAAATGTGATGGGTCCCGAGTGGATGCATGCGCAAACAGTGGTCGCGATGTGGTAGTTGGCGTACCTTTCCTCTTGTTTACGACGTGAAAGCTTATTGCCAGAGGGGTATTAGCAAAGCCGAAAAGCTCTGCAGTTGGAATCAAGCTGTTCAACATTCAGTTCGGTCGATGATCCGTTGTGTTGTCACAGAAACTGTTGAAAAGAGAAAGTCACTGATTTCAGATACATTTTGTGCGTGTCGGCGGAGCACAACTACGGGCTTGCGGCCATGTCGAAGTCGATTCGATTCCGCACGAAACGGTGGTGGGCCGACGACGACAGCGCTTGTCTACAGCTACCGTTCACCAACCACCGGCTGTCAATCGCCAGTGTTCTCTCATCACTGAGCGCTTTACGGTAGTGCACTGTCCCAGACGAGTAAGCCTTTGATTTCTTGGAATACGCGGTTGCCAGATGCAAATCATTGATCATTGTGGTGATTTCCCCGTGATTGTTGTTATTGTCATAGAGTTTATGAGATTCGAACAATGATGTTGTAACCTTTGGAGATAATTGTTTATTTTTTGTCATGCATAATTACATTCATTTACTTATAAAGTGTTCAAAGCAAAATCAGTTCTTTTCTCAACGTTAAGAGAAAACTGGTAACTGTGTGAGCCATAATGAGGCAGAAATGGGTGTGCCGAGGCCTTGCGAATGGTTCAATATATCCTCCTCTGAAAATGGACTCGTGCTTATCCGTGCGATTTCACTATACAGTAGCGGTCAAAATGATGTGATCAGAGCCATTTTGACTAGGGAATCTTTTGTTATAACTCGTCTCTGGATTGAGTTATTCAACCCAAATTTGAGTATGTATTAAAACTCCATGGGTGCTTTCCAGTGGCAGCTTAGCATTGGCACAGGCTCAATTAACCTGGATTATTGAGCTTAAACATCAACTTTCTCAGATTTCATTGATTTTGTCCAGCATTCTAATTCTCAACTGCTGGGAGAAAGGAAGAGTTGGTACAGATTGGGCACATAATTGCCTGTTATTTCCACCACTATGCTATTGCTGCGCTTCCTTTGCTGCTCAAACGGGAGGACAAAATTGATTGATCGAAATCACCAAAAACCGGGTCTAAATATATCTCAAGCATATGAATAGCAAAACAGTTCATATTTTGATATTAGGATAGTTGCTAGTATCGGATATCACAGAAATATTCCCAGTCGGATCAATGCTCCTTAGTCTAAAATTATGAAAAATACTTTTTTCTCACTTTTATGCGACTTTTTGACCGGCCCACTTTCGAATGTAAAGTGAAGAATCTTAAAACGCAACTTATATAGCAAATTGCTCGCTCACGATACGATTTAGAAAAATTTCTTCCGGAGCTGAGGTGTCGCGAAGCAGTGGAAAAACCATAATGTTAATAAAACAGTGAATTTGCACGTGGAATGTGGTAGATCTACTTCGAAGCAGTTTATGCCAGTGTCAAGCAGGGGTAAGAAAGAACACTTAGATTCTCACCACATCCTCAAATTTCATCAAAATAGCTCAATCCTTAGATGAGTTAAAGTTTGAAATTCTGTCTTCAACAGTGCCTCTGATCATATCATTTTGGCCGCTATTGTATGTACATGCATATCTCCCCACATAATACGCAATATTTAAACACGCGCAGGGACGAACTGTTCCGGAAATGGGCCAGCTCCTTATTTTGCCTCATGAGAAGCCTTGTCCAGTGTGAACGTGTGCTAGTGAATGTCTACTGTGGAAAGAACACAAGCGAGGTCACCTATCTGCGATGGTATCGCTGTGAAAGCTACGGCCTCATCTGCGATAGCAGTCCGACGATGCGCTAGTTTACACATGCTTAGTTACTTCAAGCCATATGTGACACATTCAATCCGTAAAGGGACCCACGAAAGTTTAAAGACAGCTTCGTCCACTCAGTGGGACACCAAAAAAGAACGTCTTCAAATCGGGAACTGTGTTCGGCATTTATGATTATTTGACTCTTTCTCAAGAGGAAGCTGCGAGTTCGTACAAAGGATTTTTTCTAGCAATAAAGGCTATAAAGGAACGAATATCCTCGCTTAAAGATAGCCAAAGTCTCTCATAACTTCATTACTTAGAAAAAGTGTCCACACACAGCTCAAAGGATAGTCACCGAAGATTTTTCCCAATGGCCACGGAAATTCCGGTTTCTTCCATCCGAAAACGATGTGCAGCGAGTCCAGCGAGTCGCTAGGCAATCAACACCTTTCAACATTTCTTATATTTAGCACAGATATGTAAGTACAGTGGGCGTCAATGGCTGTGACCCGTCTGCGGCCTCGAACAGAACGCTGCGCGACCGCGCCGCTCGAGCGAGAATCCTCTCCGGAACATCAAATTATGGGGTTTTCTTGATATTCAGTTAGTTTTCTTATTAGTTATCATCAAATGTGATTAACAACTGTCAAGAAAACCCAGAGTCGCCACTGCGGCGACGTTTCTATAGTGAGCGACGCGGTCGCGCCGCGTGCTTTTCGGGGCCGCAGATGGGTCACCGCCATCGACGCCCACTGTACATATGTTAATTTTTGCTTCAACGGTAGAGTAACTTGTTTGGGAAGGAATTTTGAAGGCTGAAAATTATAAGTCAATGCCACAACGAATTATGAATCCTAGCAAACGAAAATTGAATAGCAAAGAGTACTTCATATGAAGTCCTTTAGAAGGTTGAATACGTCATATGAAGTTAAAAATTTCACACTTACGACCGTGCTCAGGCGCTTTGAATGAGCAAGGTAGGCAAACACTAGCGGTGCAGTCCTCGAAAATGGGTGCAAGTTTTTCGGAAGTTATTCGTGTTAACAAGCTGCAATTATGGTTATGGTCTTCCAGATTCTGATTTGGTGGCACTGCTTCCAATCCGCTGAGTAGCGCCCCATCAACGCGATTTCGCAGCGCTGATGATCTGATTCTGGCACATTCCAAACGTACTACATGTATTCTAACGGTCCTGTCGAAACATGTGAAGACCTCTACGTTGTATATGTGTCAGAACATGACAGAACCAGGAAATTGGCCGCGCTGCGGCACAGCTGCCTCGCGGTTGTCAGGTAGGAACCAGAACTGAAGTAGAAAAACTGCGACTATAAATCCTTACAGCTGTCCGAAAACATATGCTCAAATATGGACGAGACTCCAATACTGCGAGTGCTACTGTGAGAACCTGGACGGAGTGGAATGATATGCAAAGCGTGCGCTACGCTTACGTAGTACCGGGAGTTTATTCAAAGTCGGCTTATTCGGCAGTCGCCTTCTGTTTGGCACCAGTGACGTTTTCCCTACTCTGACTCTATCGAAACTTTCCTGAAGCTCAATGGGTTGAAAAAAATGAGCGGTGAGCGTTTTTATTACAAATACAAATAATTCTGTGCAGACTTCTGCATGTTTTATCATGTACATAGTGTCATGTAATACTTTTGTACTCTCACTGTTACTACCATTATCACTATTGATGTTTCTTACGAATAGCGTGGTGATCGTTCTCCAAAGTTTGGTGGCAAGTGAATGTGGGAGGCGCACAGGTCCTACGCCATGACGCAACCGTGCCGCACGCGTACGCTTCTCAAATACAGATTGGTCATATGGATCTGATGCATTGAATGACATCGGTGCCCACCTCCTTACAGTTTCTCCGCTTTGGTAGCATTCCTCTATCCCACCTGGGCTTAAGAAATTTTCCTATTTCTATCTGGATCTAGCCGTATCTTCAAAGGCTGTAATCTCGACGCTCACGTAAATTGACCAATCACCGCCCAGCTGTGTACCTATTGTCACGAAGCCAGAATATGTTTGGTAATGCATTTTACAAATTAAAATTCAGTTTTGCAATACATTCAGCGGATAAATTAGTGGAGAGTCTGTTTGGTAATATCTTACTCTATATAAATGAAGGATAAAGGATAAAGTGGTTGGCGTTGATCAATCCCGTCATGTGGGATGCGCCACGCATCCGACTTCATCTGAGCATCAAGTCAGTGCTTTATCCTCCCTGACTCCACTGGTAGCAATTTACCGACCCCGGCTGGTTTGGTTGGCTAAGGCGAAGGATTCTGTTGTCGAGGCATTATGCAGGATAACGTGCTCATCCAACTCTTACTTGGAGTTTTAACCATCGACGGTATCGATTCGGATGACACAGTTGGCAAGGCGGCAAACTCCAAAGTTTAGTACCAGAGCACGATTCTCGTTCTCGTGTAATGCGATTTTATATAATGTTGAATGTCAACCAAAGTGAATAGAAAGTGCGTTGTGCGTTTGCTGTGCTCAGTTCCCGGACTGTTACGATAATTTTTACTTTTCATGTTCTGTGGCGAAAGAATCTCACAAATAACAGAGAAAGAGCTAGCACTCATGCTAAAAGAATGAGTAGACGTCCACAAAACTCGAATCTTTGCGTGACTAATAAAGTCTAATTCATGCATCAGATTTGATGAGTTTCGTTACGTGGAGTTGCAAGTGGAAATTTGATGGAAGTGCGCTGCAAAACTTTGGCACACCACCTTTGTTATTGCTACGTAACCGCTTGCGCGAATGCGGAATTTTCGCTTTTATAATACTCTAGTGGGCATACACCAGCCTTTTTCACAAGTATGTGGATAACTGGAGATACTATGTACGTGATAAAATTATTCGGAATGGGATGAAGTAGATAACGTCAATGCATGAGTTCCTTTGTGCGAATTCTCGGCAAAAAATAGCCCAAAATGTCTACCCATACGCGTACAAAGTTCGGACAAAATTGGCTGATTTTTTTTTGAAAAAGAACACACACACGTCATGATCCTCGTTCTCCTCACCACGCTGATTCAAACGTTCCCCAAACCTCAGATCTCCATCCCGAAACCAACACCAATAGATCCCATGATCTCAGTTCTAGAAGTCGATTTGATGCGAGAGTACCGAAAAACTCCAACATCACATTTTGGAACAAATCTTACTTCTCAAGAGCTTAGAGGATTGAGGAAACTCCAAGCAACGCGGGAAATTCTCCGGATATCTGTTGGCGACAAAGACGGTGCCTTCGTAGTGATGTCCCGAGATCTCGATAAAGCTCTAACATCTTCGGCGCTCACTGACGACAGCATCTACGAACGAAGCTCATTCAAATGCTTCACTCAAAAATGCCAGATTCTAAAAGCAACAGTAAAATCTGTTCTCTGCAGAAGATGGAATACGAAAACAGCATCGCGTTTTTGGACAAACTATGCTGAGGTCCCAACCTACTACTCTCTGATTAAGACGCACAAACTAGATCGGAGCACGGACCCTCTGGAAATCGACCTATCCACAATAAAAACGCGACCAATCGTCTCCTCATGCGGAGGACCATCGGACCGTATCAGCTGGCTTCTTGTGAAGCTCCTTTCACCACTTCTTAGCTATGTTGGTGCCCACATTGTAAATTCTAGTGAATTTATCGATGCCATCAAACAATGTCGGGTTCCAGACTCTGCATGCTATGTAAGCTATGATGCGGTGTCGCTGTACACGAGCATCAACAACGATGCAGCCATCAAAACACTGCTCCAGCTGCTTGAATGCCATAGCAAAGAAGTGAATATGTGTGGCTTCTGCGCCGAAGACTTCGAGACTCTCGTCAAAGCCACTCTCGCTTGCAACATATTTCGCTTCAACAACGATTTTTACGCGCAGAAACGATGTTTAGCAATGGGTATACGCATCGCCCCTTTGCTAGCTATTGTGTACCTCGATCATATCGAGAAAGCTTCGCTGACGAACGGAATAATTCTATACAAACGTTACATCGACGACGTCTTTGTGATTGGATCGTCACATTCTGAACTGAGGTCAACGCTCACAAATTTGAACTCAATGGATGTGAACATAAAGTTCACTGTCGAAGAGCCAAGCAGAGATGGATTTTTACCATTTCTAAACACCAAGGGTCGATTTTGCAATGAGAAGGCTGACATTCGCTGGTACAGAAAACCATCATCAAGAATATCATACTTCATTCACGAAGCGCACATCCCACGTACATGAAAGTGAATGTAGTGCGGAACTTGTTCAAACCCAGCGAACGAATTGCAACGAACAACTCAGAAAATGATGAGTCAATCCAGCGTATTCTCTTTGAGAACGGATACAACAGTGGGGAGACGGCAACGTGGAGACCTTATTCGGCTCCAGATGGGATAGCACTGGTATTGCCATACCTGAACGACCACCACGCGAAACGCGTCAACGCTATAGTGAAAAGGTCCCAACTTCCAGTGCGTCTGATTTTCCAGCCCCCACCCACCCTCAAAGAGATGCTCACATCCTCACGTTTGTATGAGAACGGATGCGACGAAGAGGGATGCCGCTATTGCACCGACAAGAAGATCTGCCATTTGCGCGGGACGGTGTATCTGATAAAGTGTGGCGGATGCGGTCATCGATATATTGGAGAAAGCGGAAGACCGCTGAGAAAGCGGTTAGATGAACATCGTCGAGCACTCGCTCGACCACAAGCCTACCCTAATAACAGCTTCTCCCGACATCGCACGACGGTGCACACTCTTGATTCCACACCAGAATTTGAAGTGGTAGTGTTGCACCGTCACCTCGAGAACCTCCTTCATAGGAAGATCATGGAGGCTCGGGAAATCAAGCGGTTTCAACCGGAGATAAACAATAAGGAAGAGCTTGTTGAGGCGTTGAAATTAATTGCTTGACACGACCGCTTACATATCTGAGTAGCAATAGTGTTTGTATAAGTGCAGTGTCCTTGGATAAGATCAGATAGTGTAGATAACTGTTATACGTTCACATTTGCTCCTCGTTCCTTTACACTCGGTTGGTCTTACACGTAAACGATTGTTAACATGTTTTGCTTTGCATATTGTATGTGTATTTTGAGGTCTGAGGAAGGCGCTAAGCGCCGAAAGCTTACTGGAATAAAACTACTAACTAAGAAGCTCTCATCGAACACTGATAACAGAAGATACTTATACATGAGGCTTCACGACAGCTCGATACTGAAACAAAAAATAATGATTCAAAACCCACAAAAGTGACGCAAACCCCGTTTTTGAGAGGGTCGCAAAGAACCCAGGACAAGACAACTTTCTAACAACCCCTGATATGGAATCGTATCAATCTAAACTGAAGAAATTTTTACTCATTAATTAAGTACTTGCCAAAGGTGATCCTCATCATACCAATCGGTGACAAGTTTCTCTATACCTTTTACACCGAGCAGAAAACCATGTACTTATATGGCATCCATGGCGGGCGCAGGAAGTGGACGAGGGGGGGGGGGTTGATTATCGAACACTTACCATCTGCTCACCCCGGTGAGACAGTGTATGGAAAGCCGCTGTTCCAGGTTTTTTCCCCGAGAAGGACAGGTCATCTTTGACCTAAGAGGACTAAAAAGGTGTTAGGATAAATTGGAGCTCATTTCGAATTACGTTTGTCTGCTTCTTACTAAATTCAAGAAGGCAAGACGGTTTGACGCTACGCGTGCGGGTGGTAGGTGTCCGTA
>JARK01001342.1:1151074-1191068 GCA_000688135.1 Ancylostoma ceylanicum | reverse complement strand
CCCCCCCCCCCCTAATCATTTTGGTCAGCGGCAAGAAAGAGTTGAAGATTTCCTACTAGTATTGGTTCTGAAACTCTACCTTCCAAGTTCTGATATAATTCCTCAAATGCTGAACACATGTAATCAAGTGCTTGTTCGATGTCACAACCGTTTTTATCGTCACCTTGTGTTGATAAAAAAGAAGCTGCTGTTGGGAACTCGAATCTCAGCACATATTATTGATATGTGCTATTATTTATGAATTTCAGGCAAAGCAGATGCAAATGAAGGACAGCCGTGTGAAATTCACGAAAGAAGTGAGTTCGTCTTATTGTCGAATAAAAGTACTGGGCGGACTTGGAAAATGAGTGGCATTTTTTCGAACCAGGGCGCGCCCATTCGGCTTTAGTTAGGTGAAAATGGAGTAGTATGAATATTGTGCACGTAGAACGTGAGAGAATGCTATTACTGAATGAGTCAAAGTTCCGTCATGCATGGTATAAACTCCCTGTGGAGGCGGACATTATAGAAGGACCGAGTGTGAGCGCCTTCCTTCTGTCACTCCTCCATGGGAGCTACCTGGCTTACGAGCGAAACCATTTGAGATCACTAAAATAACCTCACCATATTATGGATAATTCACTCCTGAGCCGACCTTGTTGAACATGCACATGCACATTGAACCAGGTCGTCCAGAACTGTCCATGGTTGAACTTCGTGGGATCTTGTAGCTACAATACCAATGGTGTCGCTTGATGAAACTGCGCGATGTCTGCGATTTCGCGTTTTTTTTTCGTCGCATCTCCATAACTTTCTCCAATTTTGACCATTTTAAAAATGGAGTTGATATTCGGAATCGGGATGATCCAATCTATCCGGTGGTATGCTTATAAGTTGAAAATTCGAAAATTTCTGTTGGTCATGTACAAAAATCACCTACGAATACAATTAAGAGAGACTCGCTGCTTTGAGTCTCTCCTAATTGTATCCGCAGGTAATTTTGCTGGAATGAAGCCCGTTAGTTCCTCATTTTAGTGAAGAAGTTGTTGCAGTGCTCTATAAATCACTTTTTCAGGTTTGGGATAAGATGAGGACAAGAACGGCACCTCATGTGACCTGGGTATGAACCAGAATACTAATTCCATAAATTTCAGCTATAAATTTGACATTTTCAGCTGTTTTGAAGGGAAATCGATGTGTGAGGTCTTCGAGTGAAGTTTTTTCCGACTATGTCGAAACCTCCTCACTGCGATTGTGGTTTTAATCGCATGTGGACGCGATTTAGAGAAAAAGTACATTCTCATCGTTGAAAAATGGTATTTCCGATGTTAAAGTGAATTTTTGGAGGAGATAACCCGCGAGTTCACAATTTGTCATTGATTATGGTTTCTTTAACCTTATGCAACGGCAATAGCCATTGTTCCCCTGCGCCATTTTTCCCCTCTACCCGTATCCCTGGCAGGCTATAATCGCGGCCTCGCTATCGCTCGAGCGATGGATCGCTGGACCTCGCCGTAGACTGATGTGCCCTGCGGTATTTTCGCACCTCTTGGATGCGACTGCATCTGAAAATATGAAGGAAGTGTTGAGAAATAGTTGAAAGTTGAATAATAGTTGAGGAAAAAACTAAGGTTTTGTTTTTTCGACAGTTGTGGAATGAAACCCATTCTTGTCGAGCAAACATATTTCCAGACTTTATCAGCTTGTTGTTAGAAAATCTCACGGATAGGAGTTTTTCAAAGTAAGTTTCAACATTACATATAGCTGAAGCACTGCTCACTTTAAAAGTTTTGTAGTCCAGCTCCTATCCGTGAGATTTTCTAACAACACTGAAAAAACTCTGAGAATCGAATTTAATTCCATACTTGGTCCACAGAGTAGAACCTCATTATTTTCAACTTTCCATTTATAAATCCTCCCTTCCTATTTTCAGATGCAGTCGCATCCAAGAGGTGCGAAAATACCGCAGGGCACATCAGTCTACGGCGAGGTCCAGCGATCCGTCGCTCGAGCGATAGCGAGGCCGCGATTATAGCCTGCCATGGATACGGATAGAGGGGAAAAATGGCGCAGGGGAACAATGGCTGTTGCCGTTGCAGAAGGTTAAAGAACCATAATGAGTGACAAATTGTGAATTCGCGGGTTATCTCTTCCAAAAATTCACTTTAGCATCGGAAATACCGTTTTCCAACGATGAGAAGGTACTTTTTCTCTACATCGCATCCACATGCGATTAAAATCACAATCGCAGTGAGGAGGTTTCGACATAGTCGGAAAAAACTTCAAGACCTCACACATCGATTTCCCTTCAAAACAGCTGAAAATGTGAAAATTATAGCTGAGATTTATGAAATTGGTATTCTGGTTCATATCCTGGTCATATGGGGTACCGTTCTTGTCCTCATTTTGTCCCAAACCTGAAAAAATTATTTATAGTGCACTGTAACAACTTCTTCACTAAAATGAGGAACTAACGGGCCTCATTCCAGCAAAATTACCTGCAGATACAATTAGGAGAGACTCAAAGCAGCGAGTCTCTCTTAATTGTATCCGTAGGTGATTTTTGTACATGATCAACAGAAATTTTCGAATTTTCAACGTATAAGCATACCACCGCATAGATTGCATCATCCCGATTCCGAATATCAACTCCATTTTGAAAATGGTCAAAATTGAAGAAAGTTATGGAGATGCGACGAAAAAAAAAACGCGAAATCGCAGACATCGCGCAGTTTCATCAAGCGACACCGTTGGTATTGTACGTACATAGAATTTTCCCAAGGGGGCATGCGCGGGAAATCTTAGACCGGGTCATTGCCACAGCGACATTTGAAACTCTTTGTGGTTTGTCTAAGAGACGTGCACATTTATCCAGGTGGTCCATGGGATGTCAGTAGTGAAAATGTATGCGTGGGAGGAAGCGTTCGAAAAAGAGATTCGTCGTCAACGAAAAGAGGAGGTGAAGCTGCTCAAAAACGCCACGTTGGTTACTAGGATTCTCCAGTCTATCAATTCGGCTGCTCCTTTTCTCGTGAGTCGTTTATTTTTGCCGCCTTGAGTTGCACATGGAAAGAGTGGGAGGAAGCATTCCATTGTATAATTCCACTACCTACAGGTAGCAATCGCTTGCTTCACATGGTTTGTGCTGTCTTCCTCAAACAACATACTCACACCTTCTGTCGCTTTCGTTGCACTGACCGTTTTCAACCAACTACGACGACCGATGGCGCTCGTTGCGCCAGCTGTTCAGTTCATTTCGAAGGTATGGTGGAATAAAATATGATACTATTTGAATGGCTATGTGAGATATGCTAGAAGCTGGCCGTGTCGATGACATGGCCTATATGGGTTCCTCCAGCAAAAGTATGTACATATGTATATGGGTTCTGGGAAAGTCTACATAACCAAGCCGCCGGTCGACATCAGTGGCGGAACTCATAAACATTCTCAGGAAGAATTATCTAAGTATCTACTAGCCATTCCAAAGTGGAAGAATTTTCTTGATAAACATGAGTTCAAAGGGTAAAAGTGAGGAGGATGAAAAATGAGTATATTTTGTCCAAATCGACTTCCCCAAACAGGAATAACAGCCAATGTTGATGAAAGCAAAATACTTCACAATGCCAAAAGAATCATTTTTTGGACATGAATGAGCGGGAACCTCAAAAACGTCCAAGGAACGACCATGAAACCCACCACACTATGGTGGGAAGCAGCAAACGCTAAGGGAGAGAAATATGGAGGTGCCAGGCTTCATTTCAGATCTCATTGTAATTGATTAGACACGAAAATAGACTAATGTAGTGAGAATACGTACCCTGTTACAGGCAATCGTTTGCAGCAAACGAATCGAAGAATTTCTCAAGGCCGATGAGCTTCACACCAAGCATGACAGGGAGGATGACCAACCGATTTCAATCAAGTTGGAAAACTCTTTCTTCTCCTGGGGCAAGGAGAAAGAACATCTCAAAGACGTAAATTATCATCAGTCTTCGATTTGCACTATCGAATGAACGAAGGGCCGTCAATTTAAGATCACTCTTCAAGTGAAGGAAGGAGAAGTGCACGCCATTGTTGGCCCTGTTGGCAGCGGCAAATCGTCTTTGTTGTCGGCTATACTAGGTGAGGAACTTCACGAAGAAGCTGTGTTTGTAAAGAAACAAACTAAATGCTCTGCAAGAAGAGCACATCAGTATGAAAAGCCAGAAATTCAACCCTCTCTTTTTTGAAATTGTCCATCACTTGGAAAAAAACGTAAAAAACTCCTTCCAATCTGTCTCCACCTTTTTTTGTCTCACTAAGGTAGTGATTATTCGTCAGGTGAGATGACTCATCTCGATGGAACCAGAAAAATTGGTGGCACCATTGCCTATGTGCCGCAGAGTGCATGGATCCTGAATCATACCGTGAGGGGGAATATTTTGTATGGTATGGACTATGAACGCAACAAGTACGACAAGGTTGGCCTATTTTTCACTATGATTGAACTTCATCCTCGCAACTACGAATCCTGGTCACATGATTTTTTCAGGTATTGCGAGCCTGTGAACTCAAGAAAGATATCTTCACGCTACCCAGATGCGATGCCACCATAGTTGGAGAGAATGTGAGATCTGCAAATGGTATTCCGCCGATGTAATGTGTGAACTCAAACAGAACTTCTCCAAAGAACACACTTAAAGTCACCACCCACAATAATCTTGATCATCAAGGTTTTGGAAGCTTTCGAATCTCAAGCATAGTACATAGCACCTCAGCGTCGCAGAATAGCCTAGCAATTCTGCGACGAAAGTGCTGTCGGAATCCATGCCTTACTCGAGATATTAGAAGTAGAACTCCAGTGCAACAGTTCGAGCCAAACTGCTGGTAATAGATGTCCTGCTTTGCTAACCTAGCTTTGAAGCGACACTTGACACCAACCAGCTGTTTTCGCCTGCCTTCACTCAGTTTTTTTTCCATGAAAAAGTCTGTCCCGCGCTCCTTTTTCCACAGTTCATCATCTATTTTTATTATAATTGTTTGGAAACCTTACCACTTCACTTTTCAAGAGTTGTTTGCCCATTTTCCGGCTCGTACCATTCAGTTGTTTTCTATTGTTGTAAATTGGCAACATTTCTTCTTGTCCTTCGTCCTACCTTTTTTGTTTTTCTCAGTAGATACATCCATGCACCATTCATTTTTCCCTTTCCCTATTTCCGTTTTCTTTTCCTCGAGAAAGCTGCAAATCCGCGAAAATACCCAAATTCGTCAAGAAAGCAATGTGACGACAAAGGCAGCCTTATCGACCTTTTCGTTCGGTCCCTTTGATCCAACTCATTGTCAGCGAAATGAGAACATTCAGAAATCATCTTTCTAGAAGCACTGAAAAAATTGACAGATATACCCGTGCTCACCGAAGTTGAAAACTTAAGAGTGCGCCAAAATCTCGATGACAAAAATTTTCGTAGGTGCTGCCTCTAATCTATTTTCACTGTCGATAACCAATCTCTTAGTTACTGCTTTAATACTACGATAGAATAAAAATTGAATAAAAATAACTGAAAAACGACTTTTCGAATGACTACCTAGTATTTCTCCTAGTCTGAAGCAAATCTATTTTCTAGCTATGCAAGTTGAATGGTTTATAGGGAGCTGCACTGTCAGGAGGCCAGCGTGTTCGAATCTGTCTAGCAAGAGCTCTATACCAGGTACGAGAGATATGAAGCAATGCACTATGTACTATACTATGTATATGACGTCACTAGTAAACCAAGTGTTTGAAAACTACTACATTAGTGTCAAATGAAACGAGCAAAATAGTTGAAGCATGTACAATTAGTCTGTCACAGTAGTTTCCTTTTTTTCGTGGTGGATTGAAGAGGCGCATCACGCTCACTTCTTCTCAAGAATGTGGAAGCGTTCTTGTTAAAGTTACAACAACCACGCATATACAGTAGCGGCCAGAGAGATATGATTCGAGACACTGTTTAAGGCAGAATCTTTCGTTGAACTCAAATTTGTAGTAGACTGAGCTAATTCTATGCTGTGCTGCTGTTAGGAAGCCGCCGTAGAGCATAAATTCATGCCCAAATTTTCTCTGAATAGCTCAACCCAAAGACGAGCTGTAGCGAAAAGTACCCTAGTCGATACTGTCGCTGATCAGACAGTGAACTCCAAATGGCCGTAGGCTAGTGGCGGAGCCGCGGCGCGGGCACTCTGGTTGTCTGCTGCGCCTCCCGAGGCAGCGGGAAATCACGATTTTTCGGTTTTCCTCCGTGTCTCTGCCTAGCAAACCCGCTGCCCCGGTGAGGCAGACAAACAGAGTGCCCACGACGCGGTTCCGCCCCTTATCTACTGCTGTTTGAAGTTCACTGTATCTTATTGACCGCTATTGTACTTGGCATGAGGTGATCATACTTATGAAAACACCAAATTCAGTCACTCGAGAACTCCGTGTAACTCTTTGAGACCCTTGCGCTTTCTCTACAAAAGCTGTTTCGAATTTATTTGCAAATATTGTGTACTCCGCAGTGGAACACATTTGCACTGCCACATCCTGGACTGTCAACATGCGTGCCCGAAAACTATTGTCGATGGTCCGAAAAGGGAACAAAAAGCAGAATTTTGCAGGATTCCCCGTTTTCTCATAAATATGTGCACATTCTCCACTTCCAAAATGAAGTTTGGTCAGTCCAAAAAGAGAACCACCAAAGCATTATTGAAACAAAATGTCACATCCAAATATAAGCAACACCAGGTGGTTTGAGTGTTGATAATGAGTACTGTAAAAGCCGAATTTCGCCATGAATTCACGAATCACCAAGAAAACTGATGCATTTTCACTGTTTTCAGTTTTCTTTGTGATTCCACTTGAGGTGCTGGCACGTTTTCTCTTTCACCGGGAATCACAAAGATGAGAGGACAGGCTTGATGTTGAAATGTTTTCAGGACTGTGACATTCTGTTATTAGACGATCCATTCTCAGCTGTTGATGCCAACGTTGCTAAGAACATGTATGAAAAGGTGAGTTTACTTGCCCAACTTCCGTGAACACAGCTACTGCGGGATAAAATGTAAGGATTAGGTTTTGGAGTGGCAGTTCACACTGACGCAACATGAATCGCAGAACCTAGCAACAGGAAATTAATATTTTCAAGCGAAGATATCTTACTGCATCTATAATTAGTCTTAGAAGTTGTCGCAACAAGTGCAGTGGAGGGTTGAATTCACCATAATTTCAGTTATTCGGGCCCAAAGGTCTTCTGGCAAAGAAGACAGTCGTTTTCGTGACGCACACGATTGCCTTCACGAAGAATGCCACTGCGATACATGTTATGGAATGTGAGTAGTTATAATATTTAGAAATTTTCTCGATTTCTGTTTCACCTGTTTCGATCCAAGAGAAAAATTTTAAAAAATAATTAGATGAATTGAATTAATTGAATTAACTAGCATTGAGCAGTGGTGGATGCTACGCGAACATGGATGGGGAGAAGATTTCGCTAGATATTCGACTCGATTGACTCGACACGGCTTTCGAATGGTCCCCAATCGAATGATCGGATTTTATGATCGAAGTTCGCGCCAGTGCTCGAATGCTAAGATAACCCGACAAGATTTTCATTTTTATCATATCAATTAACCAGGGAAGGATGAAATTTTTAAAAGTTCGACTATCTTGATGTCGATATTTCGATTTCGAGTCGAACGTCAGGTCTCCGCCACGTTGGGTATCTAGGCGGTTGAACTTCAGCAATGAAGCTACGTGTAAGAACAGTCCATTTCTGATTCAAAATAAAAAAATTGTGGATTAGTGAGGACCAGAAATTAGGGAATAGTGAATTTTGTTCTGTTAGAAGGAGGGGGAGGGGAAATGATGAGGAAGGCGACTCCCATACATCCCTGGTACATCCACCCACAAATGTATGCGAGAGATTGAGAGAGAAAGATTGCTTTAATAGCAACATTAACCAGCTACTCAGAGATTTAGATTGGTTACTCAGAGGATTTGAGAAACAGAATTAGACATACCACATGGAGATGGAACCATTGAAAAAACACTGGTCAATAATGTAAACCTAGCCATTAAGAGAATGGTGATTTTTTTCTTCTTAAGCTGGTCGAATTGTTGATCGAGGGACCTATGAAGAGCTTCTGGAGCGCAGCACTGTGTTCAGCCAGATCAAGCGCGAACGAGACGAGGCAGAGAAGGCAGAAGATCAGAAGGAAGCTAACAGTGAGCGAAACCTGAGTTTTTGTGCCAGTGCTAAACACAGCAGAAATCGCATTCGCATGTACATATGTATTTATTGGGAGATTTCTCTACTTAGCGTGTAAGCCACACAAACGACCAAAGACGGTGATGTTTGAGCCACAGCAGCCACCTGAGTCAAGGCTCGTTGAACCAGTTGCTGAAGGAGGCGTGAGTTGGTTTGCTAATAAAAGCCCTAGCAGCTGTTCTTGGTTGGTGTTTTCATTCGTGGTGGAGGATAGACATTGATCAATGAAAGGAAGCTTTGCTGAGTTCTTATGGCTTAGACTAATGTGGGTAAATTTTCTAAACATTGACAACCCAGAAAAAAGCAAAATTTTCTGATTGCTGATGAGCGACTATGGCTGTTCGACACATGCCAGATCAGATTCCTCGATTACTGTAGCCCTCGTCTGTTACTAATTGTGTGTTAAAAGTTAAACTCAAGATCCAATCAAGGATGATCCTGTCCGCCTCTACAGGAAGGATAAGGAGGTCCGCGCGATTTCACATCCATGCGAGAATTTTTTTAACTTAGGCAATGGATCTCTTTGAGACGTCGTGTTTATCGAATTAACTAGACAGTAGGGAGGCTGTTCAGCTGGAAAAGGCATGTGGATTAAGGTGCTCTGGAAATTCCCCCTAAGCAGTTTACCAATAGCTCCAATTGATTTCCGTCTTCGTCCTCCATCAGCTGTCATAATACAGGACATGTCTGACTGAAATGCTGATAATAATGGGTGCAATTGCATAGGAATATCCCAAGCATGAGCTGAATTATGCGCTGGAAAGTGCAGCTTAAAAGTGCCATTACTTTTGAGACAACCCACCAGAAGAGTTTTCACGCAGACCTGGGATAATCTGTTGCGGGAACAGCTACGAAATAATATAGAAATCTGGGGAGATTGGTTGAGAATGACGCAGAAGAGAAGCTGTAATATAACCTGAACATAGATCGCAGAAGCAGGTATATCTGAACCTCCTAGAATCCCAGGGAAGCACTTGCTTATAATTATAAGAAAGTACTAAATATGGTCAGCGCACGATTGGTTTGCCTTCAGATAAAAGGAAATGTGTACCTCACATACCTGCGAGCGTTTTCCTACACGTGGGCATTCGTCTTTGTAGCCCTACTGGTATCTCGCTACTGCATGCAGGTGCGTGGAGCAGTTTCCATCGTGGTTTGGGGCTTAGATATAATACAGCAGCTTCCAAGGCAGCCAGCAGTATATTCCTCTCCAGCTGGGCAGAGGCCAACTCAAAAGTGACTGACAGTAGCGAGACTACGGATGGTCTCTTAATCTACATTGCATTGGGATTTGCTACAGGTACGATCAGTTCATAGTAAGTGAAAGCAAGACCTCTTTTCCGTTATGTTCCGTTATTTTTCTCCGTTAGGTTTCAGTGATCCTGAACGTCATCACGTTTGTGTCTTCAACGTTCGGAGGAGTCCGAGCATCGCTCGCTCTCCATCGGCCCCTCGTGGAGTCATTGATGCATGCACCTCTGTCATTTTTCGAAGACACGCCCGTAGGCAGGATTCTCAGTCGCTTAGCAGGGGTATGTTGCTAACAGATAGTAATTTCTTTTCGAATCTATCAAAAACTCATGCAAAAAATTCCCCCTCTAATTTTCGTCATCTTCACTCCACTATGCGGTAGTTAGTGAACATTATCTTCCCCGGTACCTATCAGTAGGGTCTTTGATCTTCGCCCTTCTTTCATCATAAAATTGGATAACAGGAGTGAGTGCTGTGCTCAATATATTATTAACTTGTACTAAAAGTACAAGACAGGAAAGAAAATATGGAAATAGATGCAGCACATAAAGCTGTAATGCGGGAGGATCACCCACGGTTTGTATGCGTGATTGAGATTACCGAGGGTGAACGCGTTCACGCCAGTGCTAAAGACTGCTAAATATGTGGATTCTAACTCTTTCACTCTGGGTGATCACATTGATGCTTCCCTCATTTGTCGAAATGAAGCCTATGTGGTTTGAAACTTTCTTCGTAAAGATGCTACGGTAAGTATATCAAATGGCTCCAGACCCGGAAAATTCTATAACGCAGCTACAAGTGTTCAAGTGTTCTCGAAGCGGCCAAGAGGAAAACGTCATCCCACCAATGCTCCTTATTTTGCATTTTTGTATTGTTTTTGGTAGGACCTGAGTAGTACACAGTGATTAACTATTGAAGCACCTTGTTAGGGAACGCCACAGGCCAGGTATTGGATGCATCAGTGAGATTAGCCCAGGTTAACGTGTTGATACGTGGGATAAGGATTGGAAGCTTGTGTGCTTTGAACACATTCACCCTGGGTAACATCAATGATGCGTGCGGCTCCAGATAGGTTCCATTTCAATTGTTCCCGTTAACCTCCTGCTTTTCCTTCTGTGCACGTAGCAAGTTTATATTACAATGTTTTGGTTGAAAGTGCCAATTTTTCCATTCCTGTGCTTGGTTCCCAGGAGGTCAACTTCTGTGTCCAATTTAAATGTCTAACTTTTCGTTCAGGATATAGATATAATCGACATACCACTGCCCATAAACATACGACTTGTTTTGGACAGCCTAGCGCACGTGGGTTCAGCTACAGCGGTATTATTCTGTAACAAAAGAAGTGTATTTTGTACTTCAGATGTCGATGATTCTCGTCATTATTAGTCTGTCAATGCCCGCATACATTGTTTTTGTGATCCCATTTACCATTGGGTATGTAATGATTCTGGTGAGTCATAACACTCTTGCTTCATTGCCAGTATGCTCCAGTATGCTAGGCTATCCTTTCTCATCATGCCTCGAGTAGGGGGAACACTGGCATTGGCTTTTTCTTGTAGTGTTTAAGGAATTTTTTAGGGATATTTTCTACCTACAAATCGACAAATCAAGAGAATCGAGAGTGCACAGAGGTCGCAGCTTTTGGCAGTTCTGGCACAGAACATCGAAGGAGCGGAAAGCATAAGAGCATACCGAAGGGTGAGTACAAATTAGGGGGGGGGGAGCAGAAGTAAATGGAAACCATCACAAGCTTCAACCTTCAAAAAAAAATTCCAAACTTTTTGAGATGCGTACAGTCTTGTGTCGAAAAGGGAGACGGATTGCGCGTGCAGATCCATGGCGTTGCGACTGCAGAATCGCACCGTGTCTTAAAGGCAGCACTCACGAAAAAATTCGTTACCCAGGTTTCAACGCGATCTTGGGTTTTCGGCTATGAGGAACGTGGATAAAGTGTACATTTGTCCCAGAACTCATGGCGAAATGGTTTTTGGATACCATCAATTTGCTGCTTTATAGCAAGTTGGCCGAGTTACGTGGATGGGGTAGATCAACAAAGTCGATAACGCTGCCTCTGTTGTCGACAAATTTCTTAGCGCAAGTGGATATTTCACTAATTCTGTAGCTTCTCTAAAGAAGAAAAATCAGAAACGAAAAGGAATTAGAATGCTCACTGCAGAAACACTCCTCATGATGAGAAAGAAAACTCATGGTTAAGTGTAAAGAGCCAAAAAAAATTGAAATTCATACCATGCGTAAAAATATAACAATTCCGAGTAAAACAAGGGACGATATGGTCGAATAACAATTAAAAGGACCTAAATAGAAGGAAGCAAATCATCACAGTGGGGAACGTTTCAAAATGAACATGAGAAACAAACGTTACCTTTGGAAAACCGACTGACTGCGGCAGAAAACAGCTGATACGCGCTCCGCTACAACTCGCCTGGGGATCCCCGGATCCCATGTTCAACTTGTTATATCTTGAGAATATGGATGCCTTCAGTGGTGCAACTTCCGTAGAACTATTGGGACTATCGGTCAGACCCCAGAACATTCAAAATTTTTGACATAAAAATTGTCGTGGGTGCTGCCTTTAAAGCAGCATCCACAGAAAATTTCGGCTCTAAGATCTCAGTGTATTTCGGAGAGGTGGAGGGTACTCAACATTTTCCTGTAGGCAAAACTTCCTATTAGCACTAGAAATACCGTTTTTAGAAGTCCATATTTGTTTCACATCCAACAAGTGTGGTCGAGTTGTGCGAGCCATGGGATGAGGACCGGTAGCAAAAGATCCATGAGGCAGTTTTTTCACCATGCAGATGTTCGCGAAATCACATATTTTTCCGAACCGCAGCATCCTCACTCGGTAGCAAACGAATTAACCATTGGAGGATTAGTATAAGTTAACAAAGACTTCACTTCAGAAACAAATATCATGAAATTCGCTAACAGGGATGAAACGATAAAAAAATAAGATGCGACATAAACCAGGTTTTATAGAAAACAAACAGCCATGATTATCCTAGATTTCCAATGCAAAAGATTCGCTGTCACCCAAAATTAGAAAAAAAGGGAGATTGAGTGAACTTGGTATGATTCTGGGAGCATACTGAGGGAAGTGCCTTTAGAAGTGCGATGGTTTGGTGAATACATCAGCTGACAATCAATTTTTCCCGCGCTCCAAAACATTTCGGTGCTCTGATGCAGCCGAATGCAACCGCAGTAACGCGTCCAATCAGCTGAGAAACAAGTCCGCCTGGTCCTAGGTAATCTTCTTGTAAGTTGGGAAAAGGACGCTCCCAGTGCAGCTTGTACTGCGAGAGTGTTCCCCAGGTCCAGGGTTTTTCAAAACTTTCAGAATGTTCGCAACGAAATTCTCCGGGAGTGCTGCCTTTGGAAATTACTCGACCCTCTCACTTGGAACATGGTCTTCCCGCGTCCAGGTCCCACTGCGATTCCTAGACGCGGAATCCGTCTATCTTTTCGATAAGGACTGTATAAGCAGATGCATAATTTATGGTTCAAAATCGAAGCTGCGTGGGTTTTAATACACATTTCCTTTTTTTTGCTTCCCGGGTAGCTCAAGTGTTTTCTCTTCGTGGACTTTTTATCTTAATGCATGAGATAGAAGATACGTTACGGCGACAAAATCTTGGGGTCACTTTAGTGAACCATGCCACAGCTTCCTCAGACATTCCACTTTCATCATATACAGTGAACTTCAAACGGTCGTAGACAAGGGCCGAGACCGCGGCGCGGGCATTCTGGTTGCCTGCTGCACCGAGGCAGCGGGCCTGCTGGGCAGAGACACGCAGGAAACTGTACTTTCGCACAACTTATAAAACAAATTCCCATAAAACATGTTCCATCGGATAATTTTGCTAATTTCGCTAGATAAAAAATAATCACGACGCTCGAACACAGCATTTTTCAATAACGTCAGCTGTTAAAGGCAGCACCCACGGAAATTTTTGTGTTGGAGATTTCGCTGAATTTTGGGGTTTTCAGGGAAGATGAACTTATAGGCAGTGATGAAACAGCGTGAAACACGCGGAAAGGGGATAAACGAAGGCACCGTTTTCCATGCGTCCAAACCGCGGACGAGTTTTCCGCTGAGGATATACGCGCGTATCGTCAAGAATTCTTGTGGATAGTGCGCATTCTATACTCTACACTGTACAATATTCCATATACAACATGATACATTAGGCTAGACCACTCGTAGCATGCCAAATCAATAGCGTTAACTGGCGCGGCGGACACCAAAAATGGCCATTCTGGCATCCGTGTCCACGGCAGTATCTCGGCAGGCAGACGGTTATTCTTTGTGTTCAACCTACCGTTGTGATTTACTAGCAGCCTGCTACAAGGTAAGCGACTCAAATCGAAAGTGAGAATTTCCGTGGGTGCTGCCTTTAAAGGGTACAGTTTGATCACAGCACTAATAACCCATGCTTTCACCGAATCACGAGCATTTCATGATGGATAGCCTAATTCAGTCCATATAGCGCGAATGAAATTGTGAACTATTATCTTTTAGGTGAAGTCGACCACCTTATCTTTCTACGATGACGTGGATTCCTTCGTTCGTTGCCGCTATCTCGCTCCGGCAACGGGCAGATGGCTGTCTTTGCGATTAGAACTCCTCGGCAGTATAATGGTAAAATGATACATTTGTTTAAATAATTTAAGTAGGGGTGCTTATCACCAACTTGTGCACCGTTTGTAGAAATTTGCACAAATATCCTGTCATTCAAAGTAAGGATCTTCTTAACATATTTGAAAGAATACGCTCCTATAAACAGGGTGACAAAAAATTAAGGAGTGGGTTTGTCATTATCCCTAATTTTTTAAGCGATGTAATCTCGTTGAGCGTATGAAAATAGGTACGTTCGTACGCTAGGGGGACAGTCCTCATAATGGGCACCATAAGCCCAAATGTCCTTCTTTATGCTCTCCCAAAACTCGTCCACAGTTATTCCCTCTGCTTTTCGGAACTCCGAAAAAATTCATTCCAGGCTTTGTACAAAGTATTGCTCTCACAAAAGCCCATGGTTAAACAATCTACATCAATACTCGCCAGATATCATGATTTGTTGGGTATGAGTTGGATCATTTTGACGATGAACCACACCATGTTCGAATGCGGAATTTTTGCGATGGATACAAAGATGTTCTCTGCTTTGAATTCATGTGTATTTTCGAATTTAGGGACTTGAGCATCATCATATTAGAAGGTCTATGTCTTCCTCTTAAAATATTCATAAGCTCCAGGCAAAGCGGATAATGTAGCGCAAGAAACTACAATAGAAACACCCTTCCATAAATTCTTGTCATTCCGTATCTACTGGATCTGCTCTTTGACGCATGTGGCAGGTTAGAAACGAAAACTTCGGCGGACTCTACCATAGACGGAAAAATCAACTTTACTAAAAAGCAGTGAAACATCCAGACAACTTGTGTCGACGGAAACATCCGGAATTTCTCGAAATATACCCTGTATCTCTGCTGTCATCTCTCTCTCTTGCTCGGTCAACCTGATGAAGCTGCTGCAAGTATAAAGCACTACAGAAGTAATAGTGAGGCAGAAAAAATAGAGGGGGATGCTGAGGCTGACTATTCTGGACAAGACACAACACAAGGAGGCTACCAGACCTTACAGAGTTTTAGGCTTTGCTACATTCGATAATCAGCTAGTTGGTTCCCACATACCAGGTCTTCATCAAGAAAAAACGCTGGAAAAATCTCATCAGGGAACAAGTCATATTATAGTAGTGAAGGAATGACACTTCCATAGAAGAGACTGGTTTTTGCTCCAAAGCTTCATATGTTCCTTTTTTTGACAATGAATCCCACTTTACATTGTGAGAGGTCAGCTCATCATATTGAAGCGAAGCCTACATGGTTTGAAGCGCTGCATAGCAAGTACATCAGTATACCGTCCTTCCCAAGTGGAGTTCGTACTACATGATGATGGAGGGTTCTCATTGTGTCATGTGAACAAATGATATGTAGCAGAGTGTGCAACGGAATGGAGTCGTGTAGACAGTGTGGGATTCGAATCCCGCAGGGAGTCGAAGTTTTCATTCTTGTATTGGGTTGGGCAATAAGTTCGTGCGGTTTCTTCACCTTAATTTTTTACTGGGAACCAAACCTTTTTTGATTGCTTGTCAGTAACCATTTTGTAGCTCTTGATTTGCTCTTTGTAGATATTCTAGGCGATTTCCTCAATTCTCGCCACACCCCATTTTCTATCGCCTGGAATGTGAAGCACCATTTCGACTAGGACGACAATCCCCGATCACTCCTACTGTTTGACTCCTGTCCATGGTTCGAATGCACTCAAAAGGCAACAGATATCAAAGACATGTAAAGAGATGCCAATACTGTTGAAAAGACGGCGCAAAAATGGATGTCCACCTCAGAGAGGTTAATTTTAGCCCAGAGTATGTCCACCTTCCAAAAGTGGAGTTTGAAAAACAGACGTTTACGCACTAGGTTTTGCTATAGATGTAAAGAGGAACCACTGAGAATGTTAAATTCTAGCAAAAACTAACTTAAACTGATTCAGTTCGCTGAAAAACATCGATGGGCTCTGTACGAGGTGACCCCTCACATTGGGAGGGCGTGCCGCCTCCGGGCAAATTCCACTAAAACGGTATCATACATTCTAGAATAAAAGGTAAACTCACTCAAACAACCTCTACAAGCCTGAAACGATCTCTAACTACTCATTTTTGCTATTTTCTTGGGCAATTTCTAGAATTCCACTGACAGGTTGCAGTTGAGAGTCACAAATTGGGTCGTCCCAAACAATGTGGCTTTTCATGCAAAAGAAGGCGAGGAGCTGCTTCGTCTCTGATAACATTAATAGATGAGGAAAGGGGCTTCATTAATCGCTTGTTGTAATTCATGCTATTCGTAAAAAGCAGTAATTTCAGTGCCCATGAAAAACCGCACGAACTTATTGCCCAACCTAATACTTTACTTTTGTAACATCTTTCAAGAGAATGAGAAAAGTTTGAACTTATTAGCTATCTTAATTCTGGTATGGAAAGGGAATGACAACACTGACCGGAAGTTAGTTCGGTTTCGATACACTGCTGCCTCATAGAAGAAAACTTTTCTCAGCGGGAAACTCACTACTCCTATAGTCCTTATGCGCTATCGGTAGAGAGTTCTCGAGCGCGCTGAGCCAGCGGCGCTTGCGCGGGGCGTCTCACTAGTAACAGCGGTCAGGCGTCCTAGCTCAGCTGTCCGAGGACGCCGTTCGTCAGGATTTGGCCTAGGTAAGCGTTTTTAGCGGCTGACTGAGACAAGGAGCTCTCTCGTGAGGCGTGGGGGCAGTCCGATGAATATCGGTCAGCTACAGGCCTCTTCATTGCAACAACTTTTCAAGCAATGAAGAAAACCGCGTAGAAACGTTCAACTGAACCTAATCCTGACGAACAGCGTCCCAGAACACCTGCGCGAGAATGCCAGACCGCTGCTACAAGCGGGACGGACCGCGCACGCGCGGCAGGCCCCTGCGCGCTCGAAAACTTTCTACCGATTGCGCATAAGGACTATATGAAGGTATATATTTACAGCAGCGGTGTATACCGTTCGCTTCCTTCATCATTTTCCAGTTGTAAGGCCTCTACGTTCAGTAGCACGGTGGCGCAGTGAGATGAGTGCACCCTCAAACGCAGGTCCTGGCGTGGTCGGATCCTCATGCGAGTGGGATCGACAAGGATGTTGTTCAAGTGATAAGCGGGATCTGGTTATATTTTGGTTATAAATCGGTTAACTTGAGAAACCGGCAGTGGTTTGAGGGTGCAACTTTTTGTATAACCGTCGGTTATGGCGCCATGACGCCATGACCTGTTTGTTACATCAGTGTGCGTAGCAAGATGCGTGGTTAGGACACAGCGACTGCTCTTCCTTGTAGCCCTTCCTGCTAGTACATTGACACTTCTAAGCCTTGCTAAATTAATATCTACCACCTGCTACATCCCGACGCTGGACCGATTCAGTAGTAAAAGGATGAAACACCGGTAAAACTTTGCAATTGGGCAAATGCGGTTGTTTAAAACAAGCTATTTCGGGCAGAACGGTGCAAGGAATTAAGTAAGGCGAGCCAGAAAGATCAATATCTCTATGGATTATGTGAAGAGGACATCTTGGCATCGATTACAAGATGAATTATCAAACGAGGTCGAGCGAAACTGGCGTACTATGACATGTAAAGTACTCACTCTGGACGTGTAACCGTACCTATATCTTCAAATGTAATTGCGGGACAACCAGCTTCTCAAAAACTTTTGCTTTAGGTGTTCGGATGCTCTGCGTTGGTGTCTGTGTTCCACGAGTTGTCGCTCATTACTGCTGGAGAAGTTGGGCTCTGCGTTTCTTATGCTCTCAGCGTATGTTAGAAATTTTGTTAATTATTTTCTGCAAAAACTGAAATGAACAGCGCCTCCGAGGAATTTCGTCGTTAAAATTGCTGCAAGTTTTACCCTCTGTCCTGTAAATGTGATTTTCGTCTTGGAACACCAAAAGAATAAATATAGGTTTCTTTCACATAAGTCGCCTTGGCGAAGGTTTTGAAGAGAAAACCAGTTATTCTATTGATACAAACACAAAACAAAGAGCAAATTTGACTTCCTCTCAGCTCACCGACCTGATGAACTTCTCCGTGCGGATGATGGCACTCAGCGAGGCGAATATCGTCGCTGTAGAGCGCATCAAGGAGTACCACGACATTGAAAGGGAGGTCAGAATTTTCTCCTCAGCTCAGAGTCAGCAAATGAGTTCGCATACTGGTTGGAGATTGACCGCTTAAACTCTCACTCTGTGCCATTCCATCAGCTTCTTCTGAGCAGACGTCGTGTTGGAAACTTCACCATTCCATTGTTTTCAGGGGTCATGGACATCAGACTACCCTCTCATCGACGCATGGCCATATGAGGGCTCAATAGAATTTCGCAATTTCAGTATCCGCTACAAAGGGAATGAGAAATTTGCTGTGAAGAATGCTACCTTTTCTATAAAAGGCGGAGAAAAGGTTGCAGTTGTTGGGCGCACTGGCTCTGGTAAGGCCTACCTCTCATCTATACGAATGATGTCATTTTTATGTGAAGAGAGTGTCACTTGTATCGTTTACTCCGTCTATGTACTAGTTTCATGCTCGTGCCTACGACCTTCCAGGTAAGACTTCTATTGCGAAGGGACTACTTCGGCTTGTGGAAAAAGCAGGAGGTGACGTGTTTATCGATGGTGTGAACATCTCGGAGCTCGGACTTCACGAGCTCAGGTCGAGGATCACGATAATCCCACAAGTGCACATTAATGTTGTAACACTCATCACATAGAGGTTAAGGCATTTCTTCATATTTAGGACCCCGTTTTGTTCTCGTCCACATTGCGGTTCAATGTTGACCCGTTCAACCAATTCACAGACAGCGACATTTGGCTGGCACTGGAAGCCTGTCAGCTGAAGCAGTTGGTCTCTAGGCAAAAAGATGGTCTCATGACGGAAATAGAGGAAGGAGGGAAGAACATCAGGTGAATTTATCTATCTGCCACTCTATGTCCCACTCCTTTGGTTGCGTCCTCAAATGTGAATTTGGATCATGAAGACAAAATCACTCCAGAACATGACCTTGGCTTGTTTTTGTTTCCTTTTTCTGCTCTCAAATTGGGAGGATATCTTCTTTTCTGGAAGGGCAACTCCTGTTGTATCTGAACCTGAATCTTGCAGTATCGGTGAGCGTCAGCTATTATGCTTGTGTCGATCGGTGCTGGAGGGCGGAGACATACTGATCCTCGACGAAGCCACCGCTTCCCTTGACCACACCACACAGGCACTTGTAAATGAGGTAGTTCAAGGATTGCGAGTTGTTTACTAAATGTTATTCTTCTTGGCGACTAGAGCTCGCCGTTTTGTGAATTCCCGTTACGTAGCCCTGAAGGGTCTCTGTTCAGGTCGTTCGGGAACACTTCCGACATGCCACCACGATCGTCATAGCCCACAAACTGGAGACTATAGGAGAGTGCGATCGGTTAGCCTTTGAGAATATCGGGTTGTGGTTGTTATTCCAGCTCTTTCGTGTATTTTAGAATACTGGTGCTCGAAGACGGAGAAGTTGTTGAATATGATACTCCAGAAAATCTGCTGTCTAGGAATGATTCCATCTACCGAGAAATGGTGGAGACAAAGAAAACATTCTGATTTTCAAATGAAGTTTCCTGGTTTATTTGTCTCAAGCATTCATGTCTAGTCTTACACCTTCGGGGAATCCCAAGCAATGAGAGGTGAAGCAAGCTCAGAAAAACAGCATTGGGAATCTTTCAAAATTTCGGGCCCAAACACTCGCTCACTAGGCATAGTGGTAGCCCAAATGGTCGACGTCTTTTCGATGCTAAACCGTTAAGCCTGCATTCTATGAGGTGAATAGGTCTTGATCTCAGGAGGAGTTTTGCTCTCAATACAGGGTGACAACTACGCCTTTAGCCGGAAATTCCACGGAGGTTCCCGATAATTTTTACCAAGCAATTAGTGGCAGTGGTGTTGATTCTGTTGCATACGTTACTGCCAACCAGGGATGTGCGTTAGGAAATTTCAAAATTCGTTAATCCGTCAAATCGTTAGAAGGAGGATTCATGGATCAGATTCATTTCGGTAATTTACATCAGTTGTAGCAAGCTCTCGAGTTCTTTGACTAATATTCAGAGCAAATAAGCACCTATACCAACGAAAATAAATGGAGCGAATGACGACATTTTCTACTTCTAAGTTTGTAAGCAAAAAGTAATCAAAACATTAGTAATGATTTTTTTTGCTCTGCGAACAAAGAACATAGGCAATACTCAGACGAAAGGAAAAAATTGGCTATAACAACAGATGAGAACTTTGAAGATCATGAGAGAGGGAGAAACTCAGAAGTGTTCCTAAACGCGAAAGCTATTAGGTCGTCCGAAAAATAATTAGACAAATTAGTATGGTAAGTTTTGAATAACATATCTCGGTTAGTTGCGAAGGTGGACTAACGGGAATTCACATGTTAATGTATTACGTGGCAGAGGCTACTCGAGCACTTTTACTATAAAAGAAGCTGTACGGAGAAGAGAACCATTTATCAGCGATGGATCTGAAGAAAAAGGTCTACCGAGCAAATCTACTTCTCCAGTACCGTCGCGGCAGTACAGCAGGCGAGGCATACCGTTTCCTGCTGGATTCTATGGGCGACCAAGCCCCCTCCCGAGCGACGTGCTTCATCTGGTACCGCAGGTTCAGAAATGGAGAAGAATCACTTGATGAAGCACCTCGTATAGGAAGACCACTCATGCAGAAAAGGAGCGCCGTAATCGCCACTTGTGAAGTCCAGCCGGATCTTCCTGTGCGGGATATAGCAGCCCGTACACAGACTCCACTGTGCACGACGTCCTTCGGACTTCCGGCAAAGTTCCGAAGCTGCCCCGAGTTCTCCCTCCCGCGCTGAGTCCATGGGACAAGAAGAGGCGCGTTGAGGTGTGTACTTCTCTCCTCAGCCGCCGTCGTACATTTGCTTGGATCGATTCAATAGTCACCATGGATGAGAAGTACTGCTCCTACGACAATACTGTACGCCGCAAACAGTGGGTCGATTTCGAGGACCTACCGAAACCAAGGCCAAAGCGCGAACAGCATGAGAAGAAGGAGCTGCTTTCTTTTTGGTGGGACATCAGTGGTCCGGTCTTCTGGGAGCTGGTCCCAACGGGATCCATGGTGGACTCTGATTTGTTTTGCACTCAACTGGAGAAAGTAGCCGGAATCCTGCGATGTCGCCACTCAGAAAGAGAAAAAATTCTTCTCCTCATAGACAATGCAAGACCACACATTTCGAAGAAGAGCTATGAGAAACTGACAGCTCTCGGAATCGATCTGGTACCCCACCCACCATATTCGCCTGACTTAGCACCAAGCGACTACCACGTCTTCAGGTCGACGCAGAAATTTTTTGCTGGAAAGAAATTCAAAGACAAAGCCGAGGTCAAAAGAGGTGTCGACGACTTCTTGAGCTCAAAATCTTCTGACTTTTCGCCCGCGGGATCCGCTCTCTTCCAGATAGATGGCGCTACGTGGTCGAACACAATGGGGGATTACAAGATTGATTGATAGTGAGTTTAAATAAAATTATCGACAAAGTTGCAATTTGTTAGATTTGTCTAATTACTTTTCGGGCAACCAATACAATACTGAGGATCAGACACATGAGTCTAGCCTCAGAACCCTGATATAAGTATGTCATAGTGCAAAAAAGCTGTTTTTCCAGTTTCCTCTGCAGTGAAAGTGCAGTACTCTGCGGAAGTTGTTGGTGTAAAAACTTCCTTATACGCCTACGTTCTGATGCTATGGATCCGAGGTCTTGATATCGCTCCTCTAACTTTCAAAAGGGCCAATATAGGAGGAAAGATTTGCGCTAGGTATATGTCCGTATTTTTGCATAGCTGCAAATTTATCGAAGCTCTGTGCAAATCGGACTGTGAAAAAATCTGTCAGCATCTCTTTGTTAGGACTCCTCATGAAAGGGCTTGATTGTATTTGTCGAAGTGAAATGATGAACTCTTCGGCCTGATTTGCTATCATAGAATTTTTCTTCTGTTCCTCGTAAAGTACGAGAATCGTCGAAGATCTCACCATAACTAGTTCATCTCTCTCCTAAAAATCTTCATATCTTTAAATCCTCATAACAGCGCATCCGAGTTATCACTCGTAAGCGTATTGCACTCTCCACATGAACAAAAGAAGAAGAAAGAAAAAGAAGGCATTATGCATAAATACGGAATTAATCTGCATCTGCATTGCAGGTGGAAAATTTAGGCCAACCATACAAGCATTTAGGTACTCATGAAAAGACATTCTCCTGCAATTACCTTAGTACAAGTACAATTATCCTGAGGACACGTATAATCTGCTCTATAACACTAAATGGTCATGCAGGTAGGAGTAAGGACAAGAAAGTGCGCATTTTATCCATCATTTGAGCTATTAACGAAATAGATTTTAACGTTTCTTGTGTTTTTCGTTAAATCTTCAATTCGTTATGTTAGGCCAAAAATGGCCATTACGCGTTAATGCGTTAATTCGTTACGTTACTAAAGCATAACCCTGCTGCAAACATGTGCGCTATATTTGACACAGCTCAGCAGTCTTTGAAGGAAATGGCAATGCCAGAAAGTAAAATAGTTAGAAGGAGCGCTTGCCCACCTTCCGTCATTTCTCGCAGTACTTGGCAAGAAGACTGAGTTCTTCAGGCCTTTTTTTCATTCTACTCAGAAAAAAGTATCAGAACACCTAGCGCCTCAAACTCATCTACAGCATTATGCATAGCTCCTCCCAACTTCTCCCAAGTTGGTTGCGGGGCCTTCCAGCTTAACTGCCTGTATGCAGAACATGTTGGGAGTTGGGAGCCGGCAGTTTCCAACATTCAACAGACCGGCAGTTTAATAGCAATGACATACGAAGCGAAGGTTATTTCACTGAGAGCTCTAACTGCTCCTTTACTTCGGGTGACAACGATTCCACATGCAGCGTGTGATATGGATCCAATTTCTTCGAGCTTAGCTGACATGCCTAGGAAAGTTCTAATATAGAACAGTCCAATTAATAACCGATTACTATCTACCTCATATGCCAAGAAAAAAAGAAGTCGAGCATCTCCAGTGTCGTATTAGCTAAAGTATTTGTTCAGTAATTCTCCTTTCTGAAAGGAACAATGTGTGTAGAAGCACCTAAATCAACAGAAAAAGCTATTTTTTGCAAGTCTTGTTTTACATGAGTGCCAACTTTGCAATTGAGTTCGCCCTTCATGCGCAGTGGGCACATATCATTATTCAAAGCCGCTAAGCAAGAATAGTGGGGACACCGAAATTTCCAAAAGGTCGCAACCTCGTTGGACAACATCTAAATTGCCACATCGGGGTGGCAACTTATGAGGGTTTCACACTTTTGCCGCGGCGGCAGTCGCCCATGGTTAAGCATAGGCGGCATTGCCGCGGCGAGGTTCCGGCGGCAAGGACTTGACTCATTGCCGCGGTGACGGTCGGCGACGTCGCCCAGAGACGTGCGGCAATGATTGATCATGAGCGTATTTTGCCGCGCGGCGACAACATGCGGCGCAATTCACGTACCTGTTGAGTGTGCTATCGAATTTCTCCTAAATTTGGGCGGTGGTTTCCTCTTCACGGTCTTTTTTTGACTTATCAATTTCAAAAGTATTGTGAACGAAACTCTCATTGCTTACAGTTTTCCTGCAGAATGACTGTCTTTGACTTTTCCATAGTCCGTTTTTTAAGATGAACCCGGTCTTCTCGGAAAACCTCCTGCCGGATCTGTTCATGTATTCTATTTTTCAAAGAAGGTCTGGAGTTTGTTCCTCTGGCAGAAATAATATTTCAGAATTTTTCGGTTCTTCTGGAATTTGGCGCGCCCGTAAATGACTGCATGTTTGCATGTATCACCTAAACTTTGTCAACAAGCAGTGTTTTTTTCTGTGAAATCTTCCTTGTTGATATGTTTTTCGTGAGTCTTGTGAGATTTTCATTTTGGTTTAGTCAGGAACCCCCCCCCCCCTAACATCTTGTGTCCGACCTCGTCTGTGTTGGGGCGTCCAAAATCGTTCTCCGCGTACTACTAGAACTTTAGAACTAATGCGACAACGAATTTATTGAGTGAGAGCTTATTTCTAACCTTTTCGGACGAGTTCCGATTCTGCGCACGCGTGACCTGCCTGTGCGCTGTCGGCGACTTCGGATGTAATCACTTCTCTCACTCAGAAACGTGACGAGAGGTGCAAACGAGTGAACTCGTACCCCTAATTTTCACAACACGGGGCGCTATCCCCAGATTTACTACCTGCATTATTTCACCCGTTCCCCATTTGCGTAGAAAATTGTCTTTGTGTGTTTGTTTCCCGTGCGATGTCCAATGAAATGCTCAAGTGTAGAAAATTTGATGGGCGTTCTCTTCAGAAAGAACAATATCAGTGCTCAGTGTTCGATCTTTTCCAGTTAACTAGTGTTTCGCTCAGACACTCGCTGGATTGGAGCTGCATGTCACCTGCTTATTCTAAGTCCAACTTCTCTGTGAACGTTTCGAAAATGGATTGCAACAGGGATGTCCGTGCTTGACAAAAAACGGTCAAAAAGAAACATTGATTTTGTAAAGACGGTTCCTGCACTGCCAACTACACTGCCTATAACAGCAATGATCAAAACTGACCTTTTTTTTGTTGAAACTGTTCAAAAAAGTAGTACTTTAACAGAATGGAAAAAAGGAAGAAGGAAAACGAACTGAGTGATCGAAGCTAAACTGATGCAGCGAACCGGCGCTATCGATCGATGAAATTTTTCGATGCGACGTTTCGCAGGACTCCATACAGCGCGCGCTTTTCTCTGTGTCCTCCACTGGCGAGGGTTATGTACTGCAGGACATTTCGTCCGCATCAGCCAAGAAGACGCTCGGAAAATGGTTTTTTCGAGCGTTTAGCGATCCATCAAGGACACTGTCTTCAAGGTCTCCTTGAACAGCTTATATATGACTTTTCTTGAATAAAATGCGGTGATTGCAAGGGAGATCATTAAGCGCAAGGACCTGCTCTGGGATAAGGTTGGCATCCGCACTCCCAATTTGAACCAAAAACGCAGTTGTGCGTGGCAGGAAGTACGAAACGCTTTTATGTGGAGTGCCAAAAAGACATGACTATAGAACAGCTGAAAAGGTGTTGGACAAACAAGAAACCCCATGTCCGTGATCCTATAGAAGGAGAACAGGTAAGCAGTTGCATCACTGTTTTCTCATACAAAGTTCCGTGCAAATTTACTACATTCAGTTAACGACGCGAGACTTGGGGTAAGCTTGATCTTGAGCTAGAGAATGCCATCAGTAGCAGACTATATGAAATGTCCGGCACGGACATTTTCATTGTACTGCTCCTTGGAAAAGAAGCCAGTTTTCTCGAACTTAGTGTTGCCGGGTCAAATATTGTGGAGGTGAGCAGTTATATGTATTGCGGTCTTTAGCGTTAATCTATCTATAATATAAAGAGTCACAACCACAATTCAAAAATTGTTACAATTTTCGCGTCCTTGCCGGGGCGCGCTTTTGCATCGGAGCCGCAATCACGCGGCAAAGGTGATGGTGGTCTTTTGTTTTTGTTTATTTGTTATTGTATTATTGTGGTTTTCCGGCCGTAGTTCTTACTACATATTGTATTTATTGCTTCTCTTTTAGTATTATAGTTTTACTGCATTATTTGTTTTATCACATCATTGCATTGTTGTTACGTACATATATTGCTGTTGGTGGTGGTGTTGTGAATGCTTTTGTTGTTGCTGTTTTTCTTGTGTAAATGTGGATTTCTGCAGCTTCCAAAATGGCGAGGCCGTTACATACCAGAGTCTCAGATCATAAAGCATGCGGATATATTATCAAAAAATACTTCGTCTTGTGGTCTAAATGCGAATACAGAGAGGCAAAATCTTTATCGTCTCCTCAAGAATGAGCTGGAATCTGGATATGGTTTTTGTGCCAATGAACGTGAAATTAAGAATAATTTCGAACACTTCAAAACCAAGGTTTTATCGAAAGCAATGAAAATCAACAAAGGTGTTACACGCGAACGCAGACGACTTCAGCATGATTCTTCCGGTAATACACAGTTATTTGCCGGTACAGAACGGCAACAGGTGGCGGCATTGGTATCAGAATAGAACAATGTAACAGCAGTCAACCTATTTTTTCTGATCAGATTGAGCATCGGCTAAGGAGCTTTTACAGTGGATCTCCTGTTGTCGTAGGCCATCCCTACGGTGTTAGTGCCGTAGGGTTGGCCACGAATCCCAACCCATCACAGGTAGAAGAGAGAAGACCCTACATAGTAAGTTATATGAGCGTAACCTCTCATACTATCGTTCATTCGTATTGCTTTTAGGGTGAAATTGACGAAATCAAGAAGCGACGGGACCGCGAGCACCAAGTAACTAAAGCCCTGGGCATATTAGCAACGACGGCGATTTGGTCCCTACGCGATTTAACTTGCAAACATCACAAAAGCTGCCGCGCTCATATTACTCGCATTCATTTTCAACAGCAACGCATGTTCGCGCGGCCGATTTTGACCACTTCTCAGGAGGAAACGAGTGGCGACCAAATCGCGAGCCGTCGCGTCGCGCGCTGGGCATACTTTGTCTTGTGAATCACCAGCGATTTTCTTCATTTCTCACGCAGTCGCGTCGCGACGTCTAGACGTAGCGACGCGATTGAATCGCTAAGTTTCTTGCTTGTTTCTCGTTGAAATTACTTTCAACTTCTTTTAATTTCGGTTCATTAGGTTTCTCGCTATAACAGCTTCCTCGCTTGAGATTTGATGAGAATATAGGCAAACCTTTCTTTTTCCAAGTAGTATAATCTTAATTTCTTCCCAAACTGCAGTATTTTATAGTGTTTTCTATTCTTTCTTCACAACCGAATCCGCATCCCTTTGAATTGCAGATCTTTGACTAGAAATTTGAAAAATTCGACAAGTAATAGTGCTCATTAGGTTAAATAGCGAGTTAGAACTAGTATAGTCTTCGAAAACTAATTAGATGCCGTAATTCCAACTGGAAAGCTTTTTATTACGGCTCATTACCGCTAGATACTAGAAACAAGTGTGAATATAGCTTGAATACCGAAATTGCAGTGAGTTGAGCCAAACGAATCATTCAATGCCATCGCCAATCATTAGATGAAGTGTGCCCTAGCACGCGATCCAGTTGCGGCGACTGAATCGCTCCTGCAAAACTCAGTCGCGGCGACCAAATCGCGTCGCTGCAAGTATGTCCGGGCTTAAGGGAGAGCATAGCCTTTTCAGAAAATAGGGACTTTTGATGAATGTGATTGTTATCACATGTTATATTGAGTGTATGCGATTATTGCGAAGTACCTGGTATTGGTTATTAATTTAATACCGCTTCGCACATCAAAATAATGGGGTTCCGAGTGGACGCATATACAAATAGTGACGATTTGTGGGAGTTGGTGTTTGGCATCGCGACGCGGCGACGCGGATTTCCTTTGCATTCTATTTATACTTGATCCTTCAAGTGAAATTGCGATGACTTTGCCTATGTTCCATCCTGGAGATGGCTGTTGTTTCTTTGTTTTTCTTGTTGGTATGGCACAAAACTCACGTAACTAGACGACTGATAATAAAAACGCATATTCCTCGGCGATTACGTCGAGTTGAGCTATGTGTGCACTTCAGCGTTAGTACGCACAGTTACAGAATTTACCATTGTATCGCAACCTCATTTTGTAGGGCTACGGTGCCTATATGCAAAATTTTAGAGAATTCGGTGTGTTGACGTATCTACAGTACACCTACCGTAACCCTGCGGGGAACAACATTGACGCCATACTCATGCTCGGCACCTTGAAAAATATCTCTAGGCAATGTTTGGGAAAAAAACCTTGAAATTTTGGGGCAGAACTAGCCTAATAGTGCATTTAAAAGTTCTCAGTGACGATTTGTGAATGGGAATCATGTGAGGAAATCATTCACGCTCAAAAACGGTCTTTTCAAGTAACGAGAAATTTATTTACGGAGCAAATGACAATGTGGAAAACTATGGGTCAAGCAATTTCAAAGGCTGTGGTAACTATGGAAAAAATGGAAGAACGTTTGGAGAGAACTGAATTGAAACGATTAGTTGTGCTGCAATCAGCTTAAATATTTGGAGTTTCCGGAAAGTTTATGGAATGTGTTGATGTTGACCACATTTAGCTGGAGCAATGGTACCGTTTTGAGCAGAGCTGGCTTTTGAACCAAGCTGACAGATTGAGCAGGGGTGCAAGAAACGTCCAAAGAGAGTGCTAAATTGCTGTCAAGTAACCTTCGCTGAAGTGAACCAGTGGCCAGAGGATACGCATTTTCTAACATGAATAGTTTGATTTTGCTGAATGGAATCTGACTCGTACCTAGATTTCGATGACAGACCTCACCCTATAAGACATTGCAAAACAATACAACTGAATGATAGATTTCGACCTCTGTGAATAAAAACAACCTCCTCAACCAATGACTGCACGAAATAGGAAGGCTTTTTGTTGCTCCTGTTCCGCATGAGCATCTGCAACTCAAATAAAAATTTGAACTGCCTAGAACTATCCTGAAAGAAGTTATGCAAGAAAAACCATTTGTTGCAATACTTTTGTCCGCTACTGTATGAGGGACTATTCATTCAAAGGACTTTTCCGCACAGAGCTGGGAGTGACTGGCCATGGCAGGTTCGTATGCATGTACAGTGGACGCCAATGGCGGTGACCCGTCTGCGGCCTCGAAAAGCACGCGGCGCGACCGCACCGCTCACGCCAGAATCGTCGCTACAGTGGCATACCTGGATTTTCTTGATAGTTTTTCATCACATTTGATGATGACTGATAATAAAACTACGTGACTATCAAGAAAACCCCATGAAAACCATGAATTGACCCCATGAATTGATGTCCTGAAGAGGATTCTCGCTCGAGCGGCGCGGTGGCGCCGCGTTCTTTTCGAGGCCGCAGACAGGTCACCGCCATCGACGCTCACTGTAAGAAGTGCACCGACAAAAAAAAACAAAGGGCTTGAAATATTAATGCATCGGAAAGTAACTTTACGTGCTGGTGTAAGATGGAAATTTCTCAAGCAAAGCTAATACCATAAGAAGACTGGAAGGTCATCGTTAGCAGGGCGGCAAGATTGGTTAAAAAAATCGTGAAGAGGATTTTGTATTTGAGCCCAGTTAACGATTTGTTTTGCTCTTTTATTAATTTTCTGAGGACTTCTTCAGTTGAAACTTCTGTTCGAACCTCAAGTGACTGCCCCACCCCATTTTCTAGCGTCCCGAAGGGGCGCCAGTCCTAATAGCAACAACATCATCTTGGGATTCTCGTAACACGCTTCACCTTTGAATGACACTGAAGTGGTTAAAGGACGTTAGAGGGGCTATTTAAAGAAGGGAAATGTATAAAATAGGAATAAAGTGCAGATGTGAAACCAAACAAACCATTATTTTCATCCACTGCTATCCTCAAAGGCGCGAAAAGCCTTAGAATAGGGCCAGGAAAGCCGGAAAAGTTCAGATTTTGCACTTGAAAGGGAAGTAAAGTGCAATATAAGGAATACCAGCCTGATCGTCCGGCTGACGCCGGACCCTCAGGCTTCTTTTCGTGCTCGCTTCGCTCGCGTTGCCTTCATGTGGCATCTCTCTCACACCACAACGGCCNTTCACATACAACTGTCAACATGCCGAGGTTTCAAAATAAGAAGACATTTGAACTAGAACTCAGTTCCATTTCTTGAATTATCTTTCAGCTATATCCTGTCGAGGCTCAGCACCCTCGGCTCCATCTCTTCCATCTCTTTTCTTAAATCTTTCTCTGCAGAGGATTTCCTCGAAGTCCTCACGACAACCTCATACGGCCAAGAATAAAAGGCCATTCGTTCCGAATTTCTTCCTGGACACGAAGGCTCTGAGCTGCGATGAAAGACAGAGGCGTTAGCAAACCAGTGCTAAAGAACCAGCGGATGAGGGAGATATTTCATTTTTATTTTTCAATTTTGTGCCTACCTTCGACATTCGAATGTGCGGCCATACCGTTGCGGAAGTGTCGCACTTTTTTTTCTACCCCTTACCCGAGTAATTCCAGTAAATTGACGTTCCTACAGTCTTTAAAGATATTCATAAATATTATCTAGCAACCCCTTTTCTGACAGATAGTGAAATGCCTCTGACAAAGCAAAAACAAATACCGGTACTTTTCCACCACAATGAATGGTGCTACCCTTTTTCGGAACAAATTCTCAGAATCTCAACCACGATTTTTACCATATTTCTGTAGGCATACTATAGTGCTAAACTTAAGCTGCGTTTCCAGCTGAACTTTCGAGCTCAAAACCCTTTTCTTTCCAGACAAGCAATTTGAAGCTTTCTGCTGTGGTCCACTTTGCAGCGTGCTTTTGTTTCAGCGAATGCGGCGCACATATTTCAGGAAGATTTTTTGGAATTAATTTATTCTGTAAGTATGAACTTTTCGCTCATAAAGGTTGCTGAAAGACTCCTCAATTCTGTGGACAATCATCCACCTGTCTGCGTATTCCATATCGAGGAACTAATCCACGATTTCTGGTGAAGTACCTTTTCACGACGTCCTGCACATGGTCATCAGTTTGCCTGCGTGCAGCAATCCTCGCTTACCCAAGCTAGAAAGCTAAGGATGGGAAATGTAGGCGATGGATCTCCAAAGTCAGTACATGGGAGGTATCTTGTTTACATGAGATCTTCCTCTTTATTTGGAAAGATTTCTTGACCGCTCGAACTTCGCATTCACCACTAACTAAAGATAATCAAAGTTTGTGGACTAGAAGGACTGCCAAAACCAGGCCCTTCGGCAGATCGAATTGATATTTATAGCCAATTCATTTGGAGGATTTCTCCATGGAATGGCATACAAATAAATGGAAAACACTTGCTCTTTGGTGGTCATTCCGGAAACTTTTCAACCCGCCCTCGTATGTTGATCGATATTGTCCACAAGCTTGCCCTAACTTTTGGGTCCCTGCCATCATGGCTTTAGAAGGAGCCCAGCTCGCGCCAAAGATGTTTCAACACTGGTGTTTCCCAGTAATAAATATCCATGGAGTTTTATCCACGAGAAAAATCTTTCAATAAGGTTAATAAGCGGCATTCTGATTGGATTAAGCTTTGGTAGTAAACTGCATAGAGAATGACATTCCACTGGTTCCTCCTCGTTTTTATTTTGACTCTCACCAAAACAGTGCCCGGCCACAGTTTGCGAACTTATGAATCAACCTAATATAAATACGTTGACATTACGCTAAGTTACCCATAGCTCATCCGCTCGTCTACGTTTACCTTGGGCAATTTCAATGCTGTATTCATAAGGCGTAAAGACTTTCGGCGGATTCATGGCAAAAATTCACATCAACTCGTTCGACTGCATTGAGACTATTGTTGAGATCATTGAGACTACCCAGAGTAAACGTGTCAACATCCCACAAAGTCACCCTCTGTTCGCTCGATCGTCAATACATTCACCCTGGGTGCTCTCGATGATGCATTCAGGCCCTGGATAATATCACATAAGTTTACCCATCTTTAGCATGAGCGTCAACATACTTACCCTGGGTTATCTCAATGATGCATGTGTACTGTCGCTACAGGCAACACAATCCCGATTCCCATTGATTTTGGGCTAGGTGTTGTAGATGCTGTCGCTGGTACGCCAATGGATACGTAATCGAGATCTGAAGAGCTTGAATAGTGGAGACACAGGGTGCTATACTCCTTGTACCGTCTAACGACAACGAGTGCTATGCATCTGCTCAACGACGTATTCTTCTTTCAGGCTTTGGCGGGCACAATTCTGATGTTCCTCAGTCCATACTTGTCCATATTCCACTACACTGCACTCCTTTTCTTCACTCTATGTCTATCTACGAGTTGCTTCGTACATGTCGCGGGAAAGACAAAACGCATGGAACGAGAATCCATAAGGCAGTACCTAGACGCAAAGGATGTGCTACCTGAGAAATATTGATAATGCAACACAATAAAAATTTATCACTCTTCCAACAACTGAAAGACTATATGACACTAATAAAAATTTATTAATTATTCAACAACCATACAGGAGAATGTCTTCGTCTGAGCCGTGCTCGAGAACTTCGGAAATTTTCCCTCAGGAAATGATCAAGAGTAAGGTGAGAGGTTCGAAGATGTCGTTGTCGACATTGGTTCCCGGAGGGTGGGAGCCTTGATCGTTCTATTTGTATTCCCCCCCCCCCTTTACTCCTCATTCTTTCTCTGTATGCTTTCACTCGTGGCACGAACTTGGTGAATCTGATGTGTGGCTCCATAGTAGTTCACGGGGGACTCTTTCTCCGGCTCACCAGCTTTTCTGATTTTCGAAACCTTGGAACTGGATATTCTTCTCGTTTATGTGCCGATTTTGTTCCTAGAAATTGACTGATGTGGATATTTCGCTCATAACTATCAATAGTGTGCACTAGTGACGGTTCTCAAATTATGGAGTTCAAGGAATTAGGCTAGGCTGAAAGGAGTGTGTCAATCACTTACTGTGCCTCAAGCGCTCTATGCTCTTGTTCTGCTTGCTCTGCAAATCTACAGCGAAACAATCAACGATATAAAGAGCTCCTGGGCTGGATTGAAGTACCTGAAGCAAATACTACAGGGTGAGAAGCTTCCATGTTCTCTTATCGTAAAACCTGGGCATTTTTAGAAATGACTTCAATTTTCTTATGCCATACAGGTTGTTAACAGCACACTTTTGTTGGCCGACGTTTCGATAATATGTCGTTCTCAAAGGCCTGTTTGATTTACTATTTGATTTACACTACAGGGTGAGCCAAAAACGTTAACAAGGGGAAGTGAACCTAGAAAAAGAAACTATGTACAATTCATACCATTTTCTCATGTTTTATGTTCACCGTCTACCATTTAATAAGAGGCAACCCTTCTCCTCAGGATACCCTCCATCAGGCCGAAAGGCGCCAACGAAGTCGCAGCCGGCGGCGCGCAAGCAGTTGAGATTCAACTTTTCCGATAATTTCGTAAGTGCTTTCCCAACAAATACAGATTCCAAAAAGGTTATGGACAAGCCCAGGTCAGTTTTTACAAAGACCTATTAATTCCAGTTGCTCTTGCAACCGCCATTCCATTAGGTCTTGTCGATTCATGCATGAATAACATGAAAACCGTAATGTGTGCTTTGGCGATGCCTGGATGCCGCACACATGTTTTTGCTGCTTCGAGATTCTACCAGGTAGCACAGGCTAGCATACAGCTCTATCTAATTGAAAAAAGTTCTCTCATTTAGGGCTCGCTTCATATACTGCCACACTGCCCTGTTTGGTTTCACTCTTCTGTTAACGTTATTCACATTCCTCCGAGTAGTGAAGCTGATCCTGCGCACTGAGAAAGTCTCCCAGAATTGTGGACAATCAGCAAAGTAGAATGATGTAGAAAGAGACTTCAAGAAGGAATTTGAACACTGAGTCTGCCAAGATTCCGAACTTGTTCACAAGTTTTGCACACAGCTTTGTCCTCCTTCTGTCCTATTGTGAGATGTGTTTAGTGTCACTCCTCTTGAAAAATGGTTATTGCCTGGTGAGCTAGCCACGATTTGAAATGCAAAATGCGCTCAGAAGTCACTACATGTAGAAGTTCAATATCGCTCTACATTGCAATTTCTTGAGTCTCAATCCAGAATCAGTGAATAAATGCTGTGTCGAAAGACACAGGACGAAGCAAGCTAGACTTCAAAAAGCTCCAAACATAACGTTAACAACAATAGTCCTTGCGCGCAATCGCTGGAAAGTACTCGAGCGCGCAGAGCTTGCGGCGCGTGCGCGGTACGTCCCACTTGTAACAGCGGTTCGGCGTCCTCGTTCAGCTGTTCGAGGACGCCGTTCGTCAGGATTAGGCTCAGGAAAGCGTTTTTGTGGTTTTCTCTACTGCTTGAAATGTTGTTGTAAAGGAGAGGCCTGTGGCTGCTCTATATTAATCGGGTGCCCCCCCCCCCTCACCACCCCTCGCTTTTCATTTGTTTTTGACCTCGTAGAGAGCTGCTTGTCCCAGATAGCTGCTAAAAGCACTTACCGAAGCCTAATTTTGACGAACGGCGTCCTCGAACAGCAGAGCTAGGACGCCGTTCGTCAAAATGGACCGATGTTGGACCGCTGTTACAAGCGGGACGCGCCGCGCACTCGCCGCAGGCTCTCCTCGCTCGAAAACTTTCTACCAATTGCGCATAAGGATTATATCTACATACAAAGACCGATTCAGGCGGATGCTTTCACAAACCTGCACGGTTGCACAGAAGCTCAATATGTGAGCAGTGATTCTGAAAATTAGCTTTTATTTGGCCTGGAATAACGAAAAACAAGTGACAATAACTCTCTTGAATTCTGCTGAAGTGATCCATGATTTTGGGTCTACCCACGCGAATAGGTTCCCTTTCAGTATGATGCTCACGGAATGCGTCATCACTTCGCAGATAATGACGAATTAAATCGAAATAAAAGTTACAACGAACGTTGACTCATTGAGATCTTGAGTCCTTGCAACACTTACATATTTCAAGAATATGTTGGCAAACCTCCATGAGAGGCTCCATTAGCCCAGTCTGAAACACTGGAATTCCTCCCCGGGTTGAATTACCACCATCGGTTTCCGAGGCCTTGATACACTGTCTCACTTCGTTGGTGGATTGTCTGCACACTTTCGCACAGGCACAAATCACGTCTGTCTATACATAGTTGTGGTGTTAGGCGTTTACGGCAGAACAGACGATGTAGAGATGCGATATGGTTAAAAAAGTATAGACGAAACGTGATGCAAACAGAAAATACACGTAACAACCGATCAGCAAGAGCTATGCGAAAATTCCAAGAACAACTGGAAGCTTACAATTACACAAATAGAGTCACGACGCGCATCTTGTACCTATGATATCGTCACCTGTGATATCGGACCACAGTCAAAAGTGGGAATCTATAAATATTATAGAACAGGGGACTTAAACAAAAATTTAACGTCCATATTTAGGCAGAAGTCCGTGGGAGGAAATCCAGCATCACTTATACCAGCCTGATCGTCCGGCTGACGCCGGACTCTCTTTTCGTGCTCGCTTCGCTCGCGTTGCCTTCATGTGGCATCTCTCTCACACCACAACGGTCATTCGTCGTTTATCAAAACTCTCGTTTTTGCACATTCGAGCTTTCTGTTTCTGAGGCTCCCTTTCCACAGCTGCGCAACAGGCAAGCGATGTCTTTCCTTGTGTAGGACCGTCGGACCGTCTCCAGGCGTTTCCCCAATTTCAGACGCCGGTGGCCCTCACCCCATCGTTGGATCCGTTTCCAGGCTTTCTCCCAGTTTTGGATGCCGGCGCACCCTTATCACACCGTTGGACCCGGCGTCAGGCGTTTCNAAGCTGGAACGCCGGAGCTGAGATTTGCGCCGGCTTCCTGCTTTCGTGCCGGGACCAGCGCTCAGCTTAGCGTAGAAAATGTCCCAGCTCGATTTTTGCTAAATATTTCGGTAGATTCACAGAACTGTATGTTGCGCAGTTGTCATCGATCTTCGTCATGGAATTCCCTACAAGATGACACCAAGATCGGCAAATTTCATGGAAAAACCAGGGAGAAATCTAATTTTTTAAATTTAGACGGGGGATTTGCGTCCTTTAAAATTTCTCGCCAATCGTGAGGAACTGTGGCGTGCGCAGTTGTCTGTCCAATTGCTGATGTCACTGTGAATACAGTGGTCACCACAGGAAATGAGTTCGTCTAAAATTGGCCTGAAAAACGGGTCATTTCTAAAAACGCTTTTTCAGTGAATATCTCTTTTAGTTCGAAAAACTAGATGTTGCGCAGTTCTCAGCTGCCGAGCTCGTGAGATTCCGAGTAGAATGGTATATAACACTTGGCACTTCCTTCCATGATGGGCTGAAAAAGCCCGCCTGAGACAAATGCCCCGCGTAGCTCAGGGGGGTTAGCGAGAGAGCACGCGATATTGGAGGGCGCCAGACGCGAGGGTGAGACAGACGGGGCATCTGTCTCATCCTAGGTTTACCGTCAGGAGTGAACGAAAATATCTAGTATTATACATCATTCTGCCCAGAATTTCATTCCGGATTCAGCTGACAACTGCGCAACATTCAATTCTTTCAAATAAGCAAGATATTCCTGTTTTCACGTTTTGAAGCATTTCTCAGCCATTTTCAGTTGCACTTCTGTGATCTTACTACCACCTAATTCTCAATGACATTGGTAATCCGTCTGACAACTGCGCAAGGCTTAGTTTTCCAAGTAGCGAGCGATACTGTTGGTTAAACCCTAGTTTTGTGGCAAATTCATGCCAATTTTGTGAGAACCATTTCTCGAAAGGCATTGACCGGCCATGCTTGAACTTCGGCTTTTCGTAGACTGTATTGTGTGGAGAATTCAAGCCACAACTGCGCATTCCATGCAAATCTGCTTTGCCCGAATTACAATGCATACTATTATTCAATTGTTTTGGTCCGAAACTGTGTCCCGGACCCATCTTTTCCTCTTCGTCATAGGTGAAGGTTCCCCGTCTTGGCACCACTGAAAGTGATGGTTGGCTGAGACACGTCTCAAGGTATCGAACGTATGATAGCATTATCACCCCCTCTGGGCGCCGGCCCAGCCCTACAGTGTCACCCCTCATCCGTGACCTTCTTCGCCGTTCTGGCTCCTTCTCTTCGACATAAAGAGATCCCACCCATCTCTTTCCCTTTATNGGTGTACCCTCCGTATAGCATTATCACCTCCCTCTGGGCGCCGGCCAACCCCTACAGCGTCACCCCTCATCCGTGACCTTCTTCGCCGTTCTGGCTCCTTCTCTTCGACATAAAGAGATCCCACCCATCTCTTTCCCTTTATACTGTCTGGGCTTATCTCATTCATTCCAACTGTGGTAAACACAACAGTCGGTTCTTAACATGTCTGAACATGACAAAAGTGGCCCAAAACACCTGTAAATCAAGGTAAAAATCAAAATTTGCANGATGGCTGGTTCTCGTGCACAGATTCACACACACACACATGAAGTGCCAATTAATAGATAGTAGATTCTATGCAAGCATTATGTCCGGGCATAAGAAAACATTCAAAAGCAGAGATCCATCTACTGCTTCGGAACGTATAATCATAGAATGAAGGTAATCTGTATTCATGACAATTTTCGGTAACGACAGCCGTTTCACAGGCACAAACAACGAGGACAAACAGGCGGATTTCTAATTTCCTGCTCTCGTTATCAAAATGATATGGGATAAGAAGAGATGGTTTGTCTGGTGGGTCGTCTTCCCTGCGCTTTGCTCTTCGACATCGAATTAAATGATCAGAAGGTATAATTGAATAACTGGACGTCATCATAGCATACACGAGCATCATAAGTTTGAACTCGAACAAAAACGTCAGCGGGAACTATGGAATCAGGGACGACGTTATAGATGAAGACACACATAAACGATTAGTCAAACAAGTGAATGTCTTGAAAACTAACTTCTCGTTTGACCCCGAATCTTTCTTCGTGTAAACGTATTCCAGATTTCTTTGTCATGCGTGGACGGGCACTTAATTGATCGCTTTCGTCACCGAATGAGTGTACTTATTTCTTCCCACGGCTCATCTAAACATAGGCAGTACTATATGATTGATCCTGGAGTTCACCTTAGGATTAATCCTAGAGTCGAGGCTGTGTGCTATTTGCGAAGGACAAAAAGCGACTTTTTACAAAAGAGTGAAAAGGGCATGATGCAAATTCACAATGTGTCTGTAAAAGCGCAGGTGCTTGAAATTTATCAAAGGTTTTTTCTCTGTTTACCGCATAGTAAGCTCGAATAGAACTCATACTTTTTCAGAGGACTTTCCTCAGATGTTTTATAGCAAAGTGAGAGAGATTCCTTTGTTGCTCCGTAAATCCTAAGCAGCCGTGCTCGAAGTTGATGAGGTTGTGAAAGTGTACAGATCTATGGTATTACTCTGCGAAGTGAACATCCGTCGAAAGTGAGCGAAATTTCGCCCGAATTTTGCTCATATTTTCCACCTCACTTTCACCACCTTTCCACCTTGCTCGATCTGACGAGAGAGATCCATAACAAAATAACAAAAGTGGGTGACAAATGATTTCTAGACGGTAATGGTGATGTCATGATCAATTGGTAGTTATTTGGAGTGGTAAATTGCTCCGCTTGCTCATCCCGAAATTATCCATGACTCCAGGCTCACACACCTCTTTCCTATCGAACATTCCCTTAAGTCACGGAAGATCCGTGAAATTCGGGCAAAAAAGAGGCGCATTATCACCCCTGCTGTCTGCGTTGAATATAATACAAAAAGAAAAAGACTTACAAGAAGGAAAAGGTATTGTAGCGACAGCAAATCAGCTACCAACGAAACGCTAGGACCGCATTCTCTTTCCGCATCACTTTCCTTCTCAGGATCTTCCTAATATCATTCCGTCAGGTGATGTGTTTACCATGGAGTCAGTTCGCAGAGACATCGTCCCCATCGCCGCTTGTCTGCACCCGAAGTGTACCCGTTTGCAGTGCATAATTTCGGCGAATACGTTTACCTAACCAATTTTGTCCATGAAAAATTGCCTCTTTCATCATGGTGATGTCCACAATTACATGAATATTCGCCTGACTTGTGAAGGTGCTGCGCTTGTAATCCTTATTTGCACGGAATAACAGTGTGAGTACAACTGTTGTAACGAACTTGCTCTCAGCGGTTGCCACACTCTTTTGGATTTGGCGCAGATTTGAATTTTCAATGACAGTCGAGTACATGGCGGTTCAGCAGCGGTTCAACACGCTCACAGGTGTAGAAATACCTAGCCCATCGGCGGCTCTACCCATAGCCATCTACTCTGACCCTTGTGCTCTTAGATTCAACCTTAAAATTTCATTTTATATTTAATTACTACCCACTGCTACTGGTCCTCCTAGTACAACATTGTTTTTTAGTTTTTAATAAATTTATATCACTATCCTTGAAAACCCATTGCCCCGTAACGCTCCATTCCATTTTCCGCGTTGTTGTCGTAAAGTGACATATTTGTTTTGTGATGCGGTACAGATGTGGGCAGGATGAAAAAGTCGTAAAATGCGGTGTGCAAATGGAGAAAATCTGCAGAACAAGTATTCTTGATGCTTTGTTCTCGTTCTGGTTATAAACAACTACTTTTTCCCATGTTGTTTGCTTATAGGCAATATAAATAATCATCAGCTTAATGAATGTTATCCTGGCACCAGTAGACTTTTACCTTACTGAGGAGCCTCGGGAGTAGTTTGAAATAGTAATACACAGCCTGTCTAGGGGAAGGCAAAACAGGCGATAAAACGTAAAATTTTCTTAGTTCGATTTTATCATTTACGATGTTGTTGCTCTTGCCTCATCACTGCGTGAATATGTAAGCAAATAATCTTCTTTCTGAAATATATGGATAAATGGAACTTCAATGTTCTCTTCTTACGATGCAACACTCGCTAAAGGCTACTGTTGTTTTTTTTTTCCGTAGTGCTTATATATTTAATTCCTCTAGACATTCGCTATTCGCACTGTATCGCTTGAAATCACTTTCATCACCTCTTCTTTTCAATGTGTTTCCCATGATATCCAACAATATCTACACAATATTCAACAAGATGTTGAATTTAAAAAAATCCAACAACATATTTATATTTACAGCTTTTCCACAGTTATGGTGAGCACGAGAATTGGTTGCCGAAATTTTAAAAATACTTTATAAATGAAGTAAAAACTTTCATAGTTTATTCTTAATTGTTTGTTCTTACTGTTATTTTTTATAATTTTTATCACCCTTTAATTAATATTTTGATTTTTATCTTTATTACTCCCAATTTTTTCTCCACGCCCCCCCCCCCT
>JARK01001342.1:1114400-1141020 GCA_000688135.1 Ancylostoma ceylanicum | reverse complement strand
ACCTTGAAATCCCTAGGGTCACTAGAAGTTAGAGCGACTGGTGAGAGTTTATGCGTTTTTGTGAGGACATAGAGTACCGGGCATACGGGGTGATCGCTCTTTAGACGTGTTATTGTTTCTCTGTTAAGCCCTGCCGATTTCGCTGTTTCCACCCAAACCCTGTTAAGTTGGCGATATCGCTTCGCAAATTCCTGCGCTGAGGAGGGGCAGTACAACGTCTCATCGTCCAGGTGGTGTTGCGTTATTGCCATGTCTAATTCACGTGACATGACGACAAATTCGCCTCCCTTATCGCTGACTGAGATTTTGATCTCGCCCTGAGCAAAAAGTTCGCGTATCTCACGTAGGCCGCGGCGTTGTGCAGGCGTGAGATTACTTTTGGGAGGTTTTCTCGAGTATGATGTCAAAATCGAGAAAACTGATGTTGTAAACAAACGGAACTTGGCGTCCACCAGCATATTAGGTTGTTGCGGTTTGAACAGCATACTAGGAAAAGGTATGGGAGGCAACGATGTGCCTGTGTTGCTTTCTCGACGTGTTTCTTGTTCTATTCGCGCTGCTCTATATCGCAGACGGTCATGGACGAATTGCAGGCTGCCAACAATCTTACGCGTCACCCCAGGGCCTATCGATTGAACAGGTGAGAAACTGGGGCCCAGATCCAAAACAGAGAGCGCATCATCAGAAAGAGTGACATTGCCGATGACCGAAACGCGAGGCAGGGTTGGCACATCTTCGGAGGAATCAACAGAATGAGTTAGGCTACGACTACTAAGGCTCGCACTAACTGGTAATGACAATCTCTGATCCCGATTTTGTTCTACTAACCTGTTGAACTTCCCCTGTAGCTTAGATTTAGCATTAGAGCGGACAGTATTACAAATGGACTTTGACTCACCCACTAATCTCCTCCAAAGGTCGTCCGGCAGAAACCGTTGATAACTCTTTTCTTTGGAAACACATTTCATCAACATAACGAAGAGGTGATCTTGTTTGGTCTTCAGTGCTATCCGCAGAAGGCGTTGTTCGATTTCTTTGACTTGACGGCTTCCCTTTGTGAGTCCGCATGTTTCGTGGAGTCGTTTCTTGAGAATGAAGTTGGACACGACTTGGCATTGCAGACAACGGCGGAGGAAGTGGATGGATTGCCTCTCCGAGACGATCTTCTGTCTCAAGGAGAGAGCTTCNCCCGCATGTTTCGTGGAGACGTTTCTTGAGAATGAAGTTGAGCACGACTTGGCATTGCAGACAACGGCGGAGGAAGTGGATGGATTGCCTCTCCGAGACGATCTTCTGTCTCAAGGAGAGAGCTTCTCTCACTAGTCGAATACAGTTTGCTGGCACTTCTCGGGGACAGACACTGTAGATAAGTAAAAGGGAATTGATATAAGGAACCCCAATATTACGGAGCATGCCTTTTTCTATGCGAAATTCTCGCAATCTGCTCATTCGCAGGCGTTTTTTTTTTAAATTTATTCATGACATCTGCACTCGGCTATGGACACGATTTAACGACCACTACACTACAGTATTAGGTTGATGCAAAAGATATAACACTTCTTTGTCTAGAGCCGTTTTTACACAACTTTATTGGACGGTAACTCCGGAAAATCATAAAACCCCTTGGGTTTGCAGGGACCTTCGCGTATTAGCAGGCCCTTGATGATGTGCGCACTGACTCGTGGAACTGCTAGGCCAAGAATAAGGACATCCCGTCTGTATATAGTTATTTTTGGTGAATTTTTTTCTCGCAAAACAAGACCTTCTGCAAGTTAGGTAGACGCTATACTTTGTAAATGCGTTTGAGAAAAACAACATTATTTTGATTGCATCAACCTAATGTGTAGTATTGCTAGCAGAATTGGAGTGAGATGTCAGTGAGTAGTTACTACTGTCTTGAAATCTCTAAGGTTGAGTTGCTGATTAAAGGCAAGGTCCGGGCAAAATTTCGTCTCCTCAATTTTTATTTAATTCGTCGCCCACGGCGACGCCTTGGACGGAAACAATCGAAAAAATCCTGAAAAAGTCCCACAACGAACGGTTCCCACCGACCAGTTTTGGTATACCGTTTGCATGTTTGCAGCGGCCGTGCTTTCATATAACGTTATACGGCGCGCCCACATGTTGTCTATTTTGGCGTCGTAGGAAAAAATTCATTTTCAAATGACTGTCCAGTCCGTTTGATAAGGGTGGTTCCAGGAAGAGTTCGTTAAGGTGTCTGCATCCATGCGCATCATCCAACTTTGTCTATAATGCACGCGAGCATCTTTTGTGAAATGGAGCGTGTTTTCCTACGACTACCGTAATCTCCAAACGTTTGGTCTCATATCTTGCGATAGAGCTCACGTCGAGCTCTCAAATTTGATATACGTGCTACACACACTGTGTGGACTTTAAGAAACAAAACACCTGGATGGGCAAGGTTTTGGCCGGACCTTGCCTTTAAGATGAGGATTGCGCTGAGGACCTGCCTTGTCCACAACATCGGCGAATTTTCGGAGAAACCATAATGTTTTGGACCTCTTTGAGGAATCTATTAGGAGAAGGTGCTCGGAGTGAATAGCATGGCAAAAATTCTAGAAATAGCGACCAAATCAAAGGAAATATGTTTGTCTACGTCTCGCCGGTATAGCAAATTGAGTTATACCATTGTTGAGCAGTGGGGTCGGTAGGCCATATGCAATGCTCACTTTTCTCAGCGTATTGTTTTTAATGTTGCAGTAAAATCATTCAAAACAGAGAAAAGTGAGATTGGCTACGTCTTTTTCGGTCTTCATAGTTCCTATTAGGGGCAAGCCCACCCGCCTTCGGAGCACTGGAGTGCCAACGCCTTTACCAATTTCTCAATACGAAAGAAAATGCAAATGAGAAGGGAACCAAAATCTTTGGAAATCAAACAGAACATCCCGCAGGCCCAACGCTTTGAGGACAACACTCATACGATTATTTGGTTATTCGATTATTCGAATATTCGAGTATTCGAATATTCAAATAGTCGAATATTCGAAGAGCCTGATATTCGAAAATTCGGATTCGAATACTTTCAAAATTCCCATTTCGAATATTATTCATTCGTTCGAATGTTTGCGAGAGACTCGAATATTCGGTATTCGAATATTCGAGGCCTGTCTTCGAATGTGTTAACTATCAGGCTGTTGCGAAATTAATTGCCGAAATAGACAGTCCAGTTCAAAATGCTGTAACTCTGTTCAAACTCAACTTTATTTATCAAAATAAAATCCATCAGATTCTACACATCTCTGCCAACGATCCGGTAATTCATTTATACCTTTACAATAGAAACTGAGATCACAAGATTTTAAGAACTCTTGGAAGGCAATTTCAACATGCTCCAAATCAGGAAACTGCTGCTGACGCAGGTTTGCTTCGAGAGCCCGGAAAAAGTGATAGTCGGTAGGGGAGAGGTCTGGAGAGTAAGGTGGGTGAGGGAGAACCTCGATGCATAACTGCGTCAGTTTTTGCCGGGTGAGTTTTGAAGTGTGAGGCCTAGCGTTATCATGGAGCAGGACAGGCCCACCTCTGTTTACCACTGCCGGCCACATTTGTCGCAACTTTTCATACATCAGGTCTAAGTCACAACAGTAAGACTCTGATGTAACAGCCTGACCAGGTTGCAGAAGGCTATAATGAATAACACCCTTACAACACCACCAAACTGTCAACATAACCTTTCTAGGGTGAAGATCTGGTTTAGGGAAGCTTGGAGGGGTAGAGAACTTGTCTACCCATACATAACCACGTTTCTTATTATCGAATAGGAGCCATTTTTCATTCACAGTTAATAAACGGTGAAGACAAGGAGCAGCAATGAAGGGGAGAATGGCAGCAATGGAGGGGAGGATGGCAGCAACTGGGAAGCGTTGCTGCTAGCGTTTCTACCCGAAGCATTACGCCGTTTGGGCTGCGTTCGTGCTGCACAGTTATCAGAGTAGTACATCAAATGCGTTCTGTTGTTCTGTCCGCCATTCGAATTTCTTTTGGGTTTTAGACGTTAGTTTCGTGAGAGGGCTCGCAATTTTTGCAAAATTTTGGATGAATCTGCGGAAATATGACGCTGCACCCAAAAATGACTTCACCGCAGTAACGTTCGTTGGTGTTGGAAAATTTCGCACTTTTTCTGTTCTTGCAGGACTAATTCGTGATCCGTTCTTGCTTATTAAGACTCCCACGTACTCGACTTCTTCGGCGGCAAAAACGCACTTATCAAGACGAAGTTTCATTCCGAAGCTGCGGATTCTTTGAAATAGCTCTTCAATGTCACGAATATGATCGTCGAAATTGTCAGAACAAGTCACGATGTCATCAATGTAGGCAAAAGTGCAGCTACGCAATTCACGTATTAAAGAATTCATTACTCTTTGGAATGTCCCTGGACTGCCTTTTAGCCCCATAGGCATCATGATGAACTGAAACAATCCGAGAAACGATTGGAAAGCCGTCCGTTCTCGGTGCGATTTTTCCATCGGTATTTGATGAAATCCGGATTTGAAATCATTAGTGGTGTAAAATGCTTTCCCTGCAATTAGATCGATTATTTCCTGAATGTTAGGGATCAAATACGTTTCAGTTTTCGTAATTGAATTGAGTTTACGGTAATCTACGACAAAGCGCCATGTTGAGTCTTTCTTTTTCACTAAAACGATCGGAGCGGAAAAAGGTGACGTGCTCTTTTCTATTATACGATGTTCTAAAAGTTCGCGTATTTGTTTCTCAATTTCCTGTCGTTGTTGAAGTGGAACGCGGTAAGCGCGCTGCCTCGGGATCTCTGAATTTTCCACCAAATCGATTCTATGTCGGATTTTGCCAGTGTATCGACCTAAACTTTTGTTTCTACCTAGAAAAATGTCACCGTATTTGTTCACTAAATCGACAATTCGGGATTTCTGGTCCAGATGAAGTTTCGAATCTTTCCAGTTTATTTTATTAATGCAGTCGCCAGTATCGAAATCATCAGAATTAACTTCTTCTGGAACATAATCGATTTTTTCTTTGATCTGTTCGCGAGCGTGATTTCCGCGAACAGTTTCAGTAGCTTCGAAAACAGAGTTAATGGGACGAAGCAGTTGTTTCTCAATTTCTTCGGTGTTTGCTATATGTTGATTTGGATAAAGAGTTACATGCGCATTCGAAGTGTCCAGTACTCTAAGTGGAAACGATTTAGATTTTCCTGGACATGATAAAGTTTTCCCAACAAGTATCCCTTCTGGAATTAGATCAGATACCGTGTCCTCTGCAACGCACTCGCAGTCATCTGAGAACGATCCATCGATTTCCGCTATTACGAAATTATCGGAACTCGGGAGCAAAGTAATCTTTTTTGGTAGACGAATGGCATATGTTCTCTTTGACGTCTTTACTTCCTTTTCACCTAAAATCGGCACAGAAGATCTATCCACAGACAGTATCCTTCTTTGAAAGTCGAATTTCAATGGTTTTCCGATATTTGTCAGAAAATCCATACCTAACGTTATTGGAGCAGGGCTAAATTCATGACTAGTAACGAGAACACGGTGCTCTTTCGTTATGTTCGAAAACGTAATGGCGATTATTCCATGTCCAATAAACGATATCGTTGTTCCGTTTGCAGCAATAGCCGGTGTCATTTTCTCCCTGGTCACTGTTACTTTCAGTCTAACAACTGCCTTTTCATTGATGAACGTAATCGAGCTGCCCGTATCCTTAAGAGCGGATATTATTTCGCTGTGACATTTTACAGGTACGAAACATGGTGCGTTATACTTTCCCTCAACTGAACTAATGATGCTCATTACAATGGGTACGTATGACAAAAACTTCGTTGTTGCGAAGCCGTACGTGGTTTTCTTCTGTGGACCTTGAACGGTTTCTTCCATAATAATATTGCTTACTTTTTGACCAAGTTCGCATTGTTCGTTATTTGATGCGTAATTTCGTCTTCTCCTGCACATCCCTGCGCATGAGCAATAGTAGTAGCAACCACATATGCCAATTATAAATACAAAACCTATGACGAAAATTACTATAACGGCGATCGTGCGCACTGGTACTGCGTCCATCAGTATTTTCGCTCCTTTCTGTAAAACTTCTGCTCCGTTTTCCTCAATACTGGATGCTAGTTGCAACCCTTCTCTCTCCGCCTTGGTTAACTCGGTATTGAATTCGTCGCTATGTCGAAATTTAGTTGTGGTTCCCGCATCTCTTTGATTGTTTCGTTGAGAAGAGAATAGTTGTATAGCTGAGTTAATGCGAGCTATTTCGGAGTGGAAAATAGGAGGTGCCGAGAATATCATTTCGGAGTAGTTATGGAACGGCAAATTGAGCGCGATTTCCGATACGTGGACTTCTCCATTCGTCGTTTTCCAAGATGCTCCTGATTTCACAATACTAGCAGGAATATGAGCGCAATCAACTCGAACGCTTTCGGTAGTCAATTCCTTATTCGAGCCTGGCAGAAAGAAATATATTTTTGTGTCGACCCGTATTGGTGTTTGCGCGAAACAAATGCCGTTAATTCTATTGTTGTAGAATATCTCGTCGATTTTCACGCTTTGGCACCGAGAAACTAAAAGAACTTCTCCGGCCATGATTGCGGCCACGTTGTCATCGTTTGTTAAAATGCGTGCTGCTGTAGTTGGGTCAGATTTCGCTATTGAGTTTATAACACGCACTTCCGTATTGAGAATATTACATACCTTACCCCACAAGAAACGGAAATCGTTATTGATCTGCTCCTGTAACCGAAATGACAAGAAATGACTCCTCACATTCAGTTCGTAATGTCTCTGGTCTTGCCTTTCGTCGTGAGAAAGATGCGAATCATCACTGGGAGCGCTGGAAAACATGGTCAGAAACTGTTCTTTCGCAAGCTCTTTCGCTTCAGCGGATATTTTCTCTTTGTCGCTAAAAATCATTGACTCTGTCCCGGAGTTCGTATTTTCTAAAAGCGCGTTCATGGACCTTCGGACTCTACTTTGTTGTAAGTGCAGATTCTGAGAGTCATTATGATGGCCTCCATTGATATACCTCACGATATCTGGTCGTTGTGTTAAAAATTCAAATATTGTTCGATTCTCGAGAAACTCCGATATTTTAGGAAAATCCAGGTATACACCATTTAACATACGTATTGCGGAATTAGGTATGCACCAATTTTCTCTATAGTTTTTGGCCGTATTTTCTTTATCGAAATGGAATACTGCTTGTAATTTGTCGCTCAAAACGTGATCCGGCGAAATATATCAGGTGTTAACATAAGTCCTTGCGCTTTTTTCAATTGCGAATTTCTCTGCTCTGTTGCCATTTTTCCATAACATTTCCTATATCATCTGAAAGCCCTTTTCTTCCGCTACAACCCAATCATCACACTTTTCCAAACAACTATTGAATTACCGGATTTTTAAGCTTGAGAAGAAAAACGCTAATTTGAGCAAAAACTTTATTTTCTTCCTGTATTCAATAGGGACCAGAAAGCATCCGATACTGTTTGAACGAGGAAGCTCTATTGAATATAAACGCGGAAAAATATTACCAGTGGAAGTGTTGTAAGACCAGTTTGGCGCTGCAGGCAAGGGTGGGGTACGACGTTATCATGGCGTTAGATGGCTAGACCCATGCGAATGGATTCTTTCAGCAGAATTACCCCAGTTATTTGGTACCTTTGAGAGGTATGATGTCCATTCAGACTATACGAATCATATAAAGCACTTCCCAGGTTCCCTCGAAAGAAATCTATTTGGTCGAAGTGTTTGGTGTCATTAGCACAAAATGTGTCTTCTTTGAGCTTCGAAAATCGCTGATGACAAGTCATTCCAAGCAAAACATCCCGTTCATACTTAGCACAGGTCGTTTGACCAGTTCTGGTGACCTTACGAGCTTTACCTGAATGCCAGAACAGGTAGCTGTCGGTTGCGCTGTTTTTCATTGACACATTGCTCTACTTCGCAAGCTCAAAACTCAAGCAAACTGTCATTTCACCAAAACCGTTTGCAAGATTCTTGTAGAGAAGGATTAGCGCTTTCGAATCGTATATGAATTGGCCCTGAACGATAACAAATGGGTGGAGAAAAGTGCAACCGAAAAAAAGCGCAAGGACTTATGTTAACACCTAATACATAGGTGAAACCGCACTTTTTACGAATTTGCACCGCGGAATCTTTTCTTTTGGTTTGTTCCATGAAAGTGCTCCGTGCGGCTGAGAACAGTAACCGTTTTCGATTTCACAACCATCCATGACTCCCACGTTGGAGATCATATGTAGTTTCCCCATCCGTAGTCATAATTGTCCCGAATTCTACAAAAATATTGGACGTTGTACCGCATCATCTTCCAAAAATTGGATATGAGAAAGAAACGTCATTTCCCGTGCTGTATGAAAACTCATTAAGTGGTTTCAACGAAGCACCGTTGTACCGTTTTGTTTCTGCCATTTGTCGGCATTGTTCTGGTGTTATCGGCTCCGTGATGGTATCATCAGAGTCAACCTGTAGAGTTAAATGAAAAAACGAACTAGTGCAAACTACTCTCGACTTGTTGAAACAGTGGAACCCTTCGAATTTGACCGGTTACATATTTTGGACGTAAACTTCCCCTCGTGTTAGTAGCACTAGGTGTTGATTGTTGGGCAGAGAACACTCAAGTTGTTTTGGAATGGCAAGAGGGAAGCCTGCTTTACCGTTCCCACAAAGCTTGTACACGTTTTCCGTCCCATTTGCAGTGTCCATTAGGCAAAACAGAGACAACGCTATAAAAAGTGACGGCGTTGTGCTAAGAACCGAACTTACGCCTCTTCTACTAAAACTGTTTTGACTACGAGATCGATTCCGTTGTGGACGGTTCTGACGACTTCTAGATCTGTAACGTGTTTGATGATTTCCGTCGGTTATGGGCCCTTGCCGATAGTTATTTCAGCGATTATAACTACGATTGTTGTAGTTTCTATAATTATAGGACCTGTTTGCATTCGAATTTCCCCTCTGTGCCAACGATTGTGGACTATTCTGATCGTAGTGTTGGTTATAACGTCGGTCCATCGTGTTTTGATTATTATGGTACTGATTTCCTGCGTAATTTCTACCACGACCTCTGTGAACAAAATTGCAGCAGCCATGTCCGTGATGGTTGGTTTCCGTGAGGTTCAAATTTTTGATTACCTCCGTTATAGCATTGACCATTGCGTTATCTAGTACTCCTCGTTCTCTTTTAACGATGTCCAGTAACTGTTGTTCCTTCTCGGCTATTTCCAAAAGTTGCTCGAATGTCGCTCCGTGCGTTCGTTTCTTTATTACCGCTATACGCAATTCCGTATTCAGACCACGAAGAAATGCTTCGCAGGATATACCAGCAATGGCATCAACACCACTATCCGCATAGGCATCTTCAACTAGGTCTTTAACCCGCTGGCCAAAGACAATTACATCTTCGTCAGGATTGTGCTTCATTTGATGAATTTTCGATTTCGCGATTTCGAAATAGTTTTGGTTTCGAAAATCCTTTTTCAATTGGTCCAAGACATTTCGGTGGTTTTGCTTTATCGTCTGCGAATAACTCGTATATTTTACCTTGGCAGCTCCGCTCAGCTGTAGTGGTAATAGTCTTGCAAGCTTTTCCTCGTCATATCGTGCCGCAGTGGCCTTTTCATCCAAATCACGAACGAATTTCACCACTGGCATATTGTAGCCGTCGTACACAGGCCACGAATTCAAAGCTGGTAAGAACAAGTCAGATATATTAACGTGAAGCTTAAACAACGAATAACAATCACGTTTAGGAGATGTGCGAAGAAAATGCGGCAAAGGTTGCTTTGCTTGAGCAGGACGTCCGCGAAATGCGGAAAACGTTGGACGAAACGAAAGCCGCACTGGATGCATTGAGGTCGCTGCAACGAGCGGCACAAGAAGAACGAAGAGAGGCTCCACCGGCAGCACCTTCACCAGCAGGACCAATGCGCCGTCAGCCACACCGCCCCGCACATCACAACCCTATACATGCGCCGCGGCAGAGATTCTGCGTTTTCTGCGGTGCAAAGGGTTTCACGGATAGCTGCCGAAATATTCTCGGCAGCGAAGCAAGATCTCGCATTGTGCGAGAAAAGAATTTTTGTCAGAAATGTCTGAAACTCCACAGTGGAATTTGTAGAAAGAATATTAGTTGCGTGTACTGTTCTAGTAACTCTCACCACAGGGCGCTTTGCGCAACTGTAACAGCATTTGAAGAGCGTGCGAAAAAACACACCATTGTTGAATTCCTTTCCTGTATGATCATTCTTGTATGATCATCTGATCATTTACAAAATTGTTGTTATTTGCTTGTCGAGACGACAAGTCTCGAAGGATGGGCATATCATGGCGGCTAAGCCACGCCCACTTGTTGCTCGATGTAATTTTAGTTTTGGGCCTTGGCTGACCGATGATCAGTCTCTTTTCCTATTTTGCTTGTTTATTCTAAATAAATGTTTGTTCATTAAATTCTCAAAACAGAAGTATGTGATCTCAGACATCCGGGAACATGACAAAACCCAAACCTGACAGAGTCAAGAGGACACAGATTTTTCGAGTTCTTGAATAGAATATGCGGCTCTGAGAGTTTGATTTAATCAGAAGAGAGTGGACAACATGACTGATGGATGAATCCACCGATCTATCGAGGAAATTCCAGAGTTTACCGCCTCCACCTGTAGAGTTTTGCAAGTCATCCGAAGCTAATGGCGATTTACCCGCAAACTCAGCGCTTTCTACAAAAGTGAAGGGACTTTGATGACTAGGTTAACGAAAGTGAAGGATTGAGAAAGATAATCGCTCACATCTCCACATATTACTTTTTTTTTCATGTATATTTTGATAGGCAGAGCAAGATTTATACAAAGTTTTCCAGGAACAACGAGATGAAACTGCAGGTTTATAGCCAGGGAGAGGATGCTCTGACCATATATTCACACTTTAACAAGTAACGGAAGAGCGCATATGCTGCCGAAGCGTATCGCAATAATATCCATCAACTTCACGGCTGGAGAAAACTAAGGTAGTCACAGCTGATAGAATACCAGTAACCGTGCATCTAATTGATGTGGAACAGGAACAAGGGCAGCATTTCAAATACCTGTGCCCATTGTGCATGGAAAAGAATGTTGGATTATCGATGGAGATCTTGAGCTGCATCGGTACCACATTTACTGCACTCGCATCTCTCACATCGGTAGTGCTTACAAGTAAAAACGACCACGATAATCTATTATATATTGGAAGATTATAGAAAAGAGGCGCAAGTGAAAGCCATGAAACGCGAGGCTATGCAAAAGAGAACGCGGTCGTCAAAGGACACGGCAAGAAATCCTCGGAAGGACTAGCTCTCGTTGTTGGGGCCGCTACACTGTATCAAACTTATCTATGAAAATATGTGAAATTGTCGAAGATCAAGCTTTCGTTGAGGACTGTCGCTTCCATCGCAAACTTAGTGTTGATTATTTGTAGATCATCAACCAAATATTCCTAGTAACCATTGAGACCGAAGATCGCCAGTACAGTCTCAGACATTCGCGCAGCTCCATCCCCGTCGAACAGGAGCTCTACAGCCACTACAATTGGAGTAGAGCTGCAAATTCGGCAGCACCTTAGAAGCAATGCTGATAAAGTATGCCGGAAGTTCTCCTGTTTGGGCAGGACAGTTCCCTCAACTGTGCTGCCATAGTACGGCAACTGTGCTGCCACAATGTGGTCCGCACCTTTCAGTGGCACAGACCGCGGGCGTTTATTCCATTTTAGTTCGAAGACTAAGTTTAGTCTCCAAGCTAAAATAGAAGAAGCGCTATAAGTGAATACTAAGTTCTACACAAGATAAAAATTTATTTTATTCTTCCTCATTCTGGCAGAAACAAAGATAATCTAAATTATAAACATCTTCATAGGTGGCGAAAAAACAGAACATTCCATCAGATTTTCCATGTCTTCGTTGTCCTCGTTGTCGCCGTAACTCTCGTGCTCTGCGTAGACTACACGCCGACGCTTCTCAAAATAGACAAAAATGAAGAAACCGAATAGAAACCGACGTTGAGGTTTAAAGGGAACTTCCTCGGAAGATTAGCTATTGCTCACATCTCTCACTACAATTCTAGGAATTTTTCAACCAGGTCAAGAAAATTTCGCAGCTCCTCAGCTCCCTAATCCTCTGAATAAAAGTAAATTGCGGTAGGACACTTGTTTACATACCCACTCCATGAAAAGGAAGTGGTGCCAAACACAATTTCCCAGGCAATATTAGCTAATTGTTATCTCCAAGAATCGTTTGTTTCAACGTGCTGGTTGAGTTACATCGTTCGCCGGACAAATAAATAAATCCGCAGAACAAGTGAAAGGAAATGTATTTCAGTGTGGCAAATTTGAAGGACTGCCGCAGATTATACTGTCAATGTTGATGTGTGGAGATTGCCTTTCGGTATCGCCGCTATTTCAACAAATTTTGTGGAGAGTATTCGTAACACTGAAGCAGCGCACTTTCTATGATAGGGAGATAGGACGGAGACAAATATGAAGTCATCGTCCCCAAGAAGTCAGAGTGAAAGCGCGAGTTTGATCCTATACATTTTTTTCAACATGAGAGCGTGATTCAGTGCGTTGGTTCCCACTTCAACGTTACTACTGATCTTACATAACGACATTACATTCTTACATTCATCTGCGTGTCAAACGTGTCGCGAGCCGCGCACCCGAAGGACCAGTGCTATCGCGGCGTAAAATTCGAATGCGTGCTAGAAGAGAGGCCATAGGACTGGAACTTTCTTACAGTAGGGACGGATCAACGATGATACATGAACATAATGAGTTATGAGCAATGAACATAATGAGTTATGAGCTGTTTTCCTCATTCTTACTTGTAGACAAGGTTGCAGAACCTGATTTTCTTTGCAAAACCAGCGAAAAAATCAGGACTGAAGAGTTGTCAGCAAGAGAACGGAGACAAAACGGAAGACAACGAACTCAAGCTCCCCATCAGAAACATTCCCACAAATTCCTACGCAATTCCTAAGATGGATAGAAATACTATCAAAAATGGGCGGAAGAAAATAAGAAAAAAAACTAGAATAAATGAGAACAAGAAAAGAAATAAAACAAGAAACAAGAAAAGAAAAAGAAAACACGAAGTTCTTACTCACCTCTGAAGACACGCAGAGCTTGCGACACCTGCACGCGTTCCAAAGTTTCCGGTTGACTGCGCCTAATAGTGGACTTGGCATGGCGTTGGATTTAGCACAATGCAAAATATACGGTTAGCGAGGAAAACACGTTGAACAGATTCCCGCATTACCATCGACTCTGTATTCGAAACTGTTATTGCGATATAATATGAAAAAGGAACCAGTAGGCAATCCCACTGCTACATTTCGGAGGCGTACAGATCAGAAGATGCTTTAGATAGTTTATTTCATTAGCAAGAAACGTAGAGATTACTACCAAATTCAAGGAGCACTGCTGGAGAGGAAATAACATAAACTTCGCTCAAGACGTGGTAGAACGGTGACGTCGTGCCACTAGATTTTTGAATTTTTGCACATCAATCAATTGCAGCACACATCCTATAGACCGCTTGTTGCAGCACTTTGGCAACTCAAATCAAATGAATTGACAACTAGTTGCCAGCGCCAGCACACCTGATATCCGCCTGAGAGGGACAATTTCTGGGTTGACCAAGCCCAACTCTCCGAGGATAGAGCTCCTCGAATGTCTGAGGTTCTCCTCTAGTCATTTCACATGAGCAGCTCTACTCAAGTATCTAATCACTCTCCATAGAGTTACAATAAAGTTGACAGGGTCGACCCTTAGAGCGGCACCACTTTGAGTCGTTATATCCATAGGCAAACTTGCCACCATAGTTCCATATCGGGTCAGCTCCGTCCTCTCCTGTTTGCATAAAAGGGGCTCCCGATTGTATTGTATACGCTTCTACAACGTCACTATGACCGCTGCTGGGCAATGAAGATTCTAGCCCAATCGTCTTCTCCTATCATTGGTACGCCATCAAATTGGTGCATCGGCCAGTGATCCTACCTTAAGTTCTCGTGCGCGTCCTCCTGCGAGGAACCTGAGAACTGAGGACAAGACCTGCGTGGAAGCACACTGCCCACCATAATCTAGGCCAGTCTCTTTGCGCGTCCTTTCTCAAGAAACCGAGAAGGATTTTCGGTGGTACAAAGCCACAAAATCTTCAAAAGTCTCTCGAGCATCCTTTTCCAAGGAACCGGAGAGTGGAATAGATTTTGCTAGGTTCATCCAACTGTCAGAGAGTCTCTCTCGAGACTTGAGCTAGAAGACAGTTGGACTACAAATCGAGTAAATCAGAACTCGACTTGTTCTTAACTCGAGCAGGTACGCAAAACCTCTGGAGTCTCGAAAAACAGCAAAGCGACCAAGCTTGATGTTTGATAGACAGAGGTTCCGGTATCCAATTGCCAGACTCTGTTCTATTATATAATCAAGCTTGCACTCAGCAAGGCTCGATTATTGGTAGGGTGCAAACCACCTTCACCAGACCTTCAAGCAGCACAGCGTTCCACAACACGCTTGCTGCTCATCTAGCTCAGGTTAGGCACGCCAATTGCTAGCCTCACTAGAAGCAGCCGACTTTACACACTGCAAGGCTCGTTTACTGGTAAGGTCCCAGATACCTTTACCAGTGAAAAAGACGGCAAAGCGTCCACGTTACGCTTACTGTTCTCTCGACAGAGACCAGACACTCCAATTGTCAGTCTCTATCTCACTGCGCCTGCACAAAGGCAGATTATTTGATAGATAAGGTTCACGCACCTTAATCGAGGAAAAACAGCACAGCGTTAACGTCGAAGAGGCACGTTTGCTGGAAAGGGAGAAGTTGATGGTAGAACTGAACAAGCACCTGGAGATAGTCTTATCATTCCGATATGGAACTATGGTGGCAAGTTCATTATATTTCATTATATATACGCCCCATCATTATATTTCTTGCATCTCCTTCTTATATTTTGTTATCCTGACATTTTTTCCTTGTCGGCCCGGAGTGTTGGTGATTTATAGATCAATAACCAAATATTCCTAGTAACCATTGAGACCAAAGATCGTCAGTACATTTCTCCTCCAGTCATTTCACATGAGCAGCTCTACTCAAGTGTCTAATCACTCTCCATAGAGTTACAATAAAGTAGACGCGGTCGACCCTTGGACCGGTACCCCTTTGAGTTGTTATATCCATAGGCCAACTTGCCACCATAGTTCCATATCGGGTCAGCTCCGCCCTCTCTTGCTTGCATATAAGGGGCTCCCGATTGTATTGTATACGCTTCTACAACGTCACTATGGCCACTGCTGGGCAATAAAGATTCTAGCCCAATCGTCTTTCCCTATCATTGGTACGCCACCAACCTTAGGCATTGGAATTGCATTTGTTTACAATGGAGCTTTTCTCGGGGTCGCTCTGAGAACGATGAACAAGATTAGCTAGTCAATACAACAGTATTTCAGAAAACAACTATGAAAATCGTTGTTGATCACATAGTCTTATTTACAACTTTACTAAAGCACATAAATATACAGTGGCGGTCACATATTTAGCACGCTGCCGATTTTGAGCGATCAACTGATGAGAATAGAAAATTTGTATCTCAGGATTGGAATGAGCTACCAGGACAATATTTGACGGTGTGACAAGGCATAGCGTTCTCCTTCTTGCCTCAGCTTTGTTGCTTCGGGAAATGCTTCTGGATGGAACGCATTCTACACATTTGGAGCTCAAAATGCAGTACTTTTGGAAACGTTTCCGTTTCTCTCCTGGATCACTTCACTGAATCTGGGTAAGATGTGATTCTATTCTCGATATAATTGCGTGTTTTGCTATAATAGTCTCGATGAGCACTTTCTCACCTAAGGGGAGAACGAAAATTGTCAACAGGAGTGAAAAAATGGAGGAGAAAGGCTTCACGGTGATTCCAAGGATAAACCATGCATTTCCAGGCGCGGATTTTTCCCGATTTCTATTGCTAACAGGCAATCAGATACCCATAGGAAAATTCCGAGGCTTGTTTTACTAGCAAGATTCATTAAAATGAAATTTTCGACAAAATTGACGGTTTGCTTGTCTCTGGATCCAGCCGGTGAGTAGAGTCCGGTGGAAGCGTATATAGGGAAATGTTCAAGGAAAACATGCTCAATCTGAATCACTACTATTTCTCCTTTCATAGCGAGATACAAAAATTTCACACAGAATTTCGGAAAACGTACGAAATTGAACTTTTATTTTTTAACCCAGTTGGAACAGACTCTGTGCCCGTGGTAAGCAACAGGAAGGAAGACCCAATGGTGCCTCAACACATACTCGAACCTCGTTTTGATTGCTCATTATAGGGTTGAGAAATGCAAAAAATTCTGTCGGCCAAAATGGTGGGTGTGCTAAATATGTGACCGCCACTGTATGTCACAAGGCATAAACTATACACTATGTACAGGAACTATAACGAGGATCAGTGCCGGATATGAGCTAGAGTAACGAGCTAGTAGGGTGCGCAAACTGTAATAAGGTAACCCTGACAATGATCTAAGACAAAATTATACAACTTCATTGAATTGGCATATTACAAAGCACTGTAGACGTGATTCAGGAACAAGGTGCTCCACTCTGACGGAGTCGGATTCCTCATCACTTGCGAAAGATATGAATGGGCTACCGCACAAGGCAGCGAACATACCTAAACTGCAGCACCGCTGCAGCTGAGCACCTAAAAGCACTAGACTAAAATTCTGCGTCCGAACTTCTATGTGAAATACTATGCTGGCGGCATGATCCAAGCCAAGCTAGTGGCAGTGTTCCAGCACGGCTGTCGTAGCAACCGCGACTCCGCCGTTTGCTTCCAGAATGGATGCATTCTGCTCGCGGCAAGAAGTCTGGAAATTCGACATCAATTCTGGGGCAAGAAAATTCGTAATCATGCAGGATATGAGCAGGCAGACTTATGGAGAAGAGGTTCGCTTTGACATGCCAGTCAGCAGGAGGAAAAAGCTTTTCAGGTAGAAGAGAGAATCTTAGATTAGAGTAGTGATGAATGCGAGAAAACCCAGCCGTTCACTCCATACGGCGCTAATTCTACAGCAGAAATACATAAGAAAATCACAGCACAATGTCAAACCTACCAAGGAGAGTGGCAGAATCCCATGTCTTCCACTTTTTCCCACTGAAAAGCGGTTGCAAGTATAAACCACTGAGGTACAACTGTCCTTCTGTGACTTGATTTTGAAAAAAAACAATGAGCGACACTCTGTTCTTTGACCGAAAATAATTATTGTGGAATTTTCATTCCGATATACTTCCTAATCAACCTTAAAGGCAGCACCCACGGAAATTTTCTTCTCCAAGGTTTTAGCATATATGTACTTGATGTATTGGGGCTGCTTAACGTCCCCATAAAGCTAAAATTTTCCAGGAACGCCAAAAATGTCCTTATTAAGAGCTTACATTTAGGTTATGGGCAACAGAAGTGGTCGAGTTGCTCAGGCCAGGGGATGAGGGCCGATATCAAATGATCGATAATGCCGTCTCTTTTATCTGATGGATTTTCGCGCATGCAGGATTTCGGTCTTACATACAGCCTTTTTGCAATTCATCAGAAGAAATACCCTTTGGAAAATGTGTGGCAAACAAAAAAGCAACTTTGGAAAAAGAAAACTTTATGGAATGCTCTGATGGGGGAGAATTGGCTTAAAATTTAAATTTTGACAAAACTAGATCTGAAATTAACCAGGCAGTTATGAACACCATTGAATGCTCGTGGAAAACGTTAGTAATGCATGAAATCAATGTAAAATATTTGGGAAATCACGAAAATTACTCGCAGTGAAAAAAAACAGTGATTTGGGGATCTGGGATGGCAGCGAAACAGCTGATTCTACGTCGTTCCACGAAACGCACTCGTTTGAACGGCCGGCAAACTCGTCGAAAGTGTTCGCCGTCACGCAGAAGCACTGGTTACTGAGCTGAACCTAAGCCATTTCCGCAGTTTTTCTTGTGGGTGAACTGTTTGAGATGTACTAAGGTTTCTGAGAAAGTGAGAATTTGAGAGGCGAAAGTTTCCGTGGATGCTGCGTTTAACTTCTTGGAGAGCTAGTTGAATCTATTCGTACCCAAGTTTACTTCAGCGATACGGATTTCAAACAAACGGTGAGTTCGAAAAAGAGGCTAAGGGAAACCTTTCCAACTAAATAAGAAATCACAACTCTACAAACTAGGTTCTTTGGCATATATATTTTACGAAATGGACGCCCTAATATGGGCGCCATATCGGGCTGTTACTCAACGAATCAGCGTTAAGCTACATGAGAAACCGAAGGGGAAGAGGACGGGTGGGTATTTTGAAAGTGACTGAGGGCAAGGCGTCCCAGCACACCTGTGGGTTGAGCTTCGAATTGCGTCATAAATCGCCAACCTACCATTTTCTCAGTAAGAACAGTGCTTCGCTTTCGAAATGGAGTTTAGAAATATGAGGGAGACACACCGGTTGGTTCTTCTCCCTGTAGGTATTTACAGCTTCTATGTCGAACTTGAACATCTCCACTTCGCAAGAGTATGCTTTCGGCGTTAACTTGATCACTGTATGCAATGGGACCCGTAGATATGGCAGCTCCTCAGTGTTTTTGTTGGTAAAGTACGCCAGAATGCAACGCAAGACGGCCTGCAAAAGTCAGAATGAGGTCTGAGCCAAGTCGCTCGAGATGAACCAAGTAGGTTTGGGTTTCCAGGACCTGATGAGAGATGACAAGTACGTCAGACTGTCGTTCAAGTTCCATGATAACAGGCTCAAGACGAGTCACCAAGTCTTCGTAACTCTGAAAATGCTACTCATTAATCTCCTCAGTCATACCACATTAGATGTGGAAGGGAAAAATATACGGGAAAGTCTCACCTCACCGCTCGGGTAACGATAGTGGTATTTGTCTTTGTCGCGTTCGGCGAACTGTTTTGGATATCGGGCTTGGAAGTCTTCATAGGTGAGTCCTTCACAGATACCCTGTGAGCTACTGAGTCGCTTAGCAGGAGCAACCATGAAAGCTAAAAAAATACAACTCACGGCATCGATCTCATCCAGTACCTTCCAGTACTCGATTGCGGTTGCCTGCTTCCGCAAGAAGGAAGCCGTTTGGGCAGCCCGAATCCGTTGCGATGACCATACACGCAGTTCACCGATAGATTCGTTCTAAACTGGGGTTGCCGATAACTGGTATAGAAATTTCGGAACAAAATGAGGAAAAAAGGCCTCCTATTATCGCAACAAACCAGATTGTGATATATAAACGCATGTTCGCCAAAACAGGGTACCCTATGCCACATAAGAATACTTCTTTCACTAATCTGGCCTAGATTGCTTGGCTCTTCTGTTGCTCCTCGAGCGATTCTTCATCGACTCTTCACCACATCCACCTATGGAATATGTTTTTCGAAATGATTTCAAAATGCCGTCATACTAGTTTTGTCTACATCCAAATCGTGCTAGGTAATCGTTTTCTTCAGCATTTTTTAAGAAGAACGTCAGGAAATATCGAGACATGACCCCTTCCTTGAGGTCATCCCATGCTGTCCGCCCATGGTCTCTGACGGATTCGTCCGCTCAGGGTTAAGTTGGTCATTCAAGCCCTGGTATGCTTACACTTGTATAGTGCGTTTAGATTATGGAAAAAGGATCTCGGTAGGGGACCTTCCACTTCCGTAGTAGGAAGATATAAGTTCAAAAAAAGTTGGGAGGAGAAGGCAGATTTCTGATTTGTATTCCTTGGTCCTATTGATGTTTTTTATCTTTTTTCGGAGCACCCTTGAGTGTTTTGAAATCTCTTTAACAAAGCGCCGTAAGCCCGAAAACAGCAGGCATAGGGGGGTCTTGACGCGGCGGCACTCATAGACAATGGTAGCCATGATGCGCAGACTGTGAGAAGGCTGGCCGATTTTTAAGGACTCAGACACGTTTTCGTTCTGGGACCCTCAACCTATGACACACCGCCATGGATGCGATAGTTTGCATGAAATCAATGCATTACATCCAAACACTGTTTTGCTACTCATGATTCGGTACACACCACTTTTCAGTTACAACAAAAAACTTTTAAATAGTGAGGTTTTTGAAAACGAGGAAGGTGAAGCGCATTTCGTAGGGAAACGAAGCTATCTTTGCGAGAGTCAAATTTCCTGCACAAAAACACTTCAACTCATCTTGCTGAGTTGAGATAAGGACATTTAAATGTGTATTATCTTGTTATGTTTATTTATAACACTGAAAACCTCATGAACAAACTTCTTGCAGCCTTAAAGTAAGAAAACCAGGATTGAAAGCACTCCTCTTTCGTCCAGTGCTAGCAAAAATCTTCCAGAACAATATTCCAAATTATAGTCTTGTAACTATATATTTTATGTTTAGTATTTTTACCATAATTATGTAAAACAATGCGGCCGCCGCGCTGTTAAAAGGGGCGTTGGTCCCACGCGCCAGACACGCGAAAACGTGTGCGGTTGTCAATGGGTTAATGGCTGAATGACGAACCCAGTCTCCTATGATGAAGACGAGAATACAGGACGGTGTTTTCAGGGTTTCGCGGGGGACCGCGTCTCCCGCTGGCAGTTTCCCAGCCAACGGGTGAGATAGTGTCCACTGAAAAAACTCAGGCTGCGCAATATACGGAGCACAATTACACCCCTACAACTCAATTATTGGGTTGGGGAAAAAGTTCGTGCGGTTTTTCATGAGGACAGAAACAACAATTCTCCAAGAGCAGTATCAATCGCTTTAAATGGGTTTTGTAGCTCTTTTCCTCCTCTATTAAAGCTGCCAGAGAGAGGGCCGTCTCTCAGCTCCAAGCCTACGAAAAATTGCGTTGTTTGGGGCCACTCAAATTGCAACTCGCCACCGAAACTTTTGTATCAAACTTCACGAAATGCATTAGGAACTTCTTAAATTATGTGGTATATGACTTCTCAAGACCAGTTGAGTAGGCATTAGTGGAAATCCTTACATCCGAGTTTTTTGGTGGCAGCTTTGGTCAAATTTTGCGCAGGAAAGTCGAGCATGCCTAATGTGACCGATCACTTCACCTTGAGCATTTTAGGGTTTTGCACGGAATGTGTTAGATAAACTTGCGTGTTGTTGAGAGTTAGCATCAATACTAATTCTTCTTCACATGTGGAGCTATCCTAGAGGATAACTGTCTCTATGTCCCACAAACGAGGTGTCCCCGAACGAGCGGCAGCTTCGATGCAAAAATTGCTCTGTACAAAGATGGCAGACCACTTCTGTGCTGTCCTTTCAGTAGTGAAGGTTTCTCCATGGACGCCATTTCTAGCCCTAACCTCTTCAATCACATTCGACCCATAACTGAAGTCGGACAGTAGTCGGTGACAGAGTGGTCCATTCTTCTCGAATTGGAGGGCCCACTTTCAAGCAGTAGAAAAGAAGAGAATCAAAGCAACGAGAATCGAAGGTCGTGGTTGTGATAGTTATGAAGAGGAAAACAAGAGCTACAAAATAGTCCCAATCAGAATCCAAATCACCACGAAATATTGAATTGAAAAAAAGCGCACGAACTTATTCCCCAACCCAATACATCGTTTAACGTCTTCCAATGGCTCAGCAGCCGCGGCGTGATTGTCCGCGCCCTCCGCAGTGGCCCCGCGGCAGCAGTGCGGTCGTGCGCGCCCTACGCAGTGGCCTCGCGGCAGCCGTGCGGTCGTCCGCGCCGTCCACGGTGGGATCGCGTCAGCGGTGCGGTCCTCCGTGAAGACCCCAGGATACAGTTACAGCAATGGAATATGCGTCCGCCGTGGCCCAGTGGTGTGGAAAAGGACAGAATACGGGTCTCTGATGGCGGATGGGTCCGCCATGGCCCACAGTATAGGGAACGCCAGGGTACTGGTCCGCACTGGCCAACAAGTGGTGAAAACGCCATGATTTGGGTCCGCCGATGGAGGAGAGGAAAGCACCAGAACACGAGTAAACCGGATGGGCGTGGGTACACCATGTCCCATTAGTAAGGAAAACGACAGAATACGGGTTCGATAGCGGATGGGTCCTCCTTGCCCAAGCACTGGTGGAAACGACGGAATACGGGTCTCCGATGGCGGATGGGTCCGCCGTAGCCCATACTATGGGGGATGTTGGGCCGCCTTGGCACAGTAGTGAAGGAAACTCCAGCGTACCGATCCGCCCTGCAAAAGCAGTGGTGAAAACGACAGGATACAGGTCCGCCTTTGCAAGCAATGGAGTAACTGCCAGAATACGGGTCCGCGTTTGAGGAGTGAGGAAAGCGCCGCAACATGAGTCCACCGATGGAGAATGGGCGCATCATGCTCCAACAGTGAGAAAAGGGGTTTAATTATGGGGAAAGGGTCATGCGGCGGGTCCACCAATGGTGGAGGGGGGGGGGGTGAGTTCGTTATCACATGACAGTGTTTGGAGTAGTATTAGTCCTACGCAGCCAGTCTGCTGTTTTTTGAAAGTGGCTCTAGCGCTCATTTATGCTCATTTTCAAGTAACCGTATTTTTGCTGCCAAGTCTCGCCCGCATGTTCATGTATGCCTCAATCGACAACATCTACTTCCTCTGAGATTCTCAATCGAATCCTTCCCAAGTCAGCTCGAGTATCCCTACAGCAATCGCAATTTGAGTGATCCGGTGTTATTATTCGCTGTGTCGATTACAGAAGATAGTTCACAGCTGCTAGAGTCCTTTGAAGGAGTTTCACGCGCAGAGCTGGGAGTAACTGCCTGTGGCGGGTTCGTACGCATGTAAGAAGCGCAGAAACAGAAAGCGGGTGGAAATATCGATGCATCGGAAGTAACTTGTGTGTAATGAAAACTTGTCAAGCAAGATTAGCACCAGAAAAAGACTGGAAGGCCAACTTTAGCAGAGCAGCAATACTTGTAGAGAATCATGAGGAGAATTTCGTATTTGAGCTTGTTTCATTATTGGTTTTGCTCTCTTTCTCTTTTGCTAATTTTCTGAGAATTCCTTGAGTTAAAGCTTATTCACGGACCTCAAGTGGCTGCCCCACCCCACTTCCTAGCGTCCCGAAGGGGCGCTAGTAAATAAATAAATAAGTAAATAAATAAATAAATAAATAAATAAATAAATAAATAAATAAATAAATAAATAAATAAATAAATGACGTGAAACCTCCATATACCATCTTCGCAAGTATTTTCATCAAAATATTTGTCTACTGCATCAGCATCGGTTTAATCTGAAAGACTTTTCCCAATAGCAAAGATAATTTTTGGTCACACAGCGGGTGAGCTGATGGTGCGACGCATGCAAGCGGGTCCGACTGGTTAAAATCTCCTGTATTGTGTTGGGTTGGTTAAATAAAACCAGCGATACCTTATTTTACATGTCTACAACATGACAGAAATTTTAGGGACTTTGTATCATTGTATAGTGAAATGCTTCAGTATCTTACACCTGCGGGACATAAAAAGGAACATCTATCATTCTTTGAGTATTTATGGAATGGAAACCTCGAATGATCTATGATTTTGAGGTGCCTTGTATGATGTCTGTGGTAGAATCGTTCTTTTGTTTTCCTTCACATGGATTCCCTGAATGGATCCATCGGAAGGGAGGACTGGGCACTGTGACTCAATCACTCACATCTGTACAGGTATAATCTGTTCCCCGGAGCGCACACTGGACGTCACGAGGTGGCATGGCACGAGTGGTCGATCAGCTCTCTACTCGTTAGCAGCAAGTGATCGACCTCTTGTGCCACGTCGCCGCGTTCGATTGGGGCGTGATCTGCAGTGCACGCTCCAGGGAACAGACTGTACGTAGCTTGCTCGTGAGGATGCGCTTTCCACGTCGTTGAAATCGAGATTACCAAAAAATGTATGAAACCCGAGTCAAAGCGCAGCTTCTCCATGTTTCGACTCGGACCCGTTCGCCGTGTTACTCCTAGCCCACTCAACACAAAAAAGGATAAAGCGTTAGTCGAAGACCCGCGAAGCGGCACTTCGACTAGGACCCATGGGCCACGTTACGCAAGCCATAATTTTCCAAGAGCGCAACTGGCCCATATCCGGACCTATTGATGGAGCCGCCCAGCCGTCCCGTAACAGTTTTGTTCTAGTTTTCAGATAATATCCATTCAATGGCTGGCTGCTGTCCCGTCTTCCAGTGGAAATCCCTCGAAAGCAAGTTTGGTGAAAATTGGCCATCACTGGGTAGACGGAGTAGCCGTAGGTTTTCTCTCAAACATTTCATATAAGCCATTTTGGTGTGAAAACCTGGGTAATTTCGGAACGAGCACTTCTTGCGCTCGTCGAAACAAGAGAAGAACCCTCTTTAAAGATCTGGTCGATACTTCAGTAAAAAACTGCCACAAAGACCTGTTTCTTTCACGAATCTGTTTCGAGACCAACTGCTCCAAAGAAAAAGCTTTCGTGAAAACGGGGTTTAAACTAAAAGATTTTTTGAACCTTTCTCAATTTGGCAGAGAGAACAGCGGATTAAGGCAACTGTTCTTGGCGGAGGAATCTAATAAATGAGCGAACGTTGTACAACAACTTATGCTCCCCCCCCCCTGTGTAAGCAATGAAGACGAGCTTCTGAACACAAAATGTGTTAGGGCAGTGAAGGCTACTCGAGAGGAAAGCCGTACCGAGTCTAGAGTACTCTCAATAGCAGAGATAAAGATGAAAGTAAAAATAGAGCCAGTGAAGGGTTGGCAGCGAACTACGTGCAGTGGTGGTCGGTAGCGAAGGTCAATTGCCTCAGGCCGCCTCACGCAATGCCGGTCCACAGATAAAAAAGAGGTCAACTAACCAGAAAAGCATACTTTCGCTGGCATTTTAGTCTATAAGGACCATGTGCATCTCCAGTGATGCAATGAAGCAATATGTGTTTTCTTGCATGCACTTTAATTTTTACTAAAATTTTAAAAGTTGCAAGTTCGGAGAGGTACTTCCTGTTCATGCCTGATCTTTTGGTTTAATTTGGTACGTATTTGTAGAAAAGACCCCGTGTTGTACTGAAATTTTGCAGAAATTCTGATTGCCGCTTCATGCAACAGAAAGTATGCAACGGCAAACTAGAACTGAGACGAAATTTTAGACTAGCGCTGAAATGATCTAGCATTATATCCTTCGCAAAAACTGAAAACTGCCTTCAAACACGATTGCGTACCTCTGCAGTTGATATAAAAGATAATAGCACTAAACGGGATGTTCTTTAACAACTTTTATTTTTCGACCTCAAGAATTCAAAGATGGGACTTGCTGACTTGGCTGAGCCTTAGAGCTGGCAATAACCGTTCTTACTATCAATAACGGAATACTCTTGCTTTTCATTCGAAGATCACGCGCACGCCATTCGTTTTTATTGCGAGAATCGAGCACATTGGATAAAAGGTATAACATAGGTTGGTGGTCACAGAACGATTAATTTAGCACATTGGAAAGCGGGAACTTTTCAGGGACAAAAATGAAAGGTTTTCTTCAAATAACTACTGTCCAAGCAGAAATAAACAGCACCGGCAACAAGTTTGTAACACCCACTTTTATAGTCAATTGACCTCCCGGTTTTGCTCAGATTTCATGTGCTAATCTGCGCCAGAGGGTAAGTTAGGTCACTGCTTATCCCTCAGTGATGACCTCCTACTTCTCAGTTTTGGAAGGTGTGAAGAGATTTCCTCAATCATAGGTCATAACTAAGACGAGGAACTCAAGGAACATCCACACGATTGTTGAGTGGAAAGCTTTGAATAAGGAGTAAAATAAAAATATGAAAAGTAAAAGATAAATTTGCCTATTTTCACCTGCAATAAGAACAACCTTTCTATCCCTGCATTATCTGCTTTCTTATTTTACTATTCACTTCTTTGAAACTGATTATCAATTGATATTAAAGTGAACAAAAGAAATTTTCCGCTACCGTCAGGCGGAGCGGTTATTGCCAGCTCCGAGGCTCAGCCAAGCCAGCGAGTCCCGTCTTTGAATTCTTGAGGTCGAAAAATAAAAGTTGTTAAAGAACATTCCGTTTAGTGCTATTATCTTTAATATCAACTGCAGAGGTACGCAATCGTGTTTGAAGCCAATTTTCAGATTTTACGAAGGATATAATACTAGATCATTTCAGCGTTAGTCTAAAATTTCGTCTCAGTTCTAGTTTGCCGTTGCATACTTTCTGTTGCATGAAGCGGCAATTTGTATTTGTAATGCCATTTCCAACTGTGGTGAAATCCAAGATGTATAATAGAAACTTCATTTGTGAAACACACCTCGAAGTATTCCCGCAGCTTCTCCGCGTATTTCAGCCCGTTCTCACTAAGGGGACTGTCACCTCCGAGTCGACCGAGTTGGTTGTACTCGCTCTCGCCATGCTGAAATGAGAAAAACGTGATCGTGAGATTAGAAGAACCTGCTACTGAGCTAACTGCTAATGGATAAAATTGCAGCAGCCACATAATGCAATGAAAACGAACGATTTTTGCGGACGGCAACACAGATCGGCGCATATTTTCTTTTAGTTTCGTGAGAAATCACGGACTCAACGAAGCTCTCTGGATTCTCCAGAACTGAGAGCTATGGGTAACTATAGTGGCGGACGCAGCTCGCCCCCCCCCCCCCTCCCCCCCCCCCC
>JARK01001342.1:1095565-1109224 GCA_000688135.1 Ancylostoma ceylanicum | reverse complement strand
CCCTTAGTGAGTGCCTCAGTGTCACAGTTTTCCTTGACTATCCGATCTTATCGATCCACAATAGATGACATGGAGCAATTTATTCCAAGTGACAGCTGATGAAGTAATATGATGAAGTATGTGCGTTTATGTTGGTGTCACTTTTAAACTCGTCGCCGAGATGGTGAACATTACGAAGCGTCCTCTAAAAACTGCACCTTTGTTTCTGCTCCTTGATCCCTGTCATGCCACTCAACCACATTTTACCACTGAAAAACTTCTTAGAAGACATTTGCCCTCTCAGAAACGCACGGAAATGCGTGCGATTTCCGAGAAAATAATCAACGCAAAGCACAATTGCTAGCGACTTTCTTACTTCCCGAAAAATCAAAAATCTTCCAAAGCCGGGAAGGAAAGTCGAACACTGGCAGCAACACATGTGGAAGTTTCATTAGGACCGCGTACCTCTAGTTTTGATTCCGATCCAGTTGAGGTATCGACACAATTTGTGAGAGATGTACGTTTTCCCCCGAGCCGGCAGCCCGACGAGGGCGATCACGTTCGGCACCCGCACTTGCACGTTCGAGCCATCTGTCAAAATTCTCAGTAAGAAACTGACGCGCTTCACGATGGGAGGCCCGGATTAGGCGCGACATTTCGCCTTTTGAAGATTCTTCTGAAGAAACTGGAGATCTTAGCGCTAAAAAAAGTAGTCAGGTGGAAGACCGAGATATGTATGTTGGTTCTTTGGAGGCCTTCTAGTGTTTTTTCTTTGTTGTTGTTGCACTCAGAGGGCTCGAAAACAACGAGAAACGTGAGGGCATGCGATGCCATCCATCAATCGCTGAGAAACTGCGTTGGTTTACATCGACACTCCTACTCTTTTCACTATGTATACCGATCAGCTGTTACCCTCCAGATGTTTCGCAGAATGTTGATGTTAAAGCCAACGGAACTAGGGCACAATGTTGTGTGAGAAAGGCTGATAAGATAATTCAACCTGCAGAATGTCAGACATCAACTTTTTTTTCTTTTGGTCAGCACCAAGTTGCTACCCTATATATTAGGTTGTTGCAAAATCGATGTCGGATTTTTGAACCACGAACTTTGGAGTGATGTTTTGGAAAGAGGAATGACGCTTCCACCATACATTTTGTACTTGTTCGAAAGCCCATTTCTTCCTCTTTCCGCCTTTCCATTTTTGTTCAGATCTGCCCACTTTTGTTGTGGTTTTCGGGCTTGGATCAAAATGTACTCATCCGCTAAAATTCGTCCCAAACTGTTTCGTGGACTCGAACTCGATAGCAGGAGAGTGGCTTGGACATGAAATGTTACCAACCTATGCAGGAGGGAATACTCAACAAAATGGTAGCCCAGTGTTGGTCCAAGTCATTTACTGTTGGAGACACGTGCCTCTGAGTTATGGACTAAAATTCGATGACGTCAACGTCGTTTTGAAAGCACTGTTGGAAGCTATTACCAGGAGACCTGTTCAGTATCTCGAAGGTGGCCTTGAGGTTCATTATTCCGTTATCTCTGGGGCCGTTGGGGAAACGGGCATGATGGAAAAATTGAAGAAGTGGATCCAGTTCGATTATCCTCCAGTATTTCACAGTGGGTCAAGACAACACTTTTCACTCATGACGCTCTGAAAGTAGATGCAGGCGGAGATCGGGAGTCTCCCTTATTTGACATACTCATCGGACTGTTACCCTACAGATGAACACAAAGTCAAGCGGTGGAACCCATCCCTGAGAGGAAGAGTAAGCTACAAAAATACGTAAGCTCAAAACGATCTCGCCGCTTTTCTTGGGTCCGAAGAGCTTGGCTTCACACCTAGTGGAACGAAAATTCAGCGAGAAAATGGCGAAGATGTGCTGATTCAAATGAGTACTGAAGCGGCAGAAATGGTCCAGTTTTTGCCGAGTTATGACAATTCAAAGTCCAAATGTCAAAATCCGACATCGATTTTGCAACAACCTGATATTTTTTTCTTTTTCCGAACAACTAGAATGGAAGTCTCACTGGGAATCTCGGCCGACAGCGATTAGAGTGAGCATCAAAATTATGTATCCCACCCAAAAAAAACAAGAATAACAAAACGCCACACCTACAGTAGGAAACAAACAAGTAATGGAACCTAAACACCAAATAAGTTCATAGTGGACGCTTTCAGGCTGTCAAATGATATGAGTGCGTTAAAACGACGCAATTCACAAGTTTGACTATCCGTTCACCCCACATTTCGAAGCCGTTTGGAGACCTAATTTGAATGAATTGCAGCCTTCAGAACATATATCACCGTGCCCGGATGCAACATTTGGAGGATAGCTAAACTTATACCCACGGGTGGGGATAGGAAGTGTGTTATGCAGGAGACATCGTTTGGCATGACGTTTTTCTATTCGTGCGCTAGCAACTGACCGAAAGCAAAGAACGCGCAGTCGTGGATTTTCTACGGGAGGGGGGGGGGGGACAGAAGTTGGGAACGGACTTTGGCAAAAAAAGAAAACTCGTATGTACAAATTCTGCGCAAACTTCGAACTTCTCGACAACGTCACCCACTGAACAATGGCATTTTGGCGCGTTTATTTCCAAGGCGTGAATTAGGGAAAAAAGTCGAGTCAGGCAGCACTACTCAAGCAAAATTGGCATTTACATGCGCGAAATTTTCCTAGAAAGTTGCGAAAAGTGGGAGAAAATTGCTAGGAAATCACCTTGGTGGATAAAAGGAAAATTGCGCTATTGCTCTAACGAAAGCTATACGATTCTATTTGAATTTGTATGGTTTGCGTCAGTAAAGAGTTCGGATGACCTTCCATACTTAGAATTGACAAAAGCCAAATTGAGCTCGAGACATTTCACGTGAGGAGCTAAATGAAACCTCAACGAGGCAATTTACTTCACTGTGACCAGGACAAACACAGGCACAGAAAGAAATTGTTTGAGAAGTGAGCGGCTGTTTACCATAGGCTCCTTTGCGTCCACCCTGCGTGATTATCAAGGGGACTGGGGTGAGATACGCCAATTAAATCGTTTGTCTATTTATCCGTCCACTACAAATGAAGTGTTCAATTCCAGGAATGGATCAGGAAGCGAATAAGGGAGGAGGCACCATTGAGTGAATCTGGATTGTGGCTCCTACGAATACGAATCGGATAAAATGTAACGTAGTCACTTGTCCAGATGATCCGATAATTTCTGGTCTTTCGAAAAAGTATGCATTCGCAGTACCCCAAGTGTTCTTCCCCGAAACGTCCAGAAATCGTTGAGAAAGGTTGCCGTCGCAAATGTAATCAGTCACTGGGACTAGTGCAGTCAAAGCTGCTGTCAGCAACAAGAACTGCTGGCTTTTGCTGTGGATTTGACGACAACAAACTTATGTCGACCTTTTCCAACGATTGCTTGGGCACGTGACAGCGTTCCCTGGAAGCTTTTCCGGGAGGCTCAAAAATGGAACTGTGATACGTACGTGCTGTTTTAAAATGTGTACGCAGCCAAGCACTCATCGTCGTCTGCATACTCATTTCCATATGTTCCTGGTGTATTCCATCAATGAAGCTTTGGAACTATAGTGCACTCATAAATTCTACATATTCCATTTGTCACTACTACATTGAACCACGCAGTTTTTTTAGTGAATATAGCATTTTTTGGGCAATAGACGAAGTCCTTCCCGAAATTACATACCTGTGCAATGGAATACGGATGTGAGCTTAATTAGATCACAATTAGCTAAATATGTAAAATGTACTATACAAAATATTCGCAAAAACGACACGAGCGACTCGTTAACCTATGGCCAACGTGGGCCGTCTATACCTTCTTCGAAGCAAGCTCCCTGATTTTCAAAAAAAAATGGATTCTTCAGACACGGGGAATCGAATGATTCCGTAAATTTCCCAGTATGAGGATTGGTTTTGGCTCAAAGCCAACACACCACCTCCTCTCCAATGAATATTCCTGGATATGGAAGACTCAATCGAAAATATGAATTTTTCGATACTAAACAATCTATTTCATTACTAAAAAATTAAAGAAATAATAAAGATTTGGATTCGACTCCATACACCTTTCTTGATCATCGATGAAAGGACGGAGTTCCTTAATTCGGAAAGTTATGAATGAGCTACTCTTTTTTTCTGCAAAGAAAATATGAGCAGTCCTGTGGCTATCGGAAATGACCACTGTTTTCTTTTTTGTTCTTGACGAAAAGCTACTAAGAAGGACAGTAGAACAACTGTAGAAAAACGAGGAACAAGGAAATCTGGCAAGATTCTTATAAAGAGGAAATATGGCTAGAAAGAAGGAGAAACTTCAATTCGTGCCACATTCCTTTTTGTCCAAATCTTATAGCACAATTTCATCCAGAATTCATCCCCGTTTGGAATTTTGAACGAATCTATTCTTGGACAGATTATGACCAACAATCGATGCGTTGCATATGTGCGTCTTTTTTTTCTGAAAATTACTGCTTAATTAAATTAATTGCAACGCACATGTGTATGTATGAATCAGTCCACCATTATTACTGTTTCGTTACAATTTAGTTTACTTGTCGTTTTATTCCCGTCATGTCTCAGTCCCAGATCTTCTCGTTTCCCTCCTTTTTTATGCTCCTACGGCCTTCAAAAGCAGTGCAGAAAGGATGATTGAGAGTGAAATGTCCATTTTCTCGCCGGCTTAAAGAACCGTCTATTCAGCCTTTCTGCCAAGAAATATTAGGTGGCGTAAGCGGAAATGACCATGTCGCATAAAAAGAAAATGTACTCTACGAATAAAGTAACGCCTCAATCCGGCATGTATTCACAAATACACTGCACTGGCGAGCCTTCGCCTTCTTCCACCTAGGTATAAATAACCAGCTGCGCTATGAATGAAAATTTATATAGGTTCTCTCAAATTTTAACCTCGTCGCATATTTCGAACATTGCTTAATCAAAAAAAAAACTGCAATGAGCAGATTAAATGCCATTGCTTGATAGCATTAAGACTAGGCTATTAGGAGATCATATGTATCCCAGATCTCCAGGGGATAACGATTGATCCACCAGCTGGGTTCAATTACCCATGTTGCATGGATGCGGCGAAGCGCAAATGTTCTCCAGCTGAGTCTTATGTGCTGTGCCACAATTCCGTTGTTCAGTTCTTTTGTTTTAAACCGCAGCACAGGTAAGAGAAAACCCCATGGTTTTGGTTGGTAGTATCACGTAACATTTCGAAAATCAAGAAATGAAGTGGTAACGATACGAGGAAGCAAGGATAGATGGACGATGGAGTGGACTCTCAGGTAAGGACATGCCTGCATGAACCCTACGAGGATTTCGAAAACAGATGAGAAGTATATAGGAAATCGAATTCAGCAGTATCACTGTAAGGCTGAGGGGCCAGTACTGTAAGAACAAACTCAGAACGAAGATGTATTTACCTGCACCCGGTCCCCCCACTTGGAAGTACGTCATTTTACGTTGTGGAACGCCGGCAGCGGGCATTTTTTGAAAGATACTTGTGATTGAGCAAAATCTGAAATCCAAAATATAATAGAATCATCCATAGAGAATCGACTGTAAACTGACATCAACGTGAAAGCAACGGTGATCAGTCACGAAAACTACTCGAATAGACAGGAAAAACTAACTGAGGAGTCGGCAATAAGCAGTTGCGGACTGAAGGAAGATACAAAGTCAGCGGGAGCTGCTCTGCAAATGGAGCGAAAGGCGAGGAAATGCAGTACGAGGGCTTTGCTTTACTCTCACATGACATCGTAGTGGGCGCAGTGGGAGCCAATTACTTGTTAATATCGGCGTTCGGAAGAGATTCCCATAGTGATGTGGCGAGAGCTGCCAGAGTAACGCCTTCAGAGCGTGAGGGTTCTCTGACGTAGAGATCACAAGCCTGTCAGGAGCAGTCAGGAGTCCTAGCAGCTGATTGGATACAAGTCTGATACTGTGAATTTGAGGCAAAAATAAGTTTGAAGGTAGGAAAAGTGTAGGCTATGCACTGCTCTATTATAGCTATCATAAGGATCCACACCAGAGTTGGAAAGGAACAATTTGCTGTCGACAGGCGTTCCCCCGATAGAATGGCAATTCAAAGAGAACGCTGTCTTAATAATTGCCGCCAGCAAAGTCTCCTTGAGAAGTACTGGCTGCAGAGGTCTTCAAGGAGAGTGAACTGCTTCTCTGGAGCTGCAATACATAGACATGCAAATGAAGTTCCAGCGCTATGTCCCGGAGGGCAAGTGCAGTTACAAAAAACAAAATTGATTTATAACTCCGGACCAACCACTCCCATACCCCCTAATAACAGCGCTTTCGTCGAAGCCGGTTAGGACACAAGGAATCCTGGCTGAACAAACTTGAGGACATTCGCGTCAACAACAGATTATGAGAAAGCCCCACAGAGGTGGGGAAGAGGAAATGACCAGAACCGTCCGGAGAGCATCAGGAAGCAACACATAGCGAGCCACTGGCGTGACGTCAGGTGGCCTCAGGCCCGAGGGCTCTTACACTAACGTCCGCAACAATCGAGAGAGAGAACTTACATCAATAACACTGCATGTTGGCATGAACATTAGAGAGAAACTTCACATGTATATTTATTCCTATTTATTATTTATAATTATTTATTTATTTATTTATTATTATTATTATTATTATTATTATTATTATTATTATTATTATTATTATTATTATTATTATTATTATTATTATTTATTATTACTAGCGCCCCTTCGGGACGCTAGGAAGTGGGGTGGGGCAGTCACTTTAGGTTCGCGAAGAAGTTTCAAATGAAGGAGTCCTCAGAAAACTAATAAAAGCAATACTAATCATTAATTAAGCTCAGATACAAATTCGTCCTCATGATTCTCTACCAATCTTGCCGCCGTGCTAACGTTGGTCTTCCAGTGTTCTTCTGCTGTTAGCCTTGCTTGACAAGTTTTCATCACACATCATCATGTAAAGTTAATTTCCGATGCATCAATATTTCCACCCGTTTTTGTTGTCGCACCTCTTACATGCGTAAGAACCCGACATGGGCAGATACTCCCAGCTCTGCACGGCTCCTTCAAAGGACTCTGGCAGCCGTGAACTATCTCCTGCAACAGGCACTGCAACACACGAACACTGATACGGAATCACTCAAATTGAGAAGGGTTTGAGCATTCCCAGACCTTGCCAGCAATCGCCACGACAGCCGGCTGTGATCGGGATCGCCACGACTGCCGGCGGTCGCCACATGGATAAAGTGAATTAGGAGGCTCCTGACGTAAGAGGGATGATAATCAAGAGGCATGGCAATCGATAGGCATCTTCACCATTTTCGCTATCACCCACATCGTCAGTTCATTTTGGGCACTCGAGAGTACGGGCGATGAGCGCCATTTGGCAGCGATCCACGGCGATGTAACGTGGCAATCGATAAGTATCATTTCCATAATACTTATCTCTTATATCGCCGGTTCATTTTGATTCATTTTGTAACGGCGAAGTCTTGGGATACTCTTTGTTCGAGAGAGGCAGAGGTAAGGGTTTGAGAGAATGGGTTTGATCGGGAATTTCAGAGGAAGTAGAGGTTGTCGATTGACATAAGTGAGAATGCGGACGAGACTTGGCATAAAAAATACGGTCATGTGAAAATTAGCACAACTGAGCGCCACAGCCACTTTCAAGAAAGAGTGTACTGGCTGCGTAGGACCAATTCTTTTTCAAACTCTGCCATGCGATAGCGAACCCAGCCTTTCCTCCATTGATGGACCCGCCGATGACCCTTTCCCCACAGTTGAACCCCTTTTCTCACACTGTTGGACCACGATGTTTTACAACCCCTTCCTCACTATTGGACAATGATGGCCCATCCTCCATCGCAGATCCGTATCCTGGCGTTTTCCCCACTGCTTCGTCAAGGCGGACCGGTACTCTGGCGTTTGCCTCACTACTGGGCCACGGCGGACCCCTCCTCCATCGGAGACCCGTATTCTGTCGTTTTCCTCACCAATGGGGCATGGTGGACCCAACCACATTCGGTGGACTCGTGCTTTNCCATCTTAATGTACGGAGCACCTAAATCGGACTTCCAGCAAGAGGAAGCTCAGCCAAAAACTGACGGGAACCGAGTCACTGGACGTAGCAGACGCTAAGGGTGTGCCGAGCATCCCCAGAGCATGCGGCAGAGCAGAATTCTTGCCCCAGACCCATGGGGGTGCTGCCCTGCACCCCCACACAAGCAAGGCTGGATGAGACCACAATCCATGCAAAACACACGTCACCTCATGCAAAGTCCATGCAGAACCCATGCAAAACCTGGTTCTCAAACCGTGTTTTGCAGGGCTCGTCGCGTTTCTTACCCAGACAGCCGGATAATTAGAGGTGCGAGCCAAGTGTGAATGCCATGAGCGCAGGCTGGTACCGTATCCGACTGATTGATCCCAGACCAGTCCCACCCCCTTCCCCGCCCCCACGCCGCGTCGTCGCGTGCGATCACCGNATGATCCAGGTAGGCAACACTCGCCCGACATCGAGGTTTTCCCATATTTTCTTATTGAAACCCATGAATCGGTGGCTCAAAATGTCGTAAATTGCTCGCTGGCATTTTCTGATTTCTTGCACTGTTAGACCATGTTCCAGTCTCTTACTGGCCAAGTCGGCTTTCGCCGGGAAGTGAACTCAAACACGCGACAGCAATCTCGGAAAAATTCCTTTTCCTGAACGTCTTGTCTTTCTTCCGTTATCACGTCAACGACTCTTCCATTTACCGTAATTACGAAGTCTAGTACACAGCCACCTCATTCATTACCAATCACAGTACTTGGAACAGGATTTGGTCACTTTATCAATTGTGATATTTTGTTCCCTAGATGTCATCAGTTACTGTCTATTTCGCGCAGATCAGACACTTGAGCAAGCGATGGACGGTGTCTGATCTGACAGCGCCGGTCCTCAGAAAGCTCCCATGAGTAATATACGACATTTTGAACCACCCATCCGCAGGTTTTAGTTAAGAAATATGGGAGAACCTCGATGTCGGGCGACTGTTGCCTACTTGGATTGCCACCTAGCAAAGCCAACGGAGTAGCCTGTGACTAGTGCTGACTTTATTTCTAAAGTAGGACTACAGTGGGTCCTTGTCACCCAGTTTTGAGTGCATCTCCGTCAGCAATGAGCGGCTGAGAAGTTGAGATAGGCAGTCTTGCATGTTCGATGTCAATCGACGCAGATGTGCTCAGATTCCCTCTAAGGAGCAGGAGTAGCGGGCTGTGTGAAATCAGTGTGATCCATAGATGCTCCATAAATTACCGAAATTCCGTGAATTCGATTGTGCGGCAAATAAACTTGTTGGAATCTGAAGGTGTGTCATGACCGCCAAGTGTGCGGAAAGAGAAAAATAAAGTTTTAAAAAACCAGAGTTGCTGCTGTGAGCTCAAAAATTGGGTACCAAGGTCATTTTAGGTGCTGAACACAATGGTACTAAAGGGAAAATTTCGTGGTCAGAGGAAAAGCCGGGAGTGGGTAATTTGAGGGTTGTCCTATAATTATGAAACGCACTGTATAATATAAATAGAGTATATATTATATAATATAAATATAGTATACAAGTGCTGCGACCCGCCTCCGGTGAGTCTCGCACTTGCCCGTTTTGCGTGACTTCGGTATTGACATACCAATGACTTTCAACAAAGCGGATGAAGCCGACAGTTGCGAGGCTTGCCGAAGGCGGGTTGGAGCACTTGTATGGATGAAATCAAATTATGTGTTTGTAATCGCTTCCACATAGAAACTTCAATTTCGCACTTAACCTTTTCGAGAAAGCTCAATTGACCACAGACAGAACCCTGAGAGTTTCTTCTTCGCCGCGCTTCGCGTGGATTACAATGACTTTTTGAACTGCGGGGCACAATTCTGAGTCGAACGGTATAGGTTTCATGTGTGTTTGTCGGTTAGATCGTGAGATATAAGTGATTACCAACAAACACACAAACAGATGAGTTTTACTCTATAGTGATATAATATATAATTGCCCGTGCTTTTGAAGCACACACCACGTTCTTCACACTTCCCACAGGTACAAATCTAGCGGTCTAATCTGGGTGGCTGTTCCACACTCGCTTGGTCGATGCATCTTCGAGCGAACTCGATTCACGTGTACAACAGTTAGTACTGTGTCAAATTCTAGGATTCTAAGCAGTTCAATAATGTAAACAGTGCCTAAGGGCTAGCTATACATGACCTTAAAAAAACTTCTCTTTCTCACTATTTTTGTTAAAATTATTAGAATTCAAACACTAAAACGTTATTTAGAAACACTGTTTCTTTAAGCTAACCACATCAAAGCGAGGGTGATGGGCATGAGCAGTAAAGTTTCTTGAGCAATTACATCAAGCAGCGATTAGGGCGAATGGTGAAAAGAGAAAAAAAAGTTTTCCAATAGGTAGCGTCTCAACACCTGCATGGGTGCTCCCTAAACTGGTACACCTGGAGAAGAGGCTCGGCAAGGCGAAGCCGACGTCCTGACTAGTCGCCTTTTTTCGATTTCAGTGAAAATCGCAAGCTCTTCGTCAATATGTGAAATACGACTTGTTGAACTTGTCACTGTGATGAAGCAAAAAATAAAATTCAAGAAGACATGGAAGCATTCTGTTAGATGTTCTATCGTGTTCTGAACTAGGGGAATAATTGCGGTAGGCCTGGCGGAGTCCATCCTGTTTCAGGCTGTCAGATCCCTCGACAACATTTATTCTGAAACATTAGACACACCCTTGATTAGATCGCGAAAAATCAATTGAACTTGTTGCATACAGCAAAGCTTGTGTTGTGAAAACAACCGATACGCTCTATGTACTTCAACATTTCGGAATGTAGTTTGAAGTCAAAACAAGAAAAAGACAAAGCAAGCATGGGAAGCCGATTTTGAATCCGACACCCTTATATGTAAATCGTTTCTTGTCGATCACTTCACTACGCATCATTAAAGAAAATGAAAGGGTGCAGATTGACATTCGCTGCGTGGACTACTCACCAAATTTGGCAACAACTTTTAGCACCATTCACCTATTCTAGGAAAGGATAACTCTGTAGAATAGCGACAGAGATGAAATCATCGACCGAGTGAGCGATAGCGTGGCTTCTGCCACTATATGTACTACGCAAATGTGTTGCTCATCTAACAAAATTGAAGGGAACATGCATGCAAGGGAAATTTTAGTAGCATTTGATTCATAACAACGTACATTAAGTTGTCTATCGCACATCTTCGCAACTAATTTTTTATACCTTATATATACTAGCGCCCCTTCGGGACGCTAGGAAGTGGGGTGGGGCAGCCACTTTAGGTTCGTGAAGAAGTTTCAAATGAAGGAGTCCTCAGAAAACTAATAAAAGCAATACTAATCATTAATTAAGCTCAGATACAAATTCCTCCTCATGATTCTCTACCAATCTTGCCGCCGTGCTAACGTTGGTCTTCCAGTGTTCTTCTGCTGTTAGCCTTGCTTGACAAGTTTTCATCACACATCATCATGTAAAGTTAATTTCCGATGCATCAATATTTCCACCCGTTTTTGTTGTCGCACTTCTTACATGCGTAAGAACCCGACATGGGCAGTTACTCCCAGCTCTGCACGGCTCCTTCAAAGGACTCTGGCAGCCGTGAACTATCTCCTGCAACAGACACTGCGAACAATGACACGGAATCACTCAAATTGAGAAGGGCTTTAGTATCCCCAGACCTTGCCAGCAATCGCCACGACCGCCGGCGGTCGCCACATGGATAAAGTGAATTAGGAGACTCCAGACGTAAGAGAGATGATAATCAAGAGACATGGCAATCGATAGGCATCTTCACCATTTTCACTATCCCCCACATCGTCAGTTTATTTTGGGCATTGGAGAGTACGGGCGATGAGCACCGTTTGGCAGCAATCCACGGCGATGTAACGTGGCAATCGATAAGTATCATTTCCATAATACTTATGTCTTATATCGCCGGTTCATTTCGATTCATTTTGTACTGGCGAAGTCTTGGGATACTCTTTGTTCGAGAGAGAGAGAGAGAGAAAAAAAAAGAGAGATAAGGGTTTGAGAGAAAGGGTTTGATTGGGAATCTCAGAGGAAGTAGAGGTTGTCGATTGAGACAAGTGAGAATGCGGACGAGACTTGGCAGAAAAAAATACGGTCATGTGAAAATTTGCCAAATGAGCGGTATAGCCACTTTCAAGAAACAGCGTACTGGCTGCGTAGGACTAATACTTTTTCAAACACTGCCATGCGATAGCGAACCCAGCCCTCCCACNACGTACTGGCTGCGTAGGACTAATACTTTTCCAAACACTGCCATGCGATAGCGAACCCAGCCCTCCCACCATTGATGGACCCGTCGCATGACCCTTTCCCCACAAACGAAAACCTTTTCTCACACTGTTGGACCATGATGTTTTACAACCCCTTCCTCACTGTTGGACAATGATGGGCCTATCCTCCATCGTGGATCCGTACCCTTGCGTTCCCCTCACTACTGCGTCAAGACGGGCCCATCCTCCATCGGAGTCCCGTATTCTGTCGTTTTCCTCACTAATGGGGCATTGTGTCCTCATTTGGTGGTCTCGTGTCCTGGCACTTTCCTCACTCCTCCGGCGGATACTTTCCTCAATCCTCTAACGGCGGACCGCGTTTTCACCTCTCCGTGGCCAAGGATAATTCGTATCCTGGTGTTTCCACCATTACTCGGCCAAGGCGTACCCGTACCCTGTCGCTTCCACCACTGTTTGGCCAAGGTGGACCGATGCTCTGGCGTTTGCCTCACTACTGGGCCACGGCGGACCCATCCTCCATCGGAGACCCGTATTCTGTCGTTTTCCTCAATAATGGGGGCATGGTGGACCCATCCACATTCGGTGGACTCGTGTTTTGGCGCCTTCCTCACTCCTCCATCGGTGGACTCAAAAACTGGCGTTTTCACCACTGCGTGGCCAAGGCGGACCCGTATCCTATTGTTCTCCTCACTACGACCGCACGACGACCGCACCGCCGCCGCGAGGCCACCGTGAAGTGCGCGGACGACCGCACCGCCGCCGCGGGGCCACCGTGGCGGGAGCGGACGACCGCATCGCCGCCGCGGGGCCAACGTGAAGGGTGATGGAGGGTGCGGACGCCCGCGCCGCTGCCGCAGGCCATCGGGAGACTTTGGGCTGTGTGAATGAATTGTAGGGGTGTTATGCTGCTCTGTATATTGCACAATGAAAGCTTTCTAAGCACTGTCTCACCCGTTGCAAGACTGCCAGCGTAAGACGCGGGTCCTGCCGCGAAACCCTGAAAACACTGTCTTATTCTCTCGCCTTCATCATCGGAGGCTGGGTTCGTCATTCAGGGTTCATTTGTCGAAAAAAAGGGGGCGGGTCGGACGAGTTGCCTCAGCGACAGCCGGTAGAGTTGCAGGCGCTGCTGGCATCTTGCCAGCTCTGCAGCTAATGAAGCTCCGATGAGATTCTGCTCATTCCAGGGCCGGGTTGGTCGGATTTTCGCTAGTTCTGAAGGGTTACTCGCTAATGCTTTTACGAAGACGTTGTGAAGAGCCACCTTATGGCGCTGATTCCATGTATTCGGTGTACTAAGCCTTCTGTGACCGCAGTTCATTGAACTATTGCATTCTTTGCTCAATAAAATCAATATTAAGAAAACAAATGCA
>JARK01001342.1:1060334-1072332 GCA_000688135.1 Ancylostoma ceylanicum | reverse complement strand
CACACACACACACACACACACACACACACACACACACACACACACACACACACACACACACACACACATGAAGTGCCAATTAATAAGAAGTAGGATGATGGTGGAAACAAATTTCAAATTTCACAAGTTCTTATATCTTATCATATGGTTTGCGTGGAATATCATGTTGGCATAGAAGCTTACAGACACACCTAGTAAGCGCTTTATTATAGGTCATGATACATAGCAAATAGCACCAGCGCCTGTCACCATGGGTTCTTAAGACATACAACGGAAATGGTTTGTGACCAGAATGGTAAATGTGGATACGAAATCTGGGAAGAACTGCTCCTCAACAGAGTTCAGTCCAAATACTGCATCGAAATTCATAGGCATAATGAGACCGTAGGATTGGTCAGCATCAAAATGAGCGCAGTAAAAAAAAGCACTTGCGTCAAGTCGTTAATGTGCTTTACCAGAGATACAGATTATCATATGTTCTCATCGCTGAGATGTCTCGAAATGGGTTCTGGCTTAGCTGGACAGTGCGATTCACTACAGCCTAATGACGATCCCGCAACTCCGGGGATCCCAATAATATCCCGGATATTCAGCATGCGACCTGACACATGCGACACGACACATGGGGTGGTATACTTTGTGGATGCCTGTTGCCAACACCAGCTTTGTCATGAACCTCATGGTTCATGATGACGCACGTCGCCGCTGGCAATGTAATGTTGTACATTCCAAGCGGCTCATGAGGATCCACATCTTATCTGATCCATCATGTTTGTACTATATAAACGTGAGAGCCAAGCTCTCGGGGAGACGCGGCGAAAGGGAAAGGAAAACTTAGCGGGGCTGATTGGCCCCGCTAAGTTTTCCTTTCCCTTTCGCCGTTGGCCCCTGTAACCTGTACCCTACGTTATGGTAAGGAAAGGAAAGGAAAGGCTCAAGGAAAGGGAAAGAAATGGGAAGATTAATGATAATAAAATATAAATAATTTAAATAGTTCTGTCAGTAGTAACGTAATTAGAAATATTCGTTTCCTTTGTCTCCCAATAATTGTAGAATATTAGAAAAATAAATGTTTTAAGCATAAAGTCGAACCACCTAATTTCATTGGACCTTGATGTAGTTCAAACATAGTGCATCGGCCAAATTTGGAAATATTGGAAAAAGGTAAGCAAACCAAAACTTTCAAAAAAAAAACGCGTACCCACCTGTAGATATTCACCCAAGTACGACGATATGGGCCCATCGGAGTGCATCAACATCTGTGGATATCTGCCATTTTTTATTGCCCCCTTTTTTTCCTCTTTCTCATTTCTCTCCTTTCTTATTGTTTTTCTTTTCGTGATTTCGAGCTCGTAAAAAAAAGTCAGTGGAAAACGAATTCCACTACTAGCCAGCTGGAAAGCTTTAAGAACGGCACTAAGCAAGGGGAATTACCCCTCAACTATGAGACGCAAGCTTGCGGTAAGACTCAATAGTCCACATAAAAATGAAAAGATCACCGCATTGATAAAATATACAGGGTGGTCCACATGAAGTGTGATGGGAAAAACTACCCATAACGTTACATAAATTAAACCAAATGAGAACATTTTCTATTTGTTTAGATGACAAAAAAAATCTCTACAACATATCTTGGATCACATTCGAAATGACCTCGTTTAGCTTTGATACAAGCATCCAATCTCTTCCTGAAATCATTGAGAATGCGCGCTACAATTTCTGGCGAGATTCGGTCTCCAGCAGCCACCAGGGCTGTCTTTAGCGAATCTAATGACCTGCGCTAGGAAGAGCAGACTTTTTGCTACAAGGTCGATTAGACAGCGAAATCCAAAGGGTTGAGATCGGGTGAGTTTGATGGTCAAACATGCTTCGTCCAGAAACACGGAAGACNCTTTTGATTGGCTTTATATCCTTCTTATCAGAAATTTTCTGATCTACGGCGCTAAATGGTGTTATATTGAATCTGATAATAAACCATAATTAATTAATTTCCGGCAAGATTCCGTCTCCAGCAACCACCAGGGCTGTCTTTAGCGAATCTAATGACCAGTGTTAGGAAGAGCAGACTTTTTGCTTCAAGATAGATTAGACAGCGAGATCCAGAGGGCTGAGATCGGGTGAGTTTGATGGCCAAACATGCTCCGTCCAGAAACACGGAAGATTGGTCCCACAGCACTCCAGTGCCTTCTTTTTGCCGTGAGCAAGTGCCCAATCTTGGTGGATGGCCCACTCCATATTCATAGCATTCTATTCGGCTCAGCGAATCACCGCATCCTCCAGGATCTGTTCCGAGCGAAGTTCGGTATCAATTTCAACTCCTTGTTGAACAAAAACCAGCTTAGCCTTGTCCTAACACGATATTCCATTCCACACCATCACAGATTGTGGGCAACGAATTTCTTCAACCTTGACGGCTCCTGAAGATACCTTTGACAGAAGGCNATTTCAACTCCTTGTTGAACAAAAACCAGCTTAGCCTTGCCCTAACACGATATTCCATCCCACACCATCACAGATTGTGGGCAAGAGTTTCTTCAACCTTGACGGCTCTTGGAGATACCTTTGACAGAAGTCCCAGCTGATTCTGCGCATTCCGGAGTGATATTCACTCCGGAATGCGCAGAATCAGCTGGGACTTCTGTCAAAGGTATCTCCAAGAGGTATTCTCGTCCGTGAAGGGAATTCGGACGAACTTGTCACCGCGCGCAAGCGTAATCACTTTTCTGCATTTTTCCAATCTGGCGGCCTTCATTTCGTCTGTGAGGCGTTGTCTTTTGGCGAATTTGTTAGTATACAACTCGAGATGATCTCTGATCAGTCTTTGCATGGTTGAATGGCTTATTTTGTGATCCTTGGCCAACTGTCCAATGCTTCTTCCAGGATTTCGACGCAGTTTGTTTCTGACGGCGTTTCGAAAGGTAGGGGTCCTCGCGGTTCGATTAGGTCTTCCTCTCGAACGATTTTCAATCCCTTCAGTTTCTCCGAAACGGCTTATGACCTGATGTACTTGCTCCCGGTGCAGCTTGAGCGCCTTCGAGATCACGGAAACTGACGACCCGCGTTTGTGCATAGCGACTATTATTTGATCCTCAAGCGATGTCATCTTTATCTAGAAACAGAGGGTAAGACTGGTTCCTATAGGACTAAAAAACACGGTAGAAACGAATAACACAATGAAAATACACAAAAAAGCAGTAAAAACGTCCAAAAATTCATTTTCTTTAGCCCGTCACACTTCATGTGGACCACCCTGTAGACGAAGAACCAAAAGTTGCAATCTCTTTGCTCGCTACTGTATGTATGTACATACAGTGGGCGTCGATGGCGGTGACCCCTCTGCGGGCTCGAGAAGCACGCGGAGCGCTCGAGCGGGAATCCCTCCAGGAGAACAAACTACGGGGTGTTCTTGACAGTTAGTTCGTTCTCTTATTAGGTAACATCAAATGTGATGAACAAATACCGAGAAACCCCAGATTCGCCATTGCAGCGACGATTCCATCGTGAGCGGCGCGCTCGCGCCGCGTTGTTTCCGAGGCCGTGGATGGGTCACCGATTGACGCCCAGTGTACATTCCTCACATTTATATCAACCTGCAACTTGGACGTAACCTACAGTACTGGACAAAAAGATATCACCTTTTGAACTTTTGTTCATAACTTCTCTCTAGGTGAAGCTTGAGATCTCTAATGTTGGGGATTACTGCAACAACTCATTACTAATATATAGAGCTGCTAAGATCCTTGTCGCGCCCGCAAATTTTTATGAGAAAAAATGTTTTACCCAAAAGCGAAAACCCTTGATTTCGCACCACTTACACTCAACTACTGTATGACTTCCGCCTGTGAAGTTTTTACCAAAATCCAGTCTTTTTCAGCGAACTTAGTCATATCCAAATGATTTCCAGCCGGCTGGGGTCGAATCCTGAAATCTCTGGAGCTCAGATGACGTCACCATGGAATTGAGCTCCTTCGACAGTTTCAGCCATTCTGGTCCGCACGCACGCCTCTGTTTTGAGCTGGATCTTGTTCTTTTTGATGCTCTAGCTTAAGCAAAAAGAGACCGCCTGCGCTGGGGCTCGCAGGATGCTCAACCTTCCCAGATATCCGAGGCGGACCTTCGGTCACCAGTGGCGCACATCGCAGGCTTCAAGTTTTGCATTTTTATTTCGGGGGAAGAACGGAACTACGATAGAGGTGTTTCCATCTGAAATGATGCCCATATTTTTCTAGAATATGGCATGGAAATGTAACAGTTATGAAGTCTCGAATCAGGCAAGGTGTGGCACGCAAAAATGCCCTGGTCATCAGCATTTGTCATAGGAGTGAGACGTCGTGCTCTATTTCTACGAAAGTAGACAGAGTGAGCGTGAAATCGGTAGGGTGGCTCAACAAATGCACCTCTAAGATTATGCTTCTCATGCTAAAGGTCGAATCTTGAGAATGGAGCACGGAGGCTCACAGCCCCTCACAAGTGGTTGCTGGTATTCATTTTGAGCCCTCGGAGCTCACCAATTTCAGATTGCTTCAGATGTCAGCGTCTACCCAGACATTCTAGCAACCATGTCGGTTCTCTAGAAGCAATGATGCACTCATGGACTTATCGTTCTGCATCGAAATAAAAATAAAAATCTTGAAACTTGCAAGGTGCCCCAATGGTTACCTTATGTCCGGCTAAGGTATCTGGATTGACTAGGCATCCAGCGAGCACCAGGACGAGCACTCTCTTTCTGCTCAAGCTAGAGCATCATGTAGAACAAGATCCATTTCAAGACTGGGCCGTAATTGAGATCCAGAATGGCTGAAACTGCCGACGGAGGTCAATTCCATGGTGATGTCAACTGAGCTCCGTAAATGTCAGGATTCCTCCTCAACTTGCCGAAAGTACGTTGGATATGAATCCATCCGCTGGGAAAAGGTCGATTAGGTGGAAATTGCACTACTGGAAGTCGCACAGTAGTTGAATGTGAGTACATAGTGCAAAACCAAGGATTTTGACCTCTTTAAGTAAAAAAATTATTATAAAAAATTTCCAAGCGTAGTGAGGACATTGGTAGCTCTATCATCAGCAATGATTGTAGCATTATCTGCCAAAATTAGAAATTTCAAGCCGCACTTCGAAATTGCTACGTACAGTACTGGCCAAAAAGATATCACCTTTTGTTACCTTTTCACCTTTTGTTACCTTTTTTACGTAGCAATTCTATCGCATCTATCCAACTTTGATCTGCCCTATGTGACGTACACGGGATGTCAATCACGATTGTCACTCCCGCGGCCGCAACATCCACGCGGCGCGGGCGAGCGCTGTGGATGTTGAGTGTTGCTTCGCCCGCGCTTCAAGGATGGCCGCAGGAGTGACAACACCTACAGTCGTTTCAAAAAATGCTTGCCTCCGGCATCCACCGCATGTCTGCGGAGCCGCGCCGCGTCTCCGTATTATCATACTGTTNCTCCCACCGAGAGCAAAAATTAAATCGCTCGAGCAAAAACAATCTGCAGATAACAGAACCTCTGGTTCTCAAAACAACGCTGGAATCCCAGCTATTACCAAGATAAAGAGCCGGCAGATGAAAGCTTTGTTAACAAAGATACATTCACTCTTCATTCTTTTAAACTGTAACAACATCAGCAGGATACAAAAGTTGTGCCTCGATGTCCAACGTCAGTCGCAGGAACAGTCCTCCAGTCTACTGCGATGTCTTCTCACTCGTTCAACCTGGAAACAGCAAAGCAAGGGTTGACTCGCCAGCTTAACGAATTAGCTGCACTATTGAAGGAAGCCGAGGAGTATAGTCGCCCTTGGAACTTCCCAAACTCCTTAAAGGAGTTACAACTATTTTTGGCAACAAAACCAATAATAGTGAAAGCCCTCTATAGGAAATTGGAGAATAGGAAAGAGGGAATATGGGAATTTCAGAACGAATGCATGTGCGCTCTCACTAGCTTAAGGGAAAAGGATGAAACCATGGCGAACGAAATTGAGAGCAACTTCGAACATTACTGGGAAAGAAGAAAGGAGACTCCCTCCTAGAGCTAGCAGGTGACATGGGAAGTCAACTTGAAACTCTCGTGGTGGAACTAGAATGTCAACATGCCTGATGCAAATAGGAATTGGCAAACGAAGCTACTCATAGGAACGCGGGTAACCCAACAGGTAATAGTGACTCTAGCACATCTCTTGATCGCCGTCTGTTTGGGAACGAACTCAAAATACCAAAGAGAAGAATTCACGGGAAATGCCGCAGGCTTCGACTCTTTCTGGGAATTGTTCGAGGAGTTGATACACAAGCAACCTTACTCGAACATTGAAAAATTATCTGTCCTGTTGAGTTGCTGCAAAGGTGATGCAGCAAGGGCATTGAAAATGTTCCCTCGGACCGGCGGCTCCTACGAGAGAGCGGTACAACAGTTGAAGAACCAATACCAAGACCCAAAAAGGATGACTATGACAATGATACAACAACAGAAGTCCCTCAAACAGGCAAGAGATGATGCACGATCACTACGAAACACTTTAAACGATGTGGAAGCTATTATTGCCACTTTACATAGACAAGGGGAAACTGTTGACACCACATACACAATAAGCATGGTAATGTATTTCCAAAACGGATTCAGGATGAAATTGCAAAAAAGGAGTTCGATTCAGGGAAAGAATGGAATATGGAAGATCTACTTTCCAACATAACTATGGTCGTGAAAAGACATGAGCACGTGGAAAATCGTAGGGAACCTAACGAAGGAGTAGGCCATTCAGTGTTTCACATGCAGACAAGGGGAGTCGGGAAATGCGTTGGGTGCAAAGGAAACCACTGGTTCCAAGATTGCCCACGATACGCGACTCCTTTCCAAAAAATAGAACGTCTAAAGGCACTAAAAGCATGTTTAGCTACGCTTGCACTCGACACACAAGAAGAGGAAACGAAACCACAGACAAGTGCACCATAAAAGACACTTGTAATTCTAACCCTGCAGAGGATTATATCAACTGCTACTGCGAACACAACAACGTCTCCAATACCATGCAACTGTCGAATACTCTACCACTACCCGTCACAAACGGCATGATAGCCACAGAAGGAAAACGACAAATTCCCACAATACGATCCAACGAGGCAACAATTGAACTTGCAATAGTTTTGAATAAGGAAATATGGAAGGTAACTCAGACCGTCGTAGAATTTTCCTGCAAAGTTGCATCAATGCCTTTCGTAGGATGCTACAATTGCTGGAAAGGAGCAATGGCAACTATAATGTGCCATTCTGACGTATCCGACGCTACTGCACAGGTAACCTGCCAATCCCAACAATTCCCAATACTTTGCTCGCGGAATGGGGTAAAAAACGAGGTTCGTCTGTATTTTAATTTAACACAGCAGTGGTAAAGGAAAAAATGTTCCGTGTTTTGTGGAAAGCAAAACGCAGAATTCACCTTATGAGGAACGTTGAATTATATCAATGGAATTCAACCAATTCTACAATTCTTCCGTGTATGGGATGATTACACACACATCGAAGGAACATTCAAATTTGAATTACCCGGTCTCATGCACTTTCTCACTATCTGCAAAACATATCTCTGGTATACAGCGATCGTTCTGCTAACACTGGCATTTCTCATACTTATCACCGCAACATATCTTGGCTTCTGCACAAGCTACGGAAATAAAAGGAAAAGCGTTGGCATACTGTCCATTCTAGTGACGCTTCCAGCAGCCGGAGTGCTGCTCTTCATCTTTAGCATTGTTAACATTCTGTTGCGTATTCCCCTCCATATACTTCAAACACTCTCACGTCAACCTTCCGATTATTTCGATTACGTTGAACATGTCTCACGTTCTATAGAAATTCACGTGCTCATCAGAATAGGTAACACAATAATTCAGACCTTTTCAGAACGTTATGAGCGCGCAAGAACAAGGCCCTCAGCCCGATGACCCAGTGGGCGAAGAAGAGTAGCAAGGAGAGCAAGAAGTGCCACCGGAAAGGGAGGAAGATAGAGTGGTCAACATTCACATCGAGCCAGCCCCGGTATAACCAGAAATCCCCTACGTACAATGGGTAGGACTCCTACCACGAATCGATAGGCAAGTGGAAAGGGTAAGAGAAGATCTCGACACATTCAAGGCAATGTCTCAACGGAAAATGGAGTACAGCATAGTGAGTTCATTCCTCTTCCAGCTATAACTCAACACCAAAAACCATTATAAGCTCACTAACACTTTTTGCAAGTGGACAAAAACAACATCTGATTTCGACTTTTAAGAAACGGAAAAGTACAGCAGCAGACGGAGACGCTTCCGCTGCGAAGAAACACACAAAGAACTTGCTCCACGAAATCGCCAACCGCCTGGAAAGACTAGAACATAGGGTAATCGAGGACAGGGAAAGGCAACAAGGAAATCAGCAACAAGGAAATCAATAAGAGCAAAAACCTGCAACGCCGCCACCGGGACCGTCCGGACAACCGGGAAACTACAGAAACCGCAGACAAGAACCACCGGTAGGGGGAAATGAGCCACCATACAACTGCATTTTTTGTGGTGGGAAACACTGGGCAAGTGATTGTAGGCAATGTGACAGCCTGTCTAGCCGTAGGAAAAGATTGCAGGAAAAAGGGAAATGGGAGCGGTGCCTGTTGATTCTGAAGAGAGAAACTCACCACTGCGTCACGGCTTAACTGGTATGCGGACCTTATGTACCCTACATGAGCGTTCCTGACATGGAGAAATGGGTATAACTCCTCAGAGAGACAAATTTAGGAGCAGTGGGAGCAGATTTGAAATCAGCGTCGCGAGCCGCATAAGGCAATGTACATCTTGCTACGAAAGACGATACTGATGAAGTATCCTTCCCTTGTCAGAACATAACCGTATTATCAATTCGAAAGCCAGAGCACTCTGGTGCCGTTATAGTGAACGAACATAACGCTCGCTTTGCAGCACTTGGAACAGTGAGCGTTGCGCGAGGTATCGATGCTACTAAAAATCTCCCACTTTCTGTGTCTCCGTTCCAGGCTCATTCTACTGTTCTCATCTCTAGAAATAGTTCGATTCACAAATTCTATATCTCATTCATTATTGCTCTTGCTACGTCTTTTGTCGTCTTTTGCTTATTCTTTTTTTCATAACTACTCCAAATTCTTTTCACAGTACAGATTTCAACCCTCTCGAATATTGATATGACTTTCAAGCCAGCATTTTTCTCTTCAGAAAAGAAGAGGGAGTCGTTTCGTTGCATAAAGAAGCGCAAGCGGAGTAGATAGGGGAACGTCGATATGCAGGTGAAGTTAAGGGGCGTGACGAAGTGCTGGTGTGAGGTAATAGTGGAAATAGAAGCACAAAAATTGATTTGTTGGATCTCCTCAATACACAACTATTTACTGTCATCGTCATTACAAGCGGGACATCCATAACTGAGGTTCATCATACTTGGCCGGTGGATAAGGTACTCAGACATTCGCGCAGCTCTATCCCCGTCGAACAGGAGCTGTACAGCGATTACAATTGGAGTAGAGCTGCAAATTCGGCAGCACTTTAGGCGCAATGCTGATAAAGTATGCCGGAAGTTCTCCTGTTTGGGCAGCACAGTTCCTTCAACTGTGCTGCCATAGTACGGCTACTGTGCTGCCACAACGTGGTCCGCACCTTTCAGTGGCACAGACCGCGGGCGTTTATTCTATTTTAGTTCGGAGAATAAGTTCAGTCTCTAAGCTAAAATAGAAGAAGCGCTATAAGTATAAGTGAATACTAAGTTCTACACAAGATAAAAATTTATTTTATTCTTCCTCATTCTGGGGCAGAAACAAAGATAATCTAATTTATAAACATCTTCATAGGTGGCGAAAAAAACAGAACATTCCATCAGATCTTCCATGTCTTCTATATCTCCTCGTTGTCGCCGTAACTCTCGTGCTCTGCGTAGACTACACGCCGACGCTTCTCAAAATGGACAAAAATGAAGAAACCAAATAGAAACCGACGTTGAGGTTTAGAGAGAACTTCCTCGAAGATTAGCTATTGCTCACATCTCTCACTACAATTCTAGAAATTTTTCAACCAGGTCAAGAAAATTTCGCAGCTCCTCAGCTCCCTAATCCTCTGAATAAAAGTAAATTGCGGTAGGACACTTGTTTACATACCCACTCCATGAAAAGGAAGTGGTGCCAAACAATTTCCCAGGCAATATTCGCTAATTGTTATCTCCAAGAATCGTTTGTTCCAACGTGCTGGTTGAGTTACATCGTTCGCCGGAAAAATAAATAAATCCGCAGAACAAGTGAAAGGAAGTGTATTTCAGTGTGGCAAATTTAAAGGACTGCCGCAGATTATACTGTCAATGTTGATATGTGGAGATTGCCTTTCGGTATCGCCGCTATTTCAACAAATTTGGAGGAAAGTATTCATAACACTGAAGCAGTGCGATTTCTATGATAGGGAGATAGGACGGAGACAAATATGAAGTCATCGTCCCCAAGAAGTCAGAATGAAAGCGCGAGTTTGATCCTATACATTTTTTTCAACATGAGAGCGTGATTCAGTGCGTTGGTTCCCACTTTAACGCTACTACTGATCTTACATAACGACATTACATCCTTACATTCATCTGGCTGTCAGACGTGTCGCGAGCCGCGCGCCCGAAGGACCAGCGCTATCGCGGCGTAAAATTCCAATGCGTGCTAGAAGAGAGGCCATAGGACTGGAACTTTCTTACATGTAGTAGGGACGGATCAACGATGATACATGAACATAATGAGTTATGAGCAATGAACATAATGAGTTATGAGCTGTTTTCCTCATTCTTACTTGTAGACAAGGTTGCAGAACCTGATTTTCTTTGCAAAACCAGCGAAAAAAATCAGGACTGAAGAGTTGTCAGCAAGAGAACGGAGATAGAAAGACAACGAACTCAAGCTCCCCATCAGAAACATTCCCATAAATTCCTAAGCAATTCCTAAGATGGATAGAAATAAAATCAAAAATGGGCGGAAGAAAATAAGAAAAAAAACTAGAATAAATGAGAACAAGAAAAAAATAAAACAAGAAACAAGAAAAAAAAAGAAAACGACAAAGTTCTTACTCACCTCTGAAGACACGCAGAGCTTGCGACACCTGCACGCGTTCCAAAGTTTCCGGTTGACTGCGCCTAATAGTGGACTTGGCATGGCGTTGGATTTAGCACAATGCAAAATATACGGTTAGCGAGGAAAACACGTTGAACAGATTCCCGCATTACCATCGACTCTGTATTCGAAGCTGTTATTGCGATATAATATGAAAAGGAACGAGTAGGCAATCCCACTGCTACATTTCGGAGGGGTACAGATCAGAAGATACTTTAGANGTTAGCGAGGAAAGCACGTTGAACAGATTCCCGCATTACCATCGACTCTGTATTCGAAGCTGTTATTGCGATATAATATGAAAAAGGAACGAGTAGGCAATCCCACTGCTACATTTCGGAGGCGTACAGATCAGAAGATGCTTCAGATAGTTTATTTCATTAGCAAGAAGCGTAGAGATTACTACCAAATTCAATGAGCACTGCTGGAGAGGAAATAACATAAACTTCGCTCAAGACGTGGTAGAACGGTGACGTCGTGCCGCACTAGATTTTTGAATTTTTGCACATCAATCAATTGCAGCACACATCCTATAGACCGCTTGTTGCAGCACTTTGGCAACTCAAATCAAATGAGTTGGCAACTAGTTGCCAGCGCCAGCACACTTGATATCCGCCTGAGAGGGACAATTTCTGGGTTGAACAAGCCCAACTCTCCGAGGATAGAGCTCCTCGAATGTCTGAGTAGGAGCTCCTACGACTGTTCATTTGTAGGCCCGACGTTGTGCGTTTCCAAAACTTCGTTGACCATAGTATGAGTATTTAGACACTTGGTTTACATACCAATTTGAGGATTAGCACCGGATGAATGAATCCACTGTGGAGAACCACCCCTCACTGAGTCGTTAGACTGAGTCAGCGTTCCGACCCTCCCAGAG
>JARK01001342.1:1042992-1060186 GCA_000688135.1 Ancylostoma ceylanicum | reverse complement strand
AAACCCTTGGCCCCCCCCCCCCTTACAATATGCTCGCCTTGATGCTTTCGTTGTTGACTCTTAGCTAGGTTTCCAACTATCAAGATGGATTTTTCTCCGTAACATTGTATATACATTCTCATCTGTGCTCTTCAAATTTCATACATACGTACTTTTGTTCTCAGAATTCTTACAGGTCAAGATCAAGATCTTCCTTAATTTTATACAATCCCATCTGTTGTTTTTTTAAACATTTTTTTTGTTTTTTCTGCTAATTTCTTTGTTTCATTGTCTGGAGCTTTCATGTGATATTTCTGATAATTATTCAATTTCAACAAGTCGTGTTTACTCCATGACGAAAATCTCATTTATGGCATAGGAAACGAACCCACAACGTGAGAGGACGAACACAGCACTAGGGCTGGAGCCAAGGGTTTATCCCCAGGCATAACTGAGGTTGAACCCACTCTCGTCTAAGATCGAATCCTATGAGTGCCTGAGATGAGGAGTCACACAGTGCACACTTCAACAGAACAATTGTGCCAGAATAGCGCAGGTACCGCAAAAACAGGGAAATTGCAAAGTTAAGGCGAAAACCGAGAGAAGTAGGAAGCCATCATGAACAAGTGAAAGAGGTAAGGGAGATAAATGATGGACTGAAGAGTCGTGTTAGAGTTAAATTAAGAGTGCACCGACCAGATGCTTCCGGGTAGTGTCCCTGCACCTAACAATTAGAGTAACTCGCCATTTGGTTTCATGTCTTTATTAAACATGCGATAGACAACTTTATCAGAAGAGTAATATGTCTAAAAGTAAGGCACTAGAAGACGCATTACCACGTGGAATCTGACTGGAATCACAGTGAATCCCACTGTTCGTTCTGAGTTGAGATTGAGCAGTACTGCTCGGGAAACGGAGCTCCTGTTGTTTCAGTTTCATTTCTGCAAAAGTTCTAATGATTCAAGGCTAAATAGCCTATTGAGTAATTTGTATGACATGACCTAGTCATTTCTATTCCTCCTTTATTCTGAAGTTCTCTGGAAAATAGGCTGGTTTTGCTCAGTCTCTCTGCGAATCTTTTAGTAGTCGTCCAAAATGTTCGCAGTATGAGCCTTCTTGTGAAGCTTCTTTAAATGTCTTCAAAAATGCGAAGATATGGTTTTCAATCAGGTAAAAACAGTAGCAGCACTCTGCAAGATTGGCTTTACGTAAGTGTGATCTTAGCGCAATCTTGAAGCCTACGCAAAGCTTCAAAATGTTGAGGGAGCGACTACGCCCTTTTACAACAGCATGAAGATTTATAATGCGAGGTGGACGATCACACAGGAAACTGAAAATTTGTACTCCTAAAACCTTGTAAACCAGCTTAAGATCATTGAGCAAGAATTTCTGATTCCGTGATTCTTCACTCTGGAAGGTACGTATAAATTGCCCTCATCACAATGAGCGTTTTAGAATTTTTCTTCTCCACAGAAATGAATAACGCATGGTATTTGTTTGTGATAAAGATGCATGATAGATCCTAGAATTTTGCTATATATAAGATGAGTCATGCCACATAGAATTTGGTAGAGTACGCCTTGCTAAAATAAAAAAAACGGGCAAAACCTGATGTAGAGATAGCTTCGCTGTTTTGAACGCAATCTCATTTTGGAGTGAGTGAAAGCCACTTGACCCCTTTCTACGAATTAATATGTGATATGCATCTTTTTTGTATTTTTTTCGCAGGAGTTACGCAGGAAAATTGTACATGCAATGGGAGACAATGATGTCAACAATGTTCATCTTGAGATTTTACCCTTTTCTTTCCATTTGCTATATATGTATTTGTACCACTTACTTGATGTAAATGTAGCTAGTTTGTCCCATTAGGCTCTCTTAGTGCACAAGGGCATTTCGCTCGATATTTGGCCGTCGTTACTATAGGATACCTAAGGGTTTTATATACTGCGTTACTGCGTTCACTCGCCCAATCGCTATCCACGCAGTAAACACAGCTTGAGCTCTCAAATATTCGCTCTAAATACGACGTCTGATGAAGTTTATCATATGCTCTTTGCTTGTGTGCTTCACTGGAATGTGTTTACCTGCAATCAGATGAATCTCTAGAACAAATCCCTTGAATAAAATAACTTTCATTTCGAATTTCGATTTGAACGCAAGTCACTTCTCCGCTCTGGTCGCCCAAAACCATCGATAATTTCTTGTCCTGATAATGACAATTACATATAGTTTGCTCTGCAACGGCTTATTTGTAAGTGTGAGATAGCAATGTGTTTCGCATCGCAATATGGCTCAGCAGAGTGTCGTTACACTGTCTGCGGGACAACTATCGCGACGCCATAGAAATTCCTGGCCAAATTCCTGGACGCTGTCATAAGGTACATCAATGTTCTCTCGCTTCTCGTTGCAGTCCTTGTTGCTTGCGGCGGGAAATGTTTAGTGTTGGGTAATATTTAGGTATCGTTCGTTATTACATATACAACACCGGTGGTACATCTTCTCGCAAAATTAATGTCCGCCGGACTAACCAGTCGGAAACCGGATTTCTGGGGGAAGACGAAATCAAAATTTGATGCTATCAATGGCTAGCCCGGACCTCCTGAGTCCAAATATCTGTTCAAAAATTTTGATTGAGACAAACTAATGAAAACAAAACGGTCCCTGCTAATTATATAACCTGCAAGCACACCAACTGAGCTCACATTTTGCTCAGCTGACGTGCAATTATTGCAATTAACCTTCATATTTGAACTGTAAATTGCATCGCGATCACTTTCATACCCCAATGGGTATGCTCGGGGCTGGTGAGGCGAACTGTAAATTTTATTATAAATTTATAAATTTTAGCGAAAATACAGAATTTATGCCACTTTAAAAAGAGAAAGCATGTAGCCTGTAGCAAATCAGTCACAGATCGTAAAGAAAAAATTGTTTGAATCCAGGTTTAACAGTCCTAACATCACTAGCCATGGAAGCTAACATATAACAAGCGTCCAGATATCACATGCCGCGCAGAAAACCTTTTTCCATTTTTCATTATCATCAGAGCAACCTTTCAGACGGGTCATTTACCCTTTCATGGGTCAGCCATATACCCACTGTTCTACTGCCGTCGCGTAACAGCCCAAGTACGTTTAGACTCGCACGTTTTGTTACCATTCAAGAGTTTTTAGAACGTCATCCACAGAGAGGGACGAAGTATCAAGGCCTTGGAAACAGGTGATTATAGCTCTATCCTCAGAGAATGTCGTTCGGAGAAAGGCAGGGCAGAAATCGAAAGGAAGCCTGATGTGACCAAACTCACTTCTGTGCACATTTTTCGTCAAAAGCAGTTCCTAGTGATTACTATGGGGTGGTCAATGGGAACACATGACGAAACAGGTAAACATAAACAACTACGATGGCAGGTGTCCTCCGATAGTGAAGACCAGAGAACGATCCAGGAATGACCCTGACACATCCCTTTTGGTTCACCAACTTCAATCTTGCTCCTTGATTTTCGAAGAAGAACGAGAGCGAAATCATGTATTTCTAAACTCCATCCAAGGAATCGCTCAACGATCGATCCCCCTTGCCATGTGATTCTTTTTTGCGTCCGACGTTACTCATCGCCATTTCAGTCTTACCTGCTGTCTTACCTTAATACGTTCGTTTTCCTTTCAATCGAACAGAGACGGAAATTTTCCTAAGAATCAACTCCGAGAAATGTGCACTAGAAACGCACCACAAACTACGTCATACGTCAAGCACAAATCCTTGGAAAATCTCCTCCCAGTTGCTGCCTTCTTTTCTCACTTGCTGTTCAAGCCTTCCTCCCTGTACTAGCAACTGAAGAAACATGAGAGTGGTGCTATTAGACCTTCTGCTTGATGTATTATTTGTGTTGCGTTCAGATTTGTCTTTATGTGCGACAACTATCATATTGTGCCTTTGGTTTTTCTTACCTTTAGGATTTGAATATGAAAATAACCGTGTGTTTCGATCTGGTGCTTATTCGATTCCGAACAGCCACTTATTTTGAATTACCGAAAATACCTTAACCAATGGTGCTAATCGTTACATATTTCCGTTCGAATCGTTGCGACGCCCTCGACAGGAATTTCTTAGAGTAGTGGCGATCACCACATCCACAATGGGTTGGCAAACCTTGCAAAATAATTCATGAAATTGGTTCAAACGTGCGCATTCTGTCCGTAACACCTTATTTTCATCACTATTTTTCGAAAATTCACTTCCGATTGTTAAGATTCATAAGTAGTTTGGAAATATATCAATTCGTAAAGTTCTGGCCCACCATGTGCAGTACTTTCGTGACGATAGTTCTCTACCAGAACTCACCAGAGAAGGATATCATATGTCCGTGATATTCGGAATGAGTTATGCATCATAACATGAAGTTAACGACGCTGATCTCGAATCTCTTGTCCGTATACAGGGTGGCTGTTAAGTATGGTTACTACTGGTTCCGTCCATAAAATGGTCTGTCTAGGACCACCAACCCTTGCAAACTGACAGTTCTTGACGCCAATATGGCTATTCTCGGCTTTTTTTTTTATGAAGTTTACAAGGAAGCGCACGAACTTGAGCTACGATTTTGAAGCGAGACATGTATGGTAATAAGGCTTGTCCCAGACGATATCACGGAGAATACTTGAATTCTACTAAATGGTTAACACAAGCTCAAAATTTCACGTCGAATATATACTACTGCACTGACATACACCGCCTTCCCTCACAGCGGTGCAGCTGGATGACCGAGTGGATAGTGACGCGGACTCGTAGGCAGACGCTGAAGGGTTTGAATCCCGTCTTCATGTTCTGTTTTGCAAACTTCCATTTCTAACGTTTACCGGAATCCAGACCTGTTTAGGAGGTAAACAACTAGTTCTTTTACACTATGTAAGCTATAGGAAAATTTTCTCTATATGAAGTTTACTACGCCGCCTGATAAAGGCTTGGCTCGATGACTAGTTAATTTCCTGATTTATTATCATACCACTTGCAAGTGTCTGTAGAAAATTACGCCAAAGTACCTGTTTGATAGGTATGGGATTGCCCCCGAATTCAATGACCAATGGTGAACTGCGAGTTTCGATGTTCCCACAGTCTATATCCCAGTCGACGTCCATATTCTCGTCATTGTCGTCAAAATATTCATTGTCTTGTACCGTCAAGTCAGAGTGGTCCGCATCCCTCTCAAAGGCCTTCGTCATCTTGCGGTCTTGGCGAGTTGCGTTGGTGACATCACCCTGACCAAATTTAGCTAGCAAAAGCGCAACCACGCGTGAGCAGCCGAATTTTCCAAGCGGTCAAAGAATGAGAAGGTGACCGATTAGATTACATCGTATGTCAGAATATTTTGTCCTACCAGCGACATCACATTGATACCCAGTATAGAGCATCTGTATATATAAAAGTGAAAGTTTGTACAGTCCTTCTCAAAAAGATAGACGGATTGCGCGTGCGGTTTCTTATCGTCGCGTCTGCAGAATCGCGGCGGGACCTACTCGCCCTCTCACCTGGAGCATGCTCTCTCCGCATCCCTCGTTCAGGTCCCGCCGCGATGGTGCAGACGCGCAATCCGTCTATCTTTTTGAGAAGGACTGTAAGTATGTGTGTGTATGTATGTATGTAATGAATAGAAATCGCGGAGAGTAAACCGATCCGAACCTAATTTCGCATGTAGGTCAAGAATGGGCCGGAGGATGTCATAGGCTACGTTGCGCTGAGAATTATCGATTAGCTTATCGATTATATCGATTTTATTGATTTTTCGCTATTTTTGCCCAGAGAATGGCAAAAACATGTCTACTGGGGTAAGTCAATACGCTGAACATGAATATGACAACCATTATGGACGACGGTATCGATTTATTGATTTTATCGATTTTTTCCACTTTCGGTCGGGGCGGGCAAGGACGTGTCTACCAGGGCTGTGCGTTAGAAAAATTTCGCATTTCGTTAATCCGTTAATTCGTTATGTTAGGCCAAAAATGGTCGTTACGCGTTAATGCGTTAATCCGTTAATCCGTTAATTCGTTAGACGACGGACTTGTGAATTTTTTGATAAGTTTCTTCGAATGTAACAAGCATTAAAGATCCCTAACTGATATTAATAGCAAGTAAGCTATAGATTCAACAAAAATTCAAGTAAGTGTTGAGAATGTTTACTTCTGGCTCTGACAGTACGGCATTGCAGGATGGAAACATGATGACTGATGATTGACAAGATGATTGGAAATGATTTTTCCTCCTCAATACACAGAGAAACAAACATAAGCAATCGTTGGACAACTGAGAAAGATAAGTGGTACAGATGCCTTTGGTGCAGAGTTGGGTTATTTTGCTTTACAAATTTTACCATAAATCCTTTGCAATAGGAATGGATAAGAACGCTTGAAATTGGGGGGTCTCAAAAGAGGAAGTTGGAGATTCAAAGATTTAATAAATCTACTAAAACTCACAGTAATGAGGACAACGCTCAACAACGCAGGCTTCCCTCAGAACCCCAGTATAAGTATGTTATGATGCAAAAAAAGCAGTTTTTCTGAGTTTTCTACAGTCAAACTAGGCCCATTAACGAAATGGTTTCTAACGGATTTTTGGGGTTTTTCTTTAATTCGTTAATTCGTTACGTCAGGCCAAAAATGGCCGTTACGCGTTAATGCGTTAATTCGTTACGTTAGTAACGCACAGCCGTAGTGTCTACTAGGGTTCTCCAATGCACCGAGCACGAATATGACGATCATTTTGGGCTACGGTATCCATTTATTGATTTTATCGATTTTTTCCACTTTCGCTCGGGGACGGGTAAGATCATGTCAGGTAGGGTTCTCGAATATGATTAACACGAGTATGACAAGTATTTCGCAAGAAAGCATCGATAAATTGGTTTTAACGAGTTTTTCATGTTCGAGCAGGTGGAAAAGGGTTAACGAGACTACTTGACATAGTGATCACTGAAATGATGAAGAGTTCAAATGGATGAATTTGTATCCTAATCACCGCATCAGCATGAAAAGCTTGGTGTAGTAAAACTCCCGAGCGGAGCCGGGTATGCCGTCTAGTTTATCTACTATTTCCAACGAAGCGCTCGTAGTTATTGCTCATTAACCTCCTGAACAGCTCCTGACTCCGGTAAAGGTTAGAAATTTATTTATTTATTTATTTATTTATTTATTTATTTATTTATTTATTTATTTATTTATTTATTTATTTATTTATTTATTTATTTATTTATTATTTATTTGCTACACTGAAAAACAATTTTTCAGTGCTCCATAAAACAGCGTTAGTAATAACAATAGTAATTTGTTCACTAGCTAGTAAAAGAAGCACCAATTGCTAGCCACCTTCGCAGCTCCTTTAACAAATAAAGCCAACAGCTCGAGACAGTGGCAACCGCGTACCCACAACAGACCAAGGCCAGTAAATTGAAAATAATTGAAACAAGGCAAAATAATCCGCACCAGTTGTCCACGTGCCCAGCAGAGCTTAGTCTATTGGAGTATACCGGAACTTCGGCACACAGGTATACCAACTGAGCCCCTGCGGAACCGGTATACCGGACATTCTAAGGATAAATTCATGCAAATACCTGGTGTGGCCATGGACTGAAGTGGTATAACCAAGGTTGCATAGGTGATCCGCGAAAAAACTGAGGCTCGTTTCTTTTATAATTACTTGTGCGCAAGTGACTAGGGTGAATTTGGTTAGTAAGAGAGCATGCGAGCAGAAACGAGGATTAAAAAAACAAACGAGAAGCAGATACTACGATGAGGAGCCACGTATAAATAGTTGACACGGAGGTAACGGAGGTGAAGAACGACCAGCAGTTGAACGACATTGGCCAAAATAGCGAGCTAGAATGAAAACAGAAAGTCGTCTACTGAGAGATTCGAAGAAATTGAGAAAAATCAAGTCTTTTTAACTTACTTCTGAATATCCTGCTATTCTCTGACTGGATCACTTCAATCGAGACTTTATCAAGCAACCTAACGCCACGATAGAATAAGGAATTAAAGAGTAAAGCATAATTCTTCTTATTGATCTGTTTGTAGCAGAGGCTGAAGCCACGAGATCTTCCGTTACAGGGACGGAAGATCCAGTACTTGCTTGCTCTTAGATTGACNAAGAGTAAAGCATAATTCTTCTTATTGATCTGTTTATAGCAGAGGCTGAAGCCACGAGATCTTCCGTTACAGGGACGGAAGATCTAGTACTTGCTTGCTCTTAGATTGACNTTATAGCAGAGGCTGAAGCCACGAGATCTTCCGTTACAGGGACGGAAGATCCAGTACTTGCTTGCTCTTAGATTGATTTCGTTCTTCAATATCCGAAAACAGAAAACGATATCGTTCACTAACCGCCTGCGTTCAAGACTATCCAGATGAAAACATTTCAAGCGTTCAGCATAGCTTGGAATGTTATCATATCTGGTCCGAGGAAATAATCTAAGGTACAATAGACGTGTGAACGTCTGTTGCACCTTTTCGAGACTTAGTATTTCTTTCTTCAAATGAGGATTCCAAATTGGGGAGCAATATTCAATCTTTGGAATTATATATGCTTTATAAAGCCGCAGCAATAGTTTTGGGTCACTACTGTGGATGTTACGGAATATTAGGAAAAGGGATTTCATCGCTGTATTCACGACTTTTTCAACTTGTCCACGAAATTTGAGACGATGGTCGATATCCACTCCCAAATCTTTCACTAGATTGCGGGTCTGCAGGGTTCTGTCATCAATCGTGTAAGCTCCAGGAAGTCCGTCTCCGAGATGTAGGACAAAACATTTGTCCATATTAACATCCAAATCCAATGATTTCGCCCATACATTCATTTTGATCAGGGAGTCCTGAATAGCCCTTTGAATCTCACGCCGGTTTGTGTTATCATAGGCGGCATAGATCTTAATATCGTCCGCATAAAGTTTTATCTTGACATGGGGATAAGCTTTGATAAGATTTGGCAGGTCTATAGTGTAGATCAAAAACAGCAGTGGAGAAAGGGCACTGCTCTGTGGCACACCTCTTGAGCATGAGTACTCCTGAGAAAAGCTGTTAGCAACTCTGACTGTTAATTGGCGGCAACTCAGGTAGGATTCAAACCATCTGAGGAGTTGGCCCGAAATTCCCAGGAACTCTAGTCTGCTCAACAATTTGGTTTGATTGACTTTATCAAAAGCTTTTGATAAATCAACATATATAACATCAATTGACATCCCTGCATTCAGGGCAATTTCCCACTCAAATAAACGGTCAGCCAGATTGGTCAAAGTGGACGAACCAGCGAGAAATCCATGTTGTTCCTCAGGAATAACATGAAAACGGTTGAGCCATGATTAGATTCTTTCTCTTGATATCTTTTCCATCACTTTAGCTGCTGTGGGAACTATACTAATGGGCCGAAAATCGGTGACACAATCAGCTGTCGAAGACTTGGGAATGGAGGTGATGATCGATTTTTTCCAGACATCAGGTACTTCGCCAATTAGCAGAGAAATATTAAAAATGTGTGACAAAGGTTGATAAAGACCATCCGCACATCTTTTGTATACTATTTCCCATTCCCATCAAATGGTTCTGTTATGGAAGGCTTTAGTGACTTCAAAAATTTCAAGATTTCAGCCGGATTTATGATCATTTCTGGAAATTTGCGTCTAATATAGCCAAATGACGAAACGGGGTGAAATTCTGAGTTATGGATTGCAGATTCACGTGAGCTACTTTGCACACTAGCGAAATAATTTCCCAGTGCTTCAGCTTTTTCCTCACTTGACCACACTAATCTTCCACGTATATCCTTGATAGTCTTAAATTTAGTCTCAGGTTTCATGGTTTTGCCAATGTATTGGAAAAGTGGCCTCATACCTTATGTCTGTTAGGAAGGCCCTCGAAACGTGTTGGCTCTCTGCCCGAAATCCTCGAATGAACAGCAGAAATGAACATTTGGCGATTACCAGTGATCTCAAGCCATTCTGCCCTTATGCGAGCTATAAGATCAGCAAAGATACTCACGCTTGGCTAACAACACCAGTAAAGCTGAGTATATTGTATTCGCTGACTATTACCGGTCCGTTGCTGCCTGAGCGGAATAACATCATCGCCGTGATCGTGGAGCACTTGGTGAGCGTTACCTTTAGCTAAGAATCTCACAGTGATCTAGTCAATACGAATTGAACGCACTGGGAGAGGAGGTGTTTGGTGGATTAGTTCATGAATTAAGAACACTTTGAACCACTTTCAGGCCTCTGAAAACGACGGAAAGTCGAAATGTCGGCCAAAATAAAGTGCTTCATTAACAACCTGTGTGGCAAAGCATCGTACATCAATTTCAATACAGTGTTCAGTAATGAATACTTTCCCTATGAATCAGTTATCTCAATAGAATACTTGCGATGATCGCAGTTTCACGTGCTGTTTGTCTCACGTTCGGTTCCTCCCGCGAGCGGAATTTTGCAAACAAGATTGAGAGACATGGATCCACGAGCATTTCGTTCAAGTGATGGCTGCAATGTGGCTATGTCCAGGTTAAAAGTCGGTTAACTTGCGGAGCCGGGAATTGTCCAAGGACATAACTTTCTCTATAACCGTTGGCTACGGCGCAATTACTACGGCCCAAGGTTTTCATGCTCAGGTTTCCGGTGAAAGTGTCTCTGAACAGCCACTGGCTCGTACTATCGCCATCTGAAGTGGAATTTTTCAATGAATTGATACCCCAGCACAGAGAAGCGTTGTGTCACCTTAGTGACTTGCACTTCTGGTGGCTTTTCATATTGCAAAGTTTGAAGCTAGCGCGCCAAAGCCTCGTTTATGCTGCTGTAACAGCGTCTATTCGTCGTCATACTACTGGATGCGACGATCAGACACCTTCCAGCACTGCGTTTGCATGAACGCTGATATGGGATTGAAATTTGTTAACGTTATTGTTTTCGTGTACAACGCATCGATGGCAGTTGTCAAGCGCTTCTCGAAGAGCATGACACCGTAGACACTTTTGTTGAACTGGAACTAACAATTTTTTCATGCTTTCTAAAGGGCACCGTTTAGTTCTGAGAAATGATTCGGATATAACTTCTTCTGATGTTTATGCTAATTTTTGGTAAAGTTTTCTTGGTAAAGTTTACCTAGATGGTCTAGCTGCGATGATGCGGTCACGAAATCCGTCTTATTTTTGATAAAGTCTATCTAGATGGTCTAGCTGCGATGGTGCGGTCAAGAAATCCGTCTATCTTTTTGAGAAGGGCTGTACATATAGGTAACTGGATTTAAAGAAGATGTTTCGCTTAGGTATCGTACTTCGATAATGATAATCGAAATGCTACAATTCAAGCATCATACAAAGATTCAATGTATGCAGAAATCACAACCCCTGAAATCATATGCAGTTTTCACGATGTGTGAAAAGATCAGTCATTTTGAGAGCTAAATGGATCATGGGTGTGTCAAAAATTCCGAAATTCTCAGGAATTTGTTGAAGGCATAGTTGACGGGAAGAGGTTCCCGTGCTCCGATTGCCAGGTAAAAGGAAACCTTCTCGAGGGCGGAATGAAAATATCGTTAGCAATGAAGTAGCATACATTACTAAGGTAATCGAACATTGTTCAAGCACTATTAAAGAAATGAGCTCAGAATCAAAATAGTATTTAATTAGCATTGTGGTTTGGAAGACAAAACCCTTTGGAATTTTAGTTACTAAGTTACTAAGGAAATACGCTGCATAGATTCACTAATAGAAAACAAGAATGGTTTAAAATGCGACGGATTCTCATAGACGGGTAGAGCTTCCCGAGGCCTAGAGGGTCGGGTAAGCGGGAACCTTTCGTCCACCTGCCGGGTAGGTCGGGAAGGTACCCGCCGATTTCATAAACACAAACTTTTCACCCGCAAAACTCATCCACCCGGCGGTAAGGCAAAAACCTTCCCTTCGACGTTAATGAATACCACTACAGGTTCCGCGGGCGATGGTGCAGTCGCGCAATCACTCTATCTTTTTGAGAAAGACTGTATATGGTTGAGTGAGCACTCAGGACGGCACTATGGAACTACGAGCAGCCATCAATGATGTTTGCAGCTGGTCTTCATATTGAGGTCTTCCTCTGTCTAGTAATAAAACGAAGGCTCTTCATTTGGTAAATTCCAATACCAGAACTGATTGTTTTATCGCTGGATTCAAAGTTCAGGATGTCTCCAAGACTGCTGATCTGGGCTTCCACTTTACCGAGAAGCTGAACAAAATATCGCATAAATAAAATACATCCGCAACGAAAAAAGGCACGCCACCAAAATGTGCATTTGAGCTAGGCAGCGACAGGGTCTGCCTTTCATCATATTGACGCACGCACGTCACACACGAAGCAAGTAGAAATTGTCCTTGCAGTCCGCGTTGATGAAAAAACGATGAACTTCGACGTATTTTTCCGTTCTCTATGCTCTCATCAGAGATGAGCGGAAGTGCTGCGTAAGACCGGAAGTCGGAAGTCGGAAGTTGAGAGAGACTTGGAATACAAGAAATTTTAAGGGAACAAGAACCATATCTTTGACTTCGCATAACCGAGCTACCGAAAATTCTTCAGGAAACCAGGAGCTACGTATATGCTTGCATGACGTCAGAATTGAGAAACTTCCGACTTCCGAAAACCGGAATTCCGCTCATCCCTGGTTCTCATGAATGGCGGCTTTCAACCCATTGACGACTCACCGGTGAGCCGCACCTTTTTCTCGCATGTTGTAGTTCGAATTTCCGTTTAGCCGGGATGGTTTTTCGGATCTCCTTAGATAATGGCCTGTTAAACCTCTGAGCTGATAAAATAGTAGAAATCTATGGTGGAAACGTTACCATAATTCTATAGCAGAGAAAGAGAGCTGACCACACGACAGCGCAGGAGGAGGCAAAAAAGGGCGCGGTCGTCAATGGGTTAAGCCAGCACCCACGAAAATTCCCGTACCTGAGATAATGATCGTCCTGGAACCGTATTCCAACAACTTCGCGAAGTCAGTCGCACAAAAAACAACCATTTCTAATCACTGCCATCGCGTCAGCTCACGTCCTACATCGTGTTTTCGACACTGCTTACGGTTAAGACTGCTTAATCATTCTTGGAAAAATCCACTCCGCTTCTTCCTAAGCCTCCCTGTTTACGTCCAGAAAAAAAAACGACGAAAAATGAAAATACTTTAGGCAATGAACAATATGGTATATTCAAAATATTTATGTAAGCATGTCTACACAACAACTTATGGAGAACGGCGAGGCTCTATATACAATATATGGCGAGGTACCCGTGAGAAAAGAGGAGGTCGAGAGAGAGAGACGTCTCACAATAATGTCATGAGGGCAGAAATAAAGCGTCAGAGTCATGGAAAATCAAATGATCACAATGCCGGCGACGGCGTCCATCAGACGACCTTCGAAGGTCGCCAGGCGTTTTGGCTGTGCGTCGACATCGGCACGTAGTGCGACGGTGGGTGAGGTGGTGGAGCAGTGGGCGGCTCCAGAAGCGGACGGGTCGCGGCGACGCTGGCGGAGGCCTTCTGAGGTGCCGAGCGACACATTCCACAGCAGAGCACGCGATGCCACGACAGCAGCGTTTTCGGCGACAGCACCCACATCGCGCACGACGCTCCCACTGCCAGCGACATCATCAGATTCAGATGATAGATCTCCGCCTGAAAGCAATGTTTCAGTCTAGTGAGTGTTTTGAGACTTCTCACAACTTTCAGTAGACCTCCGTTAGGCTTCCGCCAAACTTTGCGTAAGGCATAGATCCCTATATCGCTGTCGCTAGCGACAGTGATTTCGATATTTATCGATTTTGGAGAGAAGTCGCTGCTGTCGCTGCAAACAGGAACCACAGATGATCGATACATATCCAAATCGCTGTCGCGTGAGTGAGTGATTGCTATGGTATCTGGGAAGGGTTTTGAAGGAATCCATATAAAATTTTTCAGGAAAGCCTGCAGAAGGCTGGCAACAAGTTTAGAAAAGTCTTCAAGAGAAGAATGCTCAAAACCTTCCAATTATTATTATTTACGATCAACTTCCCGTAAAAAATGCGTTGGTTTTTTTCAGTGCAGTTCCAATAATATAGATCCAATCCCACCAGTTCAAATCCCTCAGGATGTGGCGAAAAATTCCCAAAACTTCGATTTTTTAAAAATATTTTACTCCACTTCTTCAATGCAGTCAACGGAATAGTATGTAGGAGAAATTTGGATAAGTACAAAATTGACACACTTGCAGACGTTTTAGATGAAAAGTTCCAGAATACGTGTGTCCAAAAACTAAAGCAATGAAAAATTTTCCACCCTACTCTGGGAAAAGTATGTACGACTATCTTCTTTATTTGAACTTCAAAGGTAACATCCTTTCCGAGAAATCCTTCAGCCGCTCACCATAATTCTCAAGAAAATGAACGGCCGAATACCTGCGGCAAATGTGGTCTGTGACAGTGTCCGCCCTCGACTCCACCGCTTCTCTTGCACGCGATGGTCGTCGGATACCATCTCTTCACAGTGTTGAAGGCGTACACATCACACAGTATCTGCGTAACTGCGGGAAAGATGTACAGCAGACAGAAGAGTCCCATCTTGAACATCAGCTTGTCCAGTTTGGAGGTGTCCGTGCCCTGAAACGCGTGGAATGCTATTCAGTTATTAAATCGTAGGATGACGACGTCTACTCACTCGTCTTCTGAAGCTGTCGCGTTCACGGCACATGCTCGCGAATCCCGCGATGACGAAACAGGTGCCGAGGAAGACGAGCAGCGAGCGCGGGATCAAAGTGAAGGCCAGCAAGGCGTGCGGATCGGTGTTTCCCACTGAGCAGATTCCGGACAGCTCGGAGGCGTCCACCTGCAAATGCATTGTCAGAACCACTTCACACTCATTCAACAGCACCCCATGAAGCACAGGAACAGCTCTATACTCGAGCATACATAATCGAGATTTGTTAAAGAAATTCTTTTCCTGAGGTAGAACGACCAATTCAATGTCATGCCCAACTGAATCCACACCTTCTGCGTAACGAGGACCACGATCGTCATCAGCGCAGCAGTTCCCCAAGCAACCAAATGTAGGTAACTGGAGCACGCATCAATGCCCTCTGGGACCCATTTGCGGGACGCGGACAGGTACCTGAAAAAGGTGACAATACGATGCGATATTTCAATCCACCAACACACGCACAAGCGGTCAAATCAGTCCATTTCGATGTCTTTCTCAAACTACAGGTTTTTTGTTTGCATAAATTGTACACTTTTGACACACCTATTTCATATATTTCACTGTTAATCTCACTTCGTATGAGATAGCCCAAAATCTACACATAGCTGCGTCTGATTTGTCCATTCTTTTACTATTCCGGGCCAAAACCCTAGCTAACACCTCTTACGGCGCTAGGGAAAGCAACCATCTCTGAGGATGAAAGGTTCATTCCCCTCCCTTTGTTTTAACAAACCCCACCACGGCGGACAGAGCATGCAAATTAGCATCTCGTCTTCCTCGACCCGGGCAAGTGCTGGCGACCAGCGGCAGCCCTTGCCCTAGTTAATCTCGTTACACGAAGCCGAATTCCACGAGCACACAGCCAAACCGCATTAGCCGAAAACGATTTCCCTGATGGCAAAGAAAGACACTCACTACTCCACCCGCAGCTCGATTAGGCTGTTCTATGGTCTTTCTTAAAGAAATTGGATCTTGGCAGGTTACTGCTGCAACACCTCTCAGTACTAGGTTGATGGGCACAGATGCATTTTCATCATAGCACTGCTTTTCCGAAAATAGTGCAAAAGCTGGCATAGACTCAGGAAAAAGAGCAGGGCAGTGCTCATTCGAACTTTTGAGAGGAAAATTCAAGAACTAGCTTAAAGGTTTGCAATTTGCGGGAGACGATACATGTACAATGAGTAACATCTTTGTATTGGGAAGAAATTGCTTTACAATTGCGCCCAAATCAAAGGACCCGAATACGGTAATATTTAAAAAAATAGGTTGTGCCAATATTGCACCATTTCCGCTACAACCCTCGTGACAGTGCAATCCAAAAGTGAATTATGCCTTCTTCGAGGATACGCCTAGTCCAAGTGTGAGAACCAGCAGAACTTCCCCTATATTGGCTCAAGAGCCGCTCATTCTAGCCCTCCCTCTACCGACTGCTAGTAGACCTCTTTGCGGTCCAGAAAAAGGACCCACTCGGATAACTCCTGAAAAGACTCAGAAACCCCAAAACGTTCAGGAGCAACTACAGAAGCGCTGGAAAATTCCATGTCCAGTGCGTTCCATGCTTCCCATGAATATCCAAATACAAGGCTGGGCAAAGCCCCGTTCCCTCGTTTTAAGTTGAACCGCGTTTTGTCTGTCATGGCCAAATTTAGCCTTGAAAATTTTCTTATCAAGAAGTCAAGTAATGCGAACTTGAATTAGCTATTAGGCTTCAGAAAGGCCACTTTAATCTACTGAATTCTTGAAAAGGTTGAATGGTAAGGCAAGAACTTTGCGAAGGAATAAGTTGACATAGTGTTTCTTAAACGTCAAATTTGGTCGTAATGGACGAACCAAAATCTAGCATCCGAACTTCAATGTAGGAAGTAACTTACCATGTGAAGGCAAACATCAGCCACCATAAAGTGCTGGCAGTCCCGAAGTAGTAGGAGAACACGAAGGAAAACAGGCAATTAGTGTTCTCGAAGCCTGAAAAAGTCAGCCCTCCGGGTAAGTATTTCTGACAGTAATCTTTGTTCTAAAGTAAACCAGATTTGCTAAAGATATAGCCAAGAATGAGAGTAAAATTAGAAAAAGGATGCAGGCGAAAACTTGAGCACTCGAACCATTCCAGCATAACGGAACCACTCGCACGCGCCGCAGCACACTATCAATCGAGAATGAGTGGCGTAGTATAGATGCTGCGACGCGGAGAATGGGTCTCGAGCTTTGCAGTCCCCTGTGCAATATCAGCCGTGCTCATGAGGAAAGTGTTAACTGCAAATGTTTCCAGTTAAAAACATGCTGCTCACCAGAAAACACCAAATAGGACTGTCCGTTGATCAGTTTGTCGCAAGCGCGAGCTGAGTACTGCATGATCAGCGGGAACAGATATGGGATCGAGTAGAACATGAAGCAGAGCGAGATGTAGAACACACATCTGTAAACGACGTTCTCAGCATTTTATTTTCAGAATTTTTTCACAACCCCTCCCCCCCCCCCCCCCCCCC
>JARK01001342.1:1030047-1042811 GCA_000688135.1 Ancylostoma ceylanicum | reverse complement strand
ACCCCCCCCCCCCCCCCCTCCCCCTTATTCTTTCCACTAATGGCATCGATGCCTGCACGCGTCGTCACCCAGCGAAATTCGCTGAACGACAACTCTGCCTTTCATCTTGCCGATTGTTATTCTAGCGCTCATAAAAGCGATAGGCACGACGACCCGACTTGATTGCTCATTCAGTGATAACGCCCAAAATCACTCAAAAACTTGTGAACGCTTCGTCAGCTAATGGGGGAACGCACGTACCGTTCCGGAAAACGGAAGCGATTCCGCTCAATGAGGAAGGTGAGGAAGGTGAACAGGCTCACGCTGAAGTCGAAGCCGCCCCACATGATCATCCACGTTCGAGCTGCGGCCTGAAGCACTGAAGTCGTGTATGCAATGAAAGAAAGAAGGAAAAAATGCTGATCATCAGCCTGAAGTAATATCCCATTCAAAATAATGATTCCTAGGACAGTTCCCGGTAGTGTCAGATTTAAAATAGGCTCTAAACCCCCCCCCCCCCCCCCTTCCTCAATTTAGAAAGCAAACACTTTTTCGCCTTTTTTCTAGCTCCTCTAATCCACTTCTAGCGCTACAGTGTTAGTTACAGTTTATTTACCCCTTTTCATATAAAGGCTTATAGCCCGTAAGATGACCGATGGACATTTTACATAGTTCGGAGCACGAGTTAGCCCTCCTCATGAGCCCTCCTCATAAGCCCTCATTCTCGCTCACCTTCTCTTCGCTGCTGAACATCACATCAGCTCCACACTTGTAGGCGCACACTCCTTCGTTGTCAAGCGGATCAATATCCAGAAGATCGTGAGGGCAAGACAATGAGGGACGTAGGCGATGGCGATGGAGAGACCTAAACAGTACAATGAAATTTGATGAGTGAAAAAGATGAGGTCGATGACAAAAGTCATCCTATCCTTGGGCATTTCCGGATCGCTTGGCATTATACTTATTTAGCTGGCTTTTCTGCATCGTTCAAACGAGTCGCAGAAACACCTCTGCCACAGTATGAAACACTGCAATTATTTTATCCCCTTTTTTACAACTAAATGACTACATTACTTGTTTAAACTTCAAATATTTTGCCCGCTATTGTGAATTACCAAACGTTCATGTTTGAATTACCATATTTTCTGAGAATTGTACTGAATACCAAGCCTAATAAATGTGAAAATAGAAATAACAAAAGAAAACAGGGTCGAAATCAGTCTGTGCGTTACAAAATTTTCTAACTTCTCTGATCCATTACTTCGTTAGGCTTCTAGATGGCCGTAATGGTAATACTTTAATTTGCAACGTCATAACGCAGAACCCCAGTCAGAGCCTGTCGAAAAGTTTCCATTTTAATCTTAGCAAAACTTCAAAGTACCCAGAAAGAATTATAGCTACTCGAAAAGAAGAATTTTTAGAGAACTGACAACTCAGGGTTGAACAGGCACGAATGTTTACATCGAATTCTCACGGATGTAAATAGCAAAAGTAATCTGGACATCTTCGACCGTGCCACTGAACCAAGCTCTCCTTCTGCATACAAATTGAAGGCTGTACCAGCGCAAAATCATGAATTTCGAATCTACGGTCTTTGTAGGCCTGTTCGACAAGAAGAAGCAGCCAAAAATATCAGATGCCCCAAATGCTTCGTCTTGGAGGTCATCTTTGGCACAGAAAGTCTTCTTTCATATTTCTTTGGCAGCCGATGCAGGTGTCAGTTAGAGGAAAAGGCCGCAAGGATCCTGAGATCCATGTCTCGACCTACGTTTTTTCGTAGCTGTGTCTGTCCTCGTCCGGATTCATACAGAGATCTGGCTCCTGCGGAAAGCGCGAGCATTCGAGCGGCTCTGGCCATTGTATGCCAAACTCCTCCAAAATAGACGAACAATCAGCTTTCACCTGCAAAGTCAGGGTTGGGTAAATGGTACCATCTGCACTCGGAAACTCAAAACCACTTTTTGTGGAGAAACTGCAAAGGAGTGCTCTATCGGCATGGTTTTCACAAAAGAGCTTATCTAATACTCGTTAAAGTCGTGCTGTAAAGTCTTCAGCAGTGATGGGGAAAGTTTGATGACTCGATAAGAACAATAACAGTTGTGAGGATAGCCGACTTGTGAACATTTGCAGAAAAAGACGCTTGAGAGCAGTAGGAAGGCAACAAGGACAAGGAAAAAGAAGAATTGGAGAATCCAGATAAGATCAAAGGAACCAGCTGATACTAGTAAATCTGTATTTTTTTCTTCTTCTCGATCTTTCGAGGTTCTGGCACAGAATTAGTGAAATGAGGTCAGGTTTCTGACAAAATTGAGAGTTTGGAATAGTTTCTTATAAGTGAACAAGTAATTTGAGTGAATAAGTAATCCAACATCCATTAGTAACCGGACTGAAGGGATAGTTCAGGACATTCAGCGTTCTAATTAGTAGTTTCAGTACTAGTAGCTGCTCGAAAAGTGCTATTTCCTTAGCAGTATTGGCTAGATCTCTGATCAGGTTGATTTTCCCATGTTCGACCATCTTTGAATCTTGGCATTGTGGAGCGTTCGCCAGTAGGATTAGTTATTGGTTACGCCCACTCCTCTTATCTTTTTAACAGTGAAAACATCCAAAAATAGACATTAATGCTGGGGAATCACCGCCATGAGTTTAATCCTTTCTGCTGTCAGCTGGAAAAATAAAAAACGAACATTGAAAGACCCTGGATTATCCCTGGATTATCTATTCCACTGTAACGAGAGGACAAACATTCTACAACAGTAAATGGAATTTGGAAAAATCATTGAAGAAAGAAAATAAAGGAGCATTTTTTTTTTGAAAAGGTTCTGCAGCTTTAATTCAGCCATATTTTGATAAATAAAGTGGATTTAGTCGAATAAACGCTAATGAGTCGAATCAAAGGCAGAGCTCACAGGTGGAAATCCTCATGATCATCGCTGTTGCTGACCTACAGCAAGAGCCTCAGTAATTTTACCAAGAGGTCTTCATTTTCATTTTTTCCCTTATTTTAGGTCATTTTTTAGTTTTCAATTATCTCTACGTTAAGAAATTTAGCATCCTGGTCCCATCGAAACTCTTACACCTCTTACACTTCTTTGAGCAGAGATATCCCAGTCCACGACATCGCCTACTAGCCGCCTCCTGCATTGGGGCACTTGACGTCGTGTAATTAGTGCCAAAGAGCAGCTGCACCTAGCGTCTGTGTATCTAAGGCGCTGGCGTGCCATGTGCCTCCTCAGCACCGAGGTCCGATGTCCATGGCGGGCCGAGTCGTGTGATGTGCACGCCGTTGGCGATGTAGTCGTTGTGCTAATCCCCTGTACGGTCTCTCAGGGGTCACATTAGCATAAGCTGGTCGTAATGGATGTTCGCTAGCTTTACTGCTGCTAACGCTGTGCTCGCCGATTAGAAGCATCTGGCGGAGGTCCGCCGCCGTCGCTGCAACGATTTATGCTATCGAACCCGATCGACGCTGCGACTTCGACCACGCATCGATTGGATGTGATTTGCCTCCCGAAGCAAAAAAGTCTGGAAGAACTTCCCGAAGACCCAACCAAGGAAAGGGTATGGGAATTGGATATCCTGATTGAAAGCTTATTCCTGCCCAGTGCATATTCTGGAACATTCTAGGAAGGTCCATATAAAGCCAGTCACTGAAAGACAAGAAAGCACTCATTTACATTGCCAAACGAACACTTCCCAAAAACTTCAGCGGCCACCATCCACAAATGAATTAAACGCGGAGTTTCACTGGTGGCGCCAGCTCGATGTGGAGGAAATTAAGCGGCAGAAAAACACGTGGAAAAAGAATTCCCATTCCAGAAAGCCTGCCATCTACGCCGAAACGTTAGCCGTTCAATAAGAGATCAATACAAATCTTGGCCTGAGCTCAAAATAGACCACACAGCCTGCCATCTGTTGAAAAACAAGCAACAAGTTGCAAAACCTCTCCATAAAATTGTTCTGCTGCAATCTAGAACCAGCCTTTTCTGAGTAAAGTTCCAATGATACGTCTGTTTACGGCCTAGAAGATCAGATAAAATTTTCTCATTTACTCATTTTTATCAGTATCTTCAAAGTATAATAGTTATTTTGAAAAAAAAGTTACGTTGCCCCCTTATGAAGCCTGGTATGACATAGTAGTTAATAATACTAGTTTTTGGTTCTTATGGGTCACGGTCTAACGGTAAATACGAAAATCGTATGCATCATTTATTTACTTACTTACTCAAATATTTATTCACTCACTTGTTCATTTATTTATTTGCGTTGAAGCGTGTGCCAGTGTAAGATGTTTGTTGTATTTATTTAATCGTTGATTAACTATTTATCTGTTTGTTTATTTATGCTATTATTTATTCACTTATTTATTTGTTTTCTTATCGTGAAAGACGTGCCAGAAAGACATTAACACGAAAGGTGAGAAGCAAACAGGGTTCTTAGTGCAAAGAAGGCACGCATGAGACAGATTAACGCCTAGAACGTAAAATACTTAGTAAGTCCAATGGAGAGGGCCGGTAGCAGATGTAGGTTATGTGTAAAAGTTGAATAATTATAGATCATGAGTGTTCCTCAATGTACTTGTTCCTCAACAATTTCAAGGATCTAGTTAGGTCTAACATTAAATTTCAATGGCTTCATTTCTGGATATTTGTCGCATAGGGTTCATTTTGAGAAAGGCACCTCTAATTTCTGCCATCCCACTGCTTGTATTTTAAAAAAGTTCCGTGGAAGGTTTTAAGCTTCCCATTCACCCAAACTGGGCAACCTTCTCCAGCAAAATATGTTATATTTTTGCTATATCAATCGTTACCTTTCATTGGTGGCTGAGAAATGTCATTTTTACAATATTCACTCATTTGAACCCGGAAAACTCTTCCTCATTAAGAGAGCGGGCAGACAGGAACCTTCCTGGGAACGTTCATGAATATAGGAATCAGTCAGGAATGGTCCTTAATTTCTGTCAATAGACCGACTACCCCATCTCAAAATAGCTTCACGCTCCCATAGATTTTTTTTGGTGCTTTTTATTTTGTAGTCATTAAGAACTGTTTATACTACACAGCCAAAACTACTAGCACTTGTTTATATTGTGTATTTAGTTTATATTCTACAGTCTAGAAAGTCTTTTTAGTTTATAATCTCACGGTTATAACTTCATTTGGTATAGAACTCTGAATTGTGCGCGATTTATAGCGTAAATAAGAGCCCATACAATCCGATTCATGTTCGGATCTTCAGGTCATTAAAGACTAGTAGATTAACTAAAATACTTCCAGTGCATAGTAAATAAATAAATAAATAAATAAATAAACGAATAAATAATTGAAATAGGTTATGTGAGAATCTCTCAGGTTGTGCTAGGCTTCACTGAGTCATTCCTTACATTGTTGCGTGTTGTTGTCCAACTCAGCAGTTCCTAATGAGACCACCCATGGTTCGATTTCGGGACCAGTATGAGGAAGAAGTGCATCGAAAAGCCACTGGACAAATTAGGCGCTTGTGTTTCGTACGAGGATCGATGGCGTCATAGCCATTCCCGTCGTTAGTGGCTGCTCGTACGGGTGCGCTCACAAAAAGATGTGGAATGTGTGTCTATGGATTGGTTCCATTTGTATGCACCAGCCTCCTGGGTCTGCATCATTGACGTTACCCAGGGTAGACTTGTTGACAACACACAATTTTACCCATAGATAGCGCGGGCGTCAACACCATTACCCTGGGTCGTCTCAGTGATGGATCTGGCCCTGCATTGATAACAGATCCTCGAGACAAGGACAGAACAAGCGCTCAAAGAACATGCGCACCATCGGCACCGCCTCTCTTCTAGCTCAAGAACCACGTCAGAGAAGAAGGGACCCCAGCATAGGCGCAGAGGGTCCATGCTATTGATGAGCTGAGAGGCACAGTCCCATTTCGTTTTTTCCTGGGCTCGCAATTCTCCCGATGAGCACGTCCAAACGTCGCTGGTTGTGTGGTACTGTAGCCGAAGTGTTTGAGGGGCAGAAAGTTAAAAGACTTCGCCGACCAGTTCAGACAACGCATTAATCACCAGTCAACCAGAGAGTCTTGAATGCTGGCATTACATTGTCATTCATCACTCGAAGAATGGTCTCAGTAGAGCATGGGGGAGGTAAGTGGGAGAGAGTGAAACACCCGTCGAATTATCGAGTTGGTTAGTGACTATACTCAGCAGAAAGTGATGTTCTGCGATAAAAATTCAAAAAAATTCGATTTCAAATGAGTTAAAAAATCGAATATCCAGGAAAAAGAGCCCTGCACACATGCAGAGAAGAGGAGCTGCTTTTTTCCAGGCCCTGTACACATGTAGAAAAGAGGAGCTGCTTTTTTGAACAATTAAATTGGCTACCTACTCGACATCGAATATTCATTCTACTTTCTGTCCTAAAATATTCTTCGCTCCTAAACTCGTTGTCAGAAACAATCGAGGGCAGGCCACTTAAGACTCGCAAAATTTTCAATGTTGTTGGAAAAGAAAGTGACTAGGAAAACGACTAGGATCCAGTAAACTTCTGGAAAGGCATGTGTGGTTTCTGCAAGCCTCAAGCACCAGTTTGCAACGGAGCCTATCAAGTGTACCGGAAAATTTGTCACCTCTCTACTTCTCTGAAATGCATAAGTTCTTGAAACAAAATAAGTATACTTTGTCTGGGTGATTTGTTGCTCAAGAAACACTACTATAAGCAACAAGTTTCGATGAATGACCCCGAGAAGGCTATAAGCTTCCCGCTCATCCAGAATGGACGAGTTTCTCCGATAAAGGTGATCGATTCCATTTCTTTCATCAATAGTTGATGCTGCTGGCCAAGTTAGTAAGTAAACTGCACGAAACATGTGTTTCTGCTAAAAAAAAACTTGTCCAGTTCATGCGGGGTTGGCGACGAGTCCAGGGAGCATTCATCTATCCCTTAACTGCATTACCAGGGGGTTTGGAACCTCACTGGAAATGATCATACATCTCCAGTATCTCCGTCCAACTTTCAATCCCTTTCTATAATAAAACGAAAATAGAGACTTCTGGATATCTGAAGATTACGGATCAGATCCTCGACACTGTTTGTATTACAGAATGTCTCCTTCTATTGCTTTTTCGGGAATTTTTTAAGGTTCCCTCTCATTCTGAATGGACGACTTTCCCTAGAAACTCAGCATCTTTACCACCAAATGTTGTCGTTGACCGAGGTGAGCCGCTCAGACGTGATGTACAAATTTTTACTAGGAAATTTCGTCCTTCTCCACACCCCCCCCCCGCCCCATGCCTTCCCCCTGGAGGTACAGATCGCGATAGATGCGAGAAGAGCACTGAAGAACATTCCACCGGAGTTTAATAATGCGCTTAATGCCGTTAATAAAGCTGACGAAGTCGAGGCGGTGATTGCGCGGATTCCTGGTGAGTCTCCATCCATCATCCTCGCCCATATGTTTTCTCATCATCACAGTCGGCAGCTCACCAGCTAACACCTGCCGCTTCCTCCTTCTGGACGTGTCACCTGCACAACCATAACCACGTGTGGCAAATGCAGTAAAACAAATGAAGCTCAGCGTCGTCCGAGGTCAGGTAAACAGCGAGTAATTAGTCAGCTGTTACAGATAGACAGCCCTTGTTACAGAAGGACAGCGCTTGAATAGCTCTTATAACTAACTGATGAGGACTGTAAGGCGAAAATTGGAGAAGCCGCTGGGCAAACAGGCTGAGATCACTGGAATACTAAGCCTTAAACTCCAGCAGAATCCTTGGCCTCCAGAAGCACCTTAAGTCATCACGGAGAGACGTCCCTCGCAGATCCTTTCATGTCTCTCCGGATTCTAAACCGGGAAATCCGCAATTCAAATTTTAGTCGGAATCCAAAATTTAAAAAAATGTACTCGAACTGGAATTACCAAAAGGGACACTCGTGTTGAACAAAATGATCTACGGATTTCGTCATGAATAGGGATTATGCAATAAATCATGGGAAAAGCCAGTGAGAAATTGTCCGTAAGAAAGGCTTTGACAGTAGGATGAAAAGTAAGAAGATAAAATGAAAGAATTTAAGAAAAAAACAAATCAACCCTTCGTGGTTAGAACATTCCTATGAAACTGCAAAGGTGTAATTTCTCCTGAAAAAAAAAAAAACTTCTTGAAATAGGAAGTTTAGAACGAGTTGCTTGTTTGGGCTGCAAATTTCTGTTTGTCTACTTTTCCTCTCAACTCCTGAATGGAATGGCCTGGACAGTATTGTCACTGTCCAATTGCCCATATTTGACCACAAGATGACGACCTCTGTGGCCCCAGAAGGGACAGTCATTATCGCAGAGCTTACAATTGAATAATAGGCGAGGCTGGGAATGATCTGAGTTAATTATGAGGCGGCATGGGCGGCGGAAGTGCAAGCAAGCAAAGAAGATGAATGAGGCCAAAAAATAATCGCCATCCGGCTAGTGACAGGGTTTAAATCATAGATATGGAAGGCACATTCGCCAGTGGAGAGCTCCGTCGGATACGAACAAAAAGTGCAACAGATTATGGTGGTTTGAATGAGAGTATGAAGCAGTTCGGAACTTGGGAGCATGATTAGAAGTGCGAGAGAGCAGTAACATGCTGCCGTGACTTGCTATTATGATTTGAAGCTGAAGAAATGGTGAGACCAATGAACATGAGCTTGGGTTACCTGCTCGCAAACGGATCTGCAGCTGGTCACCGCTTGCGGCATGCCTTCCGGACACATCGGGGCGAAGACGGAGCACACGAAGAACTGTATGTTCCGGTTGCATTTCGTCTTGATCAACGGCTTGAAGTGTTCGGTGTTGGTTTGGAGCTGAAATGAGAAAATCTCTGTCATGAATGAAGCAGATAAAGACTTGATGGCTGCTGAATAAATACTCGGTTCGCTTAAAGTCTGTAAGAGAAAATGTGTATTCTCTGGGAACGTGAACCACATCATCCAGAAGAAAAACGTCAGTAGATTTGTATGGAAGAAAGGTTTAAAAAAAACTGGAATATTACCACCTATGGAACGGTCTCGGTTCGAACAGCTTATTGATGTTTTTCAAATGCGATTGCGCTGATTCTGCTAGCATGTGTGACTCATTTTCGGCAGAACTGTATTGTATGACTATGAAGTGAGGGTGGTTTCAGAAAACAGAAAGGAACGCAGAATTGAAAACTTGTAAACATTAAGGGAATTTCTACTATTTCGACTTTTTTTCTTTCCCCGTTTGCATTTTTATTCACTTCGAACTCATGTTTAATCATTTTTAGTAGTTGTGTTCTGACCGCAAATCTTGAGGAACCTGCCAAAGAACGCTTTGTCACTTAAAGGAAGAAAAACTTTCGCAAGAGAATAAGGTTATTTTGGTTTTTTTCTCCTGTAATTTTTTGCTGTTATTTTGGTGTTTTCGCTGATTATTATCATGTGCAGTGGCGGAGGAAGAAATTCATAGTATGCAAAAAATAATGTAGTGGAGAATTTGAGGGGGTTCTTGTGAAGACTTACCTAATCTAAAACTGATACTTATCTTAGAGATGGGAATACACTCAGAGATAAGGTACATAACTTTCATCACTTATGTCTTCATCAGGATTTTTTTACTTCCTCCACTAATTTTCCCGGTTCTGCTAGTTACTACGTGCAAACTCTCGCCCTCAGAATCTCACCTCAGTGTGGATCATGGGGACAATGGAGCACAAACGCGGCAAAATTTAACCAACTGAAGACCGCATGGCTCACCGGTGAGCCGCTTTTTTTGCACTTTTTATTTCGAAGCACCATTACGTCCTACTGACCTCAGCGTTCTTCTTAGATGGTAACGTACCAATACTTTTAAGTCAATGCGATCATAAAAATCTACACTGGAATTTCTTTAGAAATTCCGCGCCGAGAAAGAAACCAAAACTTGTGTGGATGTGGAAGAGGGTGAAGAAGGGCGCGATCGTCAATGGGTTAAGCCTCCTTGACTACTCCTCACATACGAGTTATTAAGGATTGAATAAAAACCAATAAATATACTAAATTTTTGATTAAAAATTCAGGATCCGGTCCAGAACTTGAAATATATGAGGACAGAAACCCTCCCCCCTACAGTTCTTATTCTCGCACCTCCAGGTCTAGGATTCGTGAACGCATGACCAGGCGAAACCAGGCAAGCAAGCCAATTTTTGCGTTCTGCATCCCTTACAATTGTGTGGTCTATTACCAACCACGTCAACCACTATTCGATTGCTTGGTTATCGTTCCATGAATTCCATTCATGAATTATACTGCTCCCTCTTCTCCAAACACTTCTGATCTTCAACTCGAAATCGAAATCTAATGGCTTAATCGATCCCGAACATGCTAGCCAGAATTGCCTCGAGATCCTTCAGGAGGTCCAAGAATGCGACGGCGATGACTATCCGTCATTTCGAGCCGATATGGTTTTCCAATATGTATCACCCATCCAAAGTCATTTCAATTGGAAAAAGGCAACTACCTTCCCGAAGCACCGAAATACAGCTTGCTGGAGCACCAATGCTCCCTGCTAAAGGGGTCCCATTCGGCGCCGGGTCGCCGCTTGCAATGAAAGGGGCCGCCAGCTGTGTGCGTGAATCGACACGCCATGTTCGCGGGAATTATTGTCACGCGTCCACGGGATGATGACACACAGCAGAGGAACTGTGCTGCTCGCGGGGGAAATTACCATAATCAAAGGATGAAAAAGTGCATGAGAACGACCGCCGCGATTGTTTTCAGCTGAGAACAGTGCGGAGTCGGACCAAAAAATTTTATTTTAAAATTTCCAGCCACTGATGCGTGCGAAGCTCGACAACATCGAACTTTCATGGCAGGGAAAACGACTTCAACAGAACCAAGATCCTTTACCTTTTATGTTACTTCTTCAACCATCTTCTTTTCACACTATTCTGGAGACGGCACACCTATACGGTGTAATAAATAAAGAAATAAATAAATAAAACACGAATCCAGGAATCTCGCCAAATAAAACTTCCATCTTTTATGCCATTTTTTTCGCATGACTCACTACCTTGGAGGGCAGGGAATCTTGCCAGTGGAAAAGCACGCCTATTTTTTAAGCAGTTAAAGTTCCTCACATCTTTCAAGTTCAGCTCATATCAGTTCATACTCCAGGCAGTGCCAGTGCTTTTTTTCTTTTCCAGTACATCACATTTTTAGAGCTTTTGCCCTTTTGAATGCACTGCATCAGCACTTTTTCGTTGAGCACTCTGAGGGGTAAATAAACAAAAAAATAAGACCCAACGAGGAATCACCTCAAGTCAGGGCCCAGCTTGCAAGGCCCAGCTCAAAGGAGGAAGGGCTAATCATCTCCATCTTCAGAGAACATCCTGGGCCTACATACGTGCATCATCGCGATTACCCAGGGTAAACGTATTGAGACTCATGTACCCATGGCAAACATGTTGACTCTGGTGCTAACAGTAGGTAAAATCCTGCGGAGTTGGCTCGATTACCCTGGGTAAACTTAATGATTCATGCGGCCCTTGAATCTGCTCCCACGATAGAGTGTCTGCTTTCCACCAACGACTTTATCCAGTTTACCTCCTCCAAAAAGCGGCAACAACCCCTAGACTGCCGCCATTTCTCCACCAAAAACTACTGGTAAGTGACAGTTAACGGCGGTCCACATGAATATTCGTACAGTGGAATATTCAAATAGCGTTACCGCGTATTTATAGTGGCCGAGAATGAGAGTGGTGAGCGGCGACAAAAAGCGAATTGCCCTATCAATCCAGAATGGTGGGAGGGACACGTCGCGCGCCGTCGCTTCTGGGAAATGTCACCCGGAGGCTCAGCATCGCGTATACGAGCGCGGTGACTGTACAAACCGTAGTGTCTTTAGGCCTTATCGATTGCGAGATTGAGAAGGTCACGAAGAGGACCGAACGATGACATTTTCCCGACGTCAGAAGCACGAAAACTCCCAAAGGTGACGCTGGCCAAGTCAGCGAGGCAAAGTGCCAGCGAAGCTTCTCTGATAAGGGAGCGACCCCGCTCACTCAGCAGACCCCCAGGAAATCATGGCCGAAGCCGGGAAATCAAGCACCCAGCGAAGTGCGGCAATAATCATTTGCAAGCGGAGTATAGCACCTTGACGAGGTGTTTTGAGCACAGCTATTAAGACCTTATCACGTCCTCGTAAAACGCGTAGAATTGCCATCAGAATGAGGCTGTGGATAGGAGCACAGTATGGAGGCCACGCATCGATAACACCGAAGTCATGCATGCAGTACAAGGACAACTCACACTCTGCTGGTCCTGCTGCAGGTACGGATTCGGGAAATACGTGTAGTTGTAGGGGACTTCTTTGCATAGGGGGATTTCGATCGGCTGACACTTTCCCTTCGAAGTCTGAAATGGAATCAGTTAGAGCACATTGTGGAAAAATAGTAAAAAGTGCATGGTATGGATAGAGAAATTTATTCCTGAATCTTCCCAAGAATCTTCTCCCCTCCCCTCATGAAGTGGGCTACTATCCTAGGCACAAGCACGTCTACGTATTTTATGCTATTTATTTTTTTATAATATTTTGTCAACACCTGTAGATGGTTATTGCGTGCAACGAGAACAAAATTACCGGGGTAAATGACCTGTTCAAGGATTTGTCATTGTTGGTCAACCAGGACAACGTGCACTACCTCAACTTGGTCACAACCAGTATCAGCAACTAATTATAAATTGTGAAATCTATAGCATTTTCCAAGAAGTTCGTCCAGTATGGATAAGCTGGGAGCATAGAACGCTTCTGAGAACGTTCACGAACCCCCCCCC
>JARK01001342.1:1016120-1029400 GCA_000688135.1 Ancylostoma ceylanicum | reverse complement strand
CCCCGCCCCCCTCCTGTACAGAGGACATAAGTGAGGGCCTATCCTCGGTTACAGCCTTTTCCGCAACGCTCGTGAGTGAAAATCCGTAAACCAGGGTTTTCTTAGACGCTGAGTGGAATGGTTACAAAAGCTTCCCTCAAAATTCAGCTTGAAACTGAGATGTCGTGATTTTGGGGGTGGTTTTATATATATGATACGCACTGTAGAAGACACCTCTGGAGGCTGAGACAACTTCTAGCTCTACACCACCTGCGGGCCTAAGAAGGGGATATTTCGTAGAAAATTTTGGCGAATAATAAAAGAGTAATACCTATCAAGCACGATCGAACCAAAAAATTACATTATTTACTTATTTATATAGTCAGTTTCAGTGGAGAACATTGTTGGAAAGACGTCAAAGAAAAAAGCGCGGGAAAGCGCGCAGAAATTGGGGAGTGTGAAGAGAAAAACAGAAATATGCAGGAATACACAACTATCGCAGCGTTTGAGGCAGACTATATACTTACATATTTACTAGGATCGATTGTCAATGCACTGTGTATGGATTTGTTTCGATCCGCACATCTTTTGATGATTTGACAGTGAACATTTCGGAAAATGAAAACGAATTCACAGGAGAATCAGCGTATAGCAACAAAAAATTATCTTATTCGGATGGAAACAGCAACTTTCTCGCCAAAAAGACCATGAGAAAGAACACTTTAACTATTTTCGCACTCTTACAGATGAGATTTAGGATGTTTCAAGGATCCCAGTTAGCTGGCAATGCCTTCCAAGGTCACCTAGGTCAGCTAAACAGACCGTAAACCGCCCGACCTGGTCGAATATAGAGGCAGCGTGGGCGAAATAGTTCCTGACGTCGAGCTGAAGCACGAAGAAGCTGAGCAGCAGCAGCATCGCGGTCGGTGCACGAGGCGCTGGCTGCGAGCGGCCAATCCACGGCGTTATGGTGGTTCGCGCGCCCGCCGGACCGCCAGGCCACGCCCCGGTCGCTCGTCCAACGCTTCAAAATTTATTACCTACGGTTTGGCCAGCATCGCACTGATGCCCCTGCATGGCCTGGTTAGTGGCTCGAATTCGGGGGGAACCGAATGGGTCAGCTGCTCGAGCTGTTCCGGGTATGGGTCGCCAGAGATCAAAAAGAGCGTTGATTTTAGGAATTTGAATGTTTACCGACCTTCCAGAAGACGTTTCCAGTTATTTCACGAGCTCGGAATTTGCTTTAGAGAAAACTCTGTGGGGGTCACTACATGGTCACCGCCTTCCCGCCACTGATTTCACAGGAAATTGTAGACAACCTCTTGTTACAAGTAACTCCCAGACGCAGAGAGGGCGAGACTTTCTCTGGCCTTCCTCCTCCTTCTACACACTCGTCGTGTGCCTCGTCACTGTGCCTCCACGTCGTTCGTGGCTCCCAGATTTACGAGGCCGCCGCTGCGCGCCGCTTTATTGCCCTGGCGCTTTGCCAACAACACCTCTTTACGCGGTTCGATTACGCGAAAAATCAATGGAAAAGGATTTATGATGGAACACGAAGACAACGTTTCGCCACATCCTCCACACACGGTGTGCTGTCCACGATCGCATCCTGATTTGCAGCCGGAGATATTGATCGCCAGGGCGACTTCGCCAGAGGTTACGGTAAGAGATCTATTTCGGTCCGCTCCAGCTGTGTAAGACTGTCTGGAGCAGATTAGCAGTTCTGCAATCATTTATTTATATCACTGGTTGCTGTTGGGGAAATAGCTGGCCCAAAAACGAAGGTCTTGCCGATCTTGTTGCTGCTTTGATTGGACCCCGCTTTCAGTACATCTAGTACATATGGAGGAATGTGAGCAATCTCCTTCTTTGGTTTTCTGGAGTGGAAACCGCAGATCCAGAAAAAAAACCGCAAACCAGCCGGCAACGGTTTTTCCTCATTTATAAAACGACGTCACCTATCTCTTCCAGTGTGATGTGAATTTCAGTCGATAGTCCCTTCCTTTTTCATGCTCTTAGATTGTTTGGAAATTTTCCGGAAAAGATCCAAACATTTTTAAAGGGATCGCAAAACGCCTATTTTTCCACTGATCTTCGCAAACTTTTCTTACACATTGTTTTTTTTATACGGTTCGCGATTTTTTATTAGGTTTTGTACGCATATCTTACTTTTATTTTTATCCTTACTTCCTTCATTTTTCATATGCATTTTGTACCTGAGCATGAACTGGCTCCGAAAGATTGGAGGAGGCAAGGGGGAGAGGGGGAGCTGAAATGCTGACAAGCAAAAAAAAAAACAAAAAATACTTTGCGTAAAAAAGAGTATTAGACCTGGATGCATAAATGAGACTACCCAGAGTAAACACGATGACGACCTGCTAAATATGGGTAAAGTTATGGAGTGCTAACATATTTACCCTAGGTAATCTCAATGACACATGCGGCTCTTGGGTTCGTGGCATTGAAATAGCTGTAGACAAGCGATAGAAGACATTCGACTCCGATGGCGAAAACTATTGCTAATGTTTTTCTATACTTTTGTTAGTCGCTTTGTCAAGGTTTAAGCTTTTCAAAAATTCCTGAAGCGTTTTGAACAACCTAATACACCCTGCCTGCTTCCTTTCTCAAGGGAAAAATGATGAAGAAAAGGAAAACAAAGTAAATTCGTGGCAAAATTAGTGAAATTCCAGAGGTTTAGACTACTAACTATTAGACTTGAATGGGATGGGACTGTAAACCTATCGATTGCCTGAAGTTTCGTAGAAACAATGAACTGGGTCGGTCATCCTCGACTTAATTTGCGGTTTTGACGAGTTACCTTTGGAATCTTTTTTTTAATCCAAAGTAATTACAATTCTGCTGGGTGCACTAGTGCTAACGTGATGGAAATACAGTTGTCCCACGGAGAGCTTTCAAAGTAATTGCATACTGATGTCGGAAAGTGCCGGAAAGAGGACAACCACTCTAATTGTAAGGTCGTTCCTTTCTTTAGCAATCCCGCTCCAAACCCAAATGAAGATCTGAGTTCTCATAGTGCAGCAGATAAAGCGGTATTTTCTATTCCCCAAGGTTGTTATATCATAAATTTCAGCTACAAGTACATCGTTCTGGCTAATTTATCTGTAGCCAGCACCTGGCGAGACCAATGGCAGATTTAGGTCGCTTCCCTTTGTTTGAACTTCCTTGACTTTGCAGACGCTTGTTTTTTTTACTCAACCTACAGTTCCTTCATGGTGTGGCTCCAGTAACCTTGAGTTGAGAGATAGCACGTGCCATATTTTGATTGAAACCACAGATGAGATAGTGAATCGAAGTTTTCCAGATAAAAAATCCATTTAAATTTGTCAAGAGCTTTATATAAAAGAGGTAGGAACAGCTACGATTTGGCGATGCTGGGCTTTCTTGTTCTACTCATGGCTAGAAGAAATCTGCGCGTAATAGCCGAACATTCCTTGTTCGTTGTGCAGACGATGATAGTACGGATCATTTCCATCAATGCATTCGACAAGTTGGCTGAAAGGTTGTCGACAGGTTGTCCGTTCAGAATCTTGTCGACAACTTGTTTTTTTTTCCTTCCTTATCCAAAAGTTGTCGGGAGGAAGCTTGCCGACAACTTGGTTTTGGGTGGCATGATGACGTCAAACTTGTCGACAACGATTTGCTAGTCAAAAGCTTGTTTGCAAGTTGTTTTTGGGCAAAGCTAGGCTGACAACTTGCTTTTGAAGTCCTGAGTAATAGAGCAACGCAAATAGGATCAACTCATGTTCTGCGCTCGTCTCCCCTCTTCAAAGGCCGCATGCATCATCGAGATCGCCCAAGGTAAGCGCGTTAGTACCACACAAATTTACCCATCATTGATACAGGCGCCAACACTTTTACCCTGAGAAATCTCAATGATTGCTGCTGTGTGTAGCTTGTGAAAAATGCATCCAGGCCTAGAAAATTCTACAAATTGCGTGAGGAGTCGCTCTGTTTCACGTGTGGACACATTTTTTGTTGATCCAAGTGAAACGTCTACATTGAATACTTGGCTCCAAATCTGCCATTTGTTAATAATTTCCTTGTAATTTTTATACATGTAGGTGGTCCTCGCGATTGACTACTGCCAAGTCACCATTGATAACTCTGATGGAAGCGAGAAGATCTTCGATGCCATCATCCGGTTCCGAAAAAACTTCGGACGCCTCTCATGAGAAGGAGAACTTTTTGCATGGAAAATAGCCATGAAAACAGCCAATCCAAAGAGATCTCACAGTTGCATAATTTGTTATCTGTAGCTTCTGTAGATTCCTTACGCCCACATGCCCAGAGCCCTATGTCATCCGAGGTTTGCACTGCCAAATCACATCCAAGTTAAAATAAACATTCAGTTTAGCTCATGGCTCCAAAAACCAGTCAAAAGCTATACACGTCCCAATAGGAGTGGATGACGTCGGCCCTAGACTTTTTGATAGAATAATCATTGAAGGACAAGTTTAGCCGTGCTGGTCACACCAGCATACGGCTTCTGGTTTGTTACTCAGTGTGCAAGACGAGCCGCTCGCTATAGTTTGTGCCACCGAAAATTTTTGCAATTTTCTTGTGAAGTGGTGAAGATTGAGTACCAGTCCCGGGAAGGTGTTATAATGTAATCGCTGCAAAGACTGAGCACTGCAATTTTAGCAATCGGGACAAAAATGTGGGACTGCCATTATCCTATGCTCGGTATTCGTATACGCAGCTCATGACAGTAACGGATTTGGTGTATTGTCCTCTGCTATCACTCCTTTAAAAGCATTTTTGTCATGTTATCATTCCTTTAAACCCATTTTTGTCACCTCGGAAGTAATGCCATGCTGGATTTTGACTATATATCTACAGTAGCGAGCAAAATGATTGCAACTTCTGGTCTTCCATCATTAATTCCTTTCAGTGGAAAGCGAAGAGGATAGAAATTTTATCTGAGTTGTAGACACCATTGTGGAATAGGGGCAAGTTCAAGACTAGTATAAAAGATGTTTTCACTGCGGTCAAAACTTGTGATTTGATATCACCCACAATGTCTCGCAGAATGAAGTCCATCAGAGGGATTTCAACGCGAATCGACTTCTGTGAGGCAGAATCAATCCATATTTGTTAGAAAATGCTCTCTCTACCTATCTCTCTCTTTTTTTTCCTATCTGCCTTCTTTTGCAAAATTTACGGGCAACAGACACTAAGAGACTTTCAGGACTGTAAAAACCTATCAATTAGTTGATCAGAGGAGAATGGAGTGTGAGGAAGAGCGTTGGCAGCCAACACTGCAAATCCATCAGACGAATGGGCTCCGGATACCAACATAGTAATCTCGCCATGGTCTACATTATTCCTTAATCAACCAACGAGTTAAAACTGGGTATTATATCAATTAACTAGTCGGTTAAAGAGAAATTGAAAAAAAATTAAGCAGTGAGATATCCATCACTATTGCTGACGGGTACATGCTGGGAAGGTTTTGGTTTCGTGAGCATGTAACACATGAAATTGCATCGTCCATTTGTATCCAACTTTATTGAGGGAAAAACAAATTCCGTAACAAACACACATGAGAAACAGTGGAAACATCAAGGGAAAATGAGAAAAAAAAAACACATGATCATAATATACTTCTGTGTGTACTGCGAACAATGGTAGTGACAAGAGATCTGATTCACCAAATGATACTCACAAAAAATAGCAACGATTGCAATAAAACAATGGAAATTTCCTTAGGGGGGAGTACACCAGATACAAGAGATCCTAGGACCTTTCATTGGAGTAGGGCATGATAGTAGCACACTTCAAGGCAGCTCAGTAGTACAACCTCAAATCACTTCACTCAATTTAGATTTTTTTAGGCCTGCCCACTTAGATAGTGAGACCCCGTTGGATTTTGCATCTCTTGCCGAGTTTCTCGAACATTCTGTTTGACAGAGCTGCTCTGTGACCTGCATCGCTAGGCATTTTCCGCACGAGTAGCCATACAACATTCTAATGATTGCTTACACTCAGTGGCATTTCAATAAAGGAATTCTCGAAAAAGCAGCAAAGAATCCACATGGGGTATTGGTATTCATGGAATGCATGAATGCCATGTGCCTGTCCCAAATTAATGACGGATAGACGAATAGAATTATGTTAATGTGGTAAATTGAAAAGACAGTGGAAATAAGCTGAAGTATGTACGGTCTCTTTTCAGCATAACGAATACTTTTTGGAGTAGTACTGCAGAATGTGAAATGTCTTCCTTCTTCGTACTTACTGAGTCAATCGCTAAGGTTTTTATTAGACTTTGCCGGTTCAAAATAAAGAGGAATGAACCGAGGATGTAAGCGAGGCGACGCCCGTAGCTGCTGAACCTTTTCCTTCGCCGGGATACCAGGCGAAGTTTGAGGCGAGAGACAAGTAATGCTTTAGAAGGGTTGGAAGTTAAATTATGTCGATTATGGAGGAGCCGAACATTCAGTTTCTCGTGTGAGGTGGAGCATGTCTGCTCTTGATGAAAAAATAAGGAGGACTATCGAGCTCAAGCTTTTCCAGATATTGCTCGAACTTTTCACAAACAGTGAGACCCCTCCAATTTTCAGTGAACCTCAGCACATCGTAAATTTTCCGGGGTATTCTTGTTAAGTCGTTACGGCTTGACTCAAATGTGCCAGCAAAAGGTATACAAATACATGGTTCCGAATTATTAATTGAACTAATCCAACTAGCCAAATTATTCAGTGCTTGGCATCTAAACTGAATGAAGAGATTACCTTGAGGCATTCACAAATCACCATCCGTTTTTTGGATACTTATCTGGAACTATGGTTAAGGCAAATCCCTCGCTGAAACAAATATTTCCTCGTGGAACGCAGAAGTATGCACCTCATGCTGTAGAAGAGTCATTTAGTTCCAGGTAAGAGTGCATTCGAAACGATTCACATCTTATCAGAACTCTGTCAAATCAACTGTTAGTCTATGAACAGACTGTTGTACTTGAGAGTTAACAAGAATGAAGAGGCTGAAAAACCTATTTTAAACCTAGTAGCTTTGTAGACGGTGAATCCATTAGAGTTATATCAAAGCAGGGCACGAATGGGGAGTAGAAAAACATAACAAAGCGAAAAACGCAAATGCTAAGTAAACGAAGGGTAATCGTAAAGCAGCAGCATGACTGGTTTGCGGGAAGGGACACTCGAGGCGGTCGACAACGATCCGACAGACGCGATGTCGGATGTGCGGCTTTCCGATAATCTGAAAAGTTCCTTAATTTTTGCCTTTGTGGCGATGAGCAAACGTGCAACACTCGATCTATACAAGATTTCGTTTTTCTGTCAATCACCCTGAAGAAAACTTTTCGAGTATGATACTCCCTTCATCAGGGGCCGCATGCATCACTGAGATTACCCGGGATAAGCGTGTTAACATTGCACAAATTTACCCATCGTTAGCACGGGCGTTAACAACACCGTTTGATGAGAACAACAGAAGCAAATGTTAGCGCAAGTCTTTCAAGCGCTCAGAGGAAAACTTAGGTACAAGAGGAAATGATGAGACTATTTGTGAGTTATTTTTCAGAGTTACCTTCCGATAAACGTTCTTAAAGTGCATGAAGAGGTTAGGACCTCGGATGTCTTAATTTCTTACACCAAATTCCAAATTATTCCTGCGCTATGTCAGCCCTAGCCCAGTGGTTATTCAGGCCTTCGTTTCCATCTTATTCACATGAAACACTTCTTGAAAAGGAGACTGGAGTTGATTCTGGATACTCAAGTGTGGCATCAAAAAGATAACACTACTACCAGGTAGACGCCTCTTCCTAGTTGTTCACGCAAACATTCCTGCGCATTTGACATTTCTATCTCTCTAAATGGGAACAGTCGACAGAAACGAAGAGGAATATAAGAATTACTTCGTTCATTTTAGGTCTAAATAACATCAGCCGTAGCAGGCCATAACGAAGAGGAAACGGTTTCGCACCAACCTGTGCGCAGATTTCGTGGATGCCCGGCTGAGGATGAAGGGCGAAGTCGTGCTGCAGCCAGCGCTCGACGCTGGTGGTGATCAGGTGGTCCTCGTGCGAGATGCGTCGGCCGTCCCGAACTATGTAATGCAGGGCCACCGTCGACGAATACGGCCAGTATTCGTCAAAGCGGGCCAGCAGAGAGGCCTGGTCGCAGCCATTGGTCCTGGAATGGAGGTCAGTGCTAGTGGAAGTGGAGAATGGGCTTTGCGAAGGAATACAACACAACTATCTTTAATTTCAGTTTTTATCAAAAAAAAAACTGTCAAATGAACGTACAGGCGTGGGAAAGGTCAATGGTTCGGTCTCGCTCACACCAAGCACCGCATGATCTGCGCTTTGGCACTTTGGCTGTTTGTGCATCCACACATTCTATTCCACTAGCATCAGTTCTCACAATTTCACCGCTTTTGTGAAGTAGCACGTACGGCAGAGTCCGTACCACTGCAGCCATCTTTGATACCTTAACCTGGCAAGAAACACCTGACCTTATCTTTATCTACAGGGCCGGTAAAAAATACAGTAACGAAGAGGAAGCTAATTTTTCTAGGTGCTGTCCAACACATTGTCATTGGAGTTTTCACCGGCTCACATTCATAAAATGCACTTGATCTTTATAAAATGCCCTTCGGATCAGATTCGACACAGGCCCCGCGACGCTGAGTGAAGTCCCTGACTGCGACATGGAAGTCGTTGGGGTTCAACCCATCCGTTATTTCAAAGTGCTCTCGTAACTAATTGAAATTCTGGATAGGTTCTGAACAAGTCCAGGCCTCAAATCACCAAAACCAATCATCCCTACAGAGTGAGATCTAAGCAGTGGCCACTCGACGAAACTGAACTGCATAACAAATAAAATGGGGAGGTCCAGCCTAACCTAGTCAGTCCAGACTAGGGTCAGGTAAACGTGTAGACAGCCGTGTCAACGATTGTGAGTTCGTGGGGTGTTAACTCGTTCACCATGGGTAATCCAAATGATGCATGCATGCTCAAGGTTAGAAGTCCAGCACCGAAGAAACGTGCCCTGGAGGGTGGAGCACTGTCCCAGTGAACTTTGCGAAGGGACCTCCCAACTGAGCTTAACCTCAAGGCAAAACCAGGGTTTCTGAAGCGCTCTAGGATAGCAATAGGAACCAAAATTTTCAGGCTATCTGGATGGATCCGGATGAAGTGCCATCTATAGTGCATAAACAAAATGTACAGTGCTTCTTTCAGCTTCCACGAACTCTGCAAATATGTAAATGTCCTCACCAAGGCCAACTGAAGACACGTGTCCTGTCGTCGCGTAAAAACGAGGTGACGTACACGAAGCATTGCTAATGAGATATCAACGACAACATGTCGCCGAGCGTCTAACACATATCCACCCGATCGTCACAGCATAAGAATACAAAACTTGGCACTATTAAGATTCTATGGTTAACTGCTGATACCAAAAACCTTGCTTGTCGGATGCAGTCTAAATATAGAGGTGAGAGATACGCGTACATAACGGGCCTGTTTCTTGTCCCGCAATCCGAGCATTGATAATCGAAATCAAGAAATGAATAACTGAGGTTCAATGTATAGACAAAAATATGGGGTGCAAATCTTGCAAGGCCATTGGATGCTGAAGCAACGAAAGTAAAAACCTTCCATAGTGGAGTTGCCCTCAGCCATCAGCACTTCGTCATCACACTTGTCCAAAATTGTCTACATACAAAAGAGTTTGAGGAAAGCTTAGTCAGCTCAGAAAGTGTCCAAGAAAACAAAATGGGTGGCTCTTCTGGACTTTTCAACGATAGTGACCAAATCATGATTGCATGGTTCAGGTAATAACAGTCATAGAAGGCGATGTGCCCGTACAGGCTCCAAAGTCATTCTGTGTTCAAGCGATTGATCTTCCAGCACAACAAGGACTTAATACTTACAGTGCCGGCCAAAATTATATAGCCTTTTTGATTTTCATCCATAACTTTTCTTAACGTAAATCTCGACTTAACGTGAAGCCTTGAAGTTCAAACTTTTATGACAGTTATAGAGACTCAAAATTCGTTAAAGTTGAGAATTTGAACTTTGTGGCTTTATGTCAAGCCGAGCTTTGCGTTAACAGAGGTTGTGGGGGAAAGTTGAAAAGGCTACATAATTTTGACCGGCACTGTATGTCTCAAAATTTCCTCAGAAGTTGCCTGCATACTCATCTTACCCACCTCACTCCCAACTCTCTCACAGCCTAGGCCTGATACCTTTGATCATGAGCTTCGAGTAAACTGAACTTTAAGAAATTCTAGGAGCCAATCTGCTGTTTTGGTCAATGAAGCTGTTCTTGTCTCGTGGACTTCATTTTGATAACGTGTAAAAGAGGAGTCCAGAAGACGCTGAAGTCCAAGGGCAAGAACGTTCTCGCCTTCTTTCGCCAATAGGAGAAGGAGGCTTTTGTGATCGACACAGTACATTTTAGCTGGTTGTGTTATCCCATTCGTTAATTTGATTACCATCGCGTATCGTCTCAAGCATTTGCAGCATTTCGAAGCCGGTCAAGAACTTTATGGGTCACGTTGTACAATTACTAAGCGGAACAACTACATCATGAGTTTCGAAATAGAAAAAAAAACTATAGGCTGCTTCAGTGTTAGTAGCTTGTGAAAATTGAAAACAGCAGAAATTACCCTTGCTAGCGGAACGCTGTTGAACGTGGCGAATTTCCCGTACAAAAATGCCATTGGGACGGTGAATGACTGGTGTGCCCATTTACCAGCCGAATATGGAATTGCTGGACATTCAGAGAATAAAAGAATTTACAAATCTCGGACAAAATTAAACACAATGATTTGTAAGGAATTGAAACAAGTTGAGATTTTTGTGGCACTCGTACACGAAATATTCGAGATAGCTACAAATCCAGTAAAAATGTTCAGTCTTCGCCCACAGATGAGGTTTTTTTATCAGAAAGTCACACCAATTTGCACTGTAATTCCGTTTTTGTACGGCATTTTTCGAACGCTTTCACAGCGCAGAGACATAATGACGCCGTTATGGTACAAAAGAGTATAATTTTTGTGATCAGCGCATTAAACATCTCGGAAGGCAGAGTTTGCCCTTGTCCAATGTTTTTCTGAGAATTTCGGGCAGAATTAACCGAACAATGACTGATATTAATACTCCATGTAGAACACAGCTAAAAAGGACTTTCGAGGTGCGATTTATCTCTTTCTTAGTAAGTGATTCATTTTCAGGGACTGTGTGCACTGTGCGACGTTTCTCAACAGATGAGCATATCGTGCATATCTTTTTGCTGTAACTGGAAAGGTCTTTGCACCTACATAAGAACAAGCGTTCCGTGTTGCGAAACTTAGCGAATTACCACGATAGCAGTGATTTTTTGCCCTTTGCCATAAGTCACAATAGGCAGAAAATTTAGCACATCGTGTGCTGAATGTTGTCTCTTTTTAGCAAAAGATGGATTGTGTTCGAATGCTTTGTCAAAGAGGAATGTTGCTCGAGGAGCAATGATAGTGTCGAAAGAGGTTTCACTTGAAAATTGTGTGTATCGTCGTGAGGGAAAAGGGGGTTCAACCAGGCGACTCTGATTGGCGCATTCGGGCCTCCCGTCATGCCCACATGTTTGATTGGTACTGCGCTAAGCACAAATAGACCATGTTATGGGATTGACGCCGTTTGAATTCAAAAAGATGGGCGTAACGGGAGACCCGGTGCGCCAATCAGAGTCGCCTGGCTACGCCCCTTTTTCTCTCACGATGATACATACCCAATACTCTCATTTGAGAAGTAATCGCACACAATGTTTACAATGCATCAGAATGACAAGGCATTTCAATTCTACGAGTGATTTCTTTCTCAGGGCAAAGTTTCTATGGTGCCGAATTTTCAAGAAGGGAGAACACTTGAGCTGAAACGAGGTTTTTCCTGGGACTGAATGCATTGGAATCATTGTGATTGCCCAGGGTGGGCATCTGAACACCACACAAACTTGCCCATTTTTAGTATGGGAGTGAACATGTTTACCCTAGGTTGCCTCCAAGTCCTGGCTTCTTCTCGAGAACTTACCAGCAAAAGTGAGTTTATAAAAGAAAAAAGACTTGGAATGGGGAGGTAAAAGTCATTGATCATTCTCCATTAAATCAAAAAAGACTTAGACATGGTGTTGGTTTTCACCAGTGTTTCAGACACTTATTCAAACTTGGCTTCGTAGTCCTGAAATGAGTGTGATGGTATTCATAAAAGCAGAATCACAAAAGAATTTGCGGAAAGGTTGCTAAATATCCCTTCATCGCTGCTGGTGCCCAAAATTGTTGAGCAACCATAGAAGCTAGCAACTGATTTCCTACAAAGCGTTGGCAATGTCGGTAAATAGCATTACGAGCATCGTAGGCTGGTTTTTGGGTCTGTCTAAAATTATTCGGTTGGTAAGAAAGCCTCGCACCAAATTTTGCACTTTTTCAAGCAAACATAACATTATTGCTCGTATAAGGAACCTAGTCTGTCAATTTTTTTAGTTGAGAGTTTGTAGGACATGCTTGCACACTGTATCGTACTCTATTCAATCTAGGGCCAAGAAGTTCTGAATCGAAAAATAAAAAAATTTAAAAAATGGTGCACCAACCTTTTAGCTAATTTGGCCTCCGAGACTCATTTTGCCAAGCTTTGTTATACGTTGTGGAAAGTTCGTATTTACATATCGGAATAAGCTAAGAGCTGAAGAAATCCTAGCAGTTTTGACTAAGTTTAACTATACCATGACCGTGTTGTACAAGTCAGAATTCTCACATCGTTGCTGTGATCCCAAGCAATTTCAGGATGCCGCACTGCTCACCGGGTAGTGATTGCACAATCGGCGATTAGTGCTTGGCGATTAGAGCGACGCCTCCCTCTACAGTACCCTGCGGGTCAGCTCTCCGTGGCCGAGCGGCGTTCGTAGGTGTGATGTTACCCGAAACATCAAACGAAGCGAATCGATCGCTGCGATGGCTGGAGCGAGACCACTAAATCACCAGCCATTATTTTTATGGGGTGTGCGTGCAGGAATTGTGTTGATCAGCGCGGAGTTGTTGCTGCGAGTCGCCAGTACGAGGGCACACTGCGCTGGCCACGCAATCCCACTGCAGGGCGAGCGAGGAAGAACTGTGATCCATGATTTCATCTGACTCATCCGGAGTTGACGAGTTTCGAGAGCAAAATATGGGACGTCAGTGTTGCTATTTTTGCTATCTTTACCTTGATTTATCGTCGACAATGGAGTTCGGACCAAGAACACCCATTTCTGCGGTGGGGGGGGGGGGGTTTTCATTCCAGAAAG
>JARK01001342.1:994473-1014810 GCA_000688135.1 Ancylostoma ceylanicum | reverse complement strand
CCGCCATTATTCCCTCCCCCCTCCGCGCCCAAACAAAGGAACTTCTGCATGCCGTTAGGACTTGACGGGATATTTTTTCATTCATTTTCTGCACTAAAAACGTGAGTTTACAAGCACAGTCACATCTTAGCTCACATCTTAATGTCACTGGCTAACACAAATGAGGGGCTACTAAGGCTGGTGACAGAATGCTGACAAATCTTGTTAGTACCTATTTAGCATGTACCTACTTAATTAGAACACACTTCCAGCTAAAAATTATCTTTTTCTTTGATTAGAAAAGCTCCCAACCGCTTAGGAAGTGGGTGAGCAAAAATGCTCACTACTGATTGTTTGTCGTGTTTCCTTTGCTTGCAATTTTTTTGCTCTTTTTACCTGTCTTTCCTCAAGATCAAATAGCGACCCTCTCAGTTTCAATAGGTTTTCTGAAGAAGCTCCGCCTAGATCTGTTAATGAGTCACAGCGATCTATTGGAATTGGAAACCTCCCCTCTGCCAACTATGTACAATGAACCCATTTCCAGCGGCAGACCTCCGCCGAAGCCGATGATCAGATAAATGCGAAAAATGTGCAGTGGATGCATGGAACCGAACCAGCAGCAGCCCAAGAAACATTGTTATTGTTGGAAGTGTCGGCGCAGTCTTTGATGTGAGCACGAGGCCGTTCTAATGAAAAGTGGGAGCCGATTCGGGCAGCAGATAGAAATTCCAAGCGGCGCAGCCGGCCTGAACCGCTGCCACTTCTGGGGACGGAATTCGTTCGTTGGACTCACTCATAGCCTCACTTGTAAGTGCCTCAAAAAGAGATACACTCCTGTTAAGAATGAATGAATGATATAATATGAATGAATCATTTGAATTTCGAATATTCAATTAATTGAGAGGCGAACGACAACCACCACGAACAATTGAGCTCTGTATTGATAAGCATTCTTCCCGTAAGCGACCACAACAACCTAATAGGTTGCAAAACCAAAGGTATGGTTTGATTCAGAAAAAAATGCATGAGATTGCAAGTGACGAAAATATCGCATTAAGAAGCTATGCACGCTGTGGATGCATGCACTACATATCTCGGCCGATAAAAGCAATAGGAATGAGCAACAAGAATGGCTTCTCTACTGGTTCCACTCAAACCTCTTCAGCTTCTTTGTCCACATAATTTAAACGAAACTACCATACGAAAAGTTATAAAGAGTGTGTGCTCTAAAGTCGAAGCAAAAAAAACAGGAATTGAACAGGTAAAGGAGGAACCTGGATCAAATACTGATGAAAAGTGGGAAAAACGGGGGCGAGGACAGATCTATCAACCGAAGGGAAGAGAGGCAGTGACTCAGTCAAATGTTGCCGGGATAGGCAGTAGGTGCAAGTGGAAAACTGGATCAGGTACCACTTGAAGTAAAAAGTCTGCCCAAGTCTTCAAATGTAGGGGGGGGGGCCAGGGGAAGCTAGTATGTGTGCTACTCATGAACATTTGTACTACTGTGTACGTACGGTATGTACGTACCTTGTATGATGTGGACATCATGTGAAGATTGGAATTCGTACTTGCTTATTTGTGTTCGCCAAGAGGATGCGCCAATGAAATACTATGTAGAGAACGGGTAAAAAATAATGCTTCGATAACCATGGAGGCTGAAGCAGGAGAGAATTGTGCCTGTGGGAACTACGTACAGTGGGCGTCAATGGCGGTGACCCGTCTGCGGCCTCGCAAGGCTCGCGGCGCGACCGCGCCGCTCGAGCAGGAATCCTCTCCGGGACATCAAATTATGGGGTTTTCTTGAGAGTCAGTTAGTTTTCTTATTAGTTACCACCAAATGTGATGAACAACTATCAAGAAAACCCAAACACGCCACTGCGGCGACGATGATTCTACCGTGAGCGGCGCGGTCGCGCCGCGTGCTTTTCGAGGTCGCAGACGGGTCACCGCCATTGACGCCTACTGTATGTGTGTAGTCACAATCCACCCTGTGCGGACATCTAGGGAGGTACTGTTCTTATCTGCAGGCTGCAGACTAAATGAAGCTTCTTATTTTCTTCCTTGGCAGTTATTGCGCGGCATTTACTTCGCACTATACTTTGAAACGAATAAAAATCGAATAATTTTGTTTCTTTTATAACAATTTAAGAAACGATTCAAACATCTAGATATTCGAGAATGAGAAAGCCCTAGTGCTCTTCTTTTCTTTCGTGCAGCATTGTACTGGTGTCCCATGTTCGGACATTCGAATTTTCGATTTTTTCGAAATCGAGTATTTTTGCTTTCGAATATCGAATATTTCTAAAAACTGGAAAATTCTAGTACTCTAAGATTAGAGACCGCTGTGGTGCTGTATGAAAGAGAAGACGAGCTTTGGAGCCTTCTCATTCTCGAATATCTGAAGGTTTAAATTGTTTCCCGAATTGTTATTAAAGTTACAAAATTATTCGATTTTTTTATTCGGTCCAAAGTATACTTCGCACAACCGCGGGGTCAGCTGTATTGTTCTTCGACGGCAGAGTAGCAGATACCCACGTCCGGGTGTCATCCTCCATTACTCCAACCCTTGATACCCTTCCATTTTGCATCCTAGCATCGTGTCTTCGGTGCGCCAAAGGACATTTACCGGTAGCCTTTACCTCCATTACCTGTCGAAAAGGGCTCTACATCACTTGGCCATGCCAAAGCTGTGTGCATGCGCTCATAAAGCTACGTAAATAAAATTCCACCTTTAAATTGGTAGGTTCTCGTAGAAGATCCCAGCTTTGGCCCCAGAAACCGCATTTCATAGGAACAGCGAAAACTTTTCGAACGCAAGGGTTTCCAATAGGGAAACTGCCCAGTAATCCTGGATATGTTGATGCCCGGAAGTTACGCTTCAGGGTAAGATATTGGTAAAAGTAAGCCGAGCTTTTTACGCGATATTTTAACCAAAATCCAACGATAAAGCATGGGAAGTACACATTTCAGGGTAAGATATTGGTAAAAGTAAGCCGAGCTTTTTACGCGATATTTTAACCAAAACCTAACGATAAAGCATGGGAAGTACACATAGTTCCTGCCTCACAGCCCTCACCGTCTGCTGCCACCTCGCGTTGTCAGGTCGTTGGCTTGTAAGAAACCACGGGCAAAACGATTTTCACTCAGTACAGCCACTACTGACACCAAATCCACACAGGGGGGAATAGGTTATTGTACAACGTTTGATCTTTTATTTCTCCGGCAGGAACCCATGCATTGTTCCGCTCTTTTTTTTCTGAAGAATATAGAAGAGTTCAAAGTATCTTTGAGTTATGATCCGCTTTTTCGGAAAGATTTTTCTATCCAGCAGTTGGCCTCGAAACAAATTTCTGAGAAAAGTGGGTTGTTGTGACAATTTTCCCTGGAAAATCCACAAAATCTTTGAATTGGATTTCACTGCTCAGATGATTCTTGAAGAGCAAGAAGTGCTCTTTCTAGCTATGTCCGGGGTTTCCCAAGAAATCGAAGTCTAAGAAATATGCGGGCAAAAAACCGCGGCTACTCCATGCCACCGGTAATGCTCAATTTTCACCAAATTTGAGTTCCAGGAGTTTTCCCACTAAAAGACAGGACATCAGCTAGACTGTTGATGTGATCTGAAAACTAGAGTAAAAATGCTGCAAAATGGCTACGCAGCCACATCAGTAAGCCCGGATATAGACCAGCTGTGCTCAAACCTAAGGCTTGGTTTTCTCATCCAAGCAACTTTATGAACAGCCTCATTCTGTGCTCTTATCAACTCCGATCTGCAGTGGATTTTGCACATACAACAGGCTTCAAGAGTACGAGACTATTTTTTATCCCATTTGAAGGAAATGCGGGCTGAATCAGTGCATTTGGCGGCACCAAAAATCTCAATTTCAAGTTTCCGCTAAAATTTCCCCGCTATATCCCGAGTATCCAGGGCATGTTTGTAATCATAAAATAGAGGAAATCCAGCTCTATCAAAGGACACGTAGCCTGTCCGAAAACATTGCACCACCGCAGAGTAATAAGCCAGCAAACGATGTAGAATAACTTATGCCCCCCTGTAGTTCTTTTTATTTGGATTGGCTCCTCATAGGGCATTGCTCTGAAATCCATCTGCTTAAATGTCTCTCACATGCTATGCCACAACTATGAATATGTCAAAGTTCACAGCCTTTCTGCGAGAAGCGAGTAGTTAGAAATGATTAATGGACAGCATGGTGCGACTGTTCCGCATGCTAACTATGAGAACCTCCGAGTATTCATCATCAAGCACCTGCGTAAAAATGCAAGGTGATAATATTACACAGCCAACGAGATAATAAGCTGAGAAGAACAGCTCCGAACAGAAGCTTTAGCTATGAATACCGATGATTTCAAGGGAACGCATTGTTTAGGGGTAGGTTTATCAAAATGTTTTGTTATAGAGACCAAAGTTCTACTTTCAATGTACATATTAGGTAGGTCTAAAAATGTTGCATCTACATTTATTTTCAGATTCAGAATTTCCTCGCCTTGAATTGAAATTCTTTGTCAGTGGAATAGGTAGAATGTTCCACTCCTTGTCAACTATATAAATTACCAGACCAGATTCCATTCACAAAAATTAATGTTATGACTATTTGAAAAAACTATGAAATTTGGAACAAGACATTCTGACCAACCTAATATTTTTGTTTTTCATGTTCTGGAGAATGATTTCGTTTTGTAGCCGATAAGACTCATACTGTAGCAAATCTCCAGAGTACTGATCGAATAAAAATCAAATCAATAGTAACCAATAAAACAATTACCATTCAACAGATAAGCTAGCACCCAGTTCGAAAAAGAGGAATTCTCCAGAAACAGAAAATGCTCTCTGTGTGTGCGCTCTCTCTCTCTCCCTCTCTCTCTCTCTCCTGAGTCTTCAAGTTTTCGACTTATCCGAAACCAAGCATTCAAGAATCAAATTTATCTAATTCTTAAGTCGGTCAAATCACTAGTCACCCTATTTGGATGATGGAAGCTGATATGGTATGAATTACGGGGTGAGCTAGCATACCCGTTTGCCGAAGTTCTTGCAGGTTCCGATGACTCTCCAGAGAGAACCAGGGCACCTTGCTAGCTGATGTGGGTGCATGGGGCAACGTCAGGTATGACCTGCAGTCTTTCAACTTTGAAAACAACACGAAGCTTTATGCTATGGAATTCACTCAAATCCGCAGTTATATTTGGACTTGGCAGTAGTTTCTTAGGGAGGCGGCCGTTACTTGTGACTCTCAACTGCTATGATGCCTTAGTTGACCGCTAGCTGTCACCAAGGCCTCTTGTGTGCCTCGTGTGCCTCTTGACAACTGCATTACAACATATTGGACTGTTTATCCAGTGCATAATCCAATGCACTACTTATGTGTTCTTCTCGCTTCACGCCTTTCTTTCAACCGCCATTATTCCCTGTTTCTTATTCACTGGCACAGTGTTGGACTTCCTCTACATACAACCCTCTTATCATGCGTTTTTTTTTTGGAATTCCTCAGAAAAAAAAAACTCTTACAGTACTCTTGTGGAAGACGTGCAGCGCATTCGAATACTATAAAATTAACGAACGGACTACAACAGCTTATGCTAGCATCTAATACTCTATTCGTAATATCTAGTACATTATCATCGGTTTATGTGAATATGCAGGAAATAAGTAACTGATTCTTATCGATCGGGCTTCATATTTCAATGAATTTCTTTTGCGCAGAAACAAAGCATCTGTTCGCGCATTTGCGTAAAAGCTCGTCCATTAAGCTGAATGAAATATGTTGGGTACAAACCTCAAATTTATCATGACCCAAAACGGGCATGCCTTCTCAGTTATATACATAAATCAGTTACTTGAAATCAATAGCTCAAGTTCAGTTTTTTTTTTCTTCAAAACTCCTGTGTTTTTTCTAACCACCACTCATGTATTAGCACCGTCACAAAATCCTATGTTAACCCAACCCCCTACCCACCCATCTCCACCTAAAATTATGAACTTGTAACAAAAGCCATAATTCTATGTACAGTACTGCTCCTAATCTTTGCAAAAAGGACGCGCCCGACGCGTTTTTGCGTCGCAAGCGTCGCACGCGCATAACTCGCTCCAAAATGGAGCTTTTGCGATTCTGAAGACAGATTCTTATTTAGCGCATCGTGGCGAAGCTATTCATACCCCGCATCACCGTATTCGGTTTTCGAAAACTTTTCAGCTACTTGTAGGAGTTGCTGAGACACTCGGAAAATAAAACATCGGATCTCTCGATACAGCAACTCCTACAATTAGCTGAGAAATTTTCGAAAACCAAATACGGTGATGCGGGGTATGTGTAGCTTCGCTACAACGCGCTAAATAAGACCTTCTCTTCAGAATCGCAAAAGCTCCATTCTGGAGCGAGTTATGCGCGTGCGACGCTTGCGACGCAAAAACGCGTCGGGCGCGTCCTTCTTGCAAAGATTAGGAGCAGTATGGTACTTGTGCCCTTACAATTTTAGCAGCAACAAGTAAAGCCTTGGTGCGTTTCTCAACAGGACCTTGATGTGTATTTTGTGCAGAAGATCTGGAAAAAGAGCGACTACATCGAAAGTACACGCTAATTGCCATCACCATCGTCACCGAGCCATAAATTAGCTGGTTTTTGAGGTGAGCGCAGAGTAACTTTACTCGCTCCGCGCTGCGCCGAGCGTTCATTGATTGTCTTCCCTTCATAACTGTAATCTTATCGTGGAGGAGCGTTAGAAGTCCCATAAATCACACTTTTTACGAGTTCCCGTCGACTCCCGCGCGACCGGCGGCGCCCGCCAGCCATCAACGTCCCTTGCGACATCTTCAGCGAAATTAGGGACGAATCCGCGACGGTCGCGTGGATGCCCTTCCATGCAGGATACCTAGTCGTGTGGCTCTTGTCTAGGGAGCATTGCAGCACTGATTAAGAGGATTTTTTTACAAATATCTTCACCAAAGACGCATGAGCAGGGCCTGAACTGCATCAGTGAGATTACCGAGATCAACAGTGTTGCCACACCCGTTGAAAAAAAGTGAATTTGTGGTGTGTTAGCTATGTTTATCCTGGATAATCCCAATAATGCTTCAGATCTATCCACGTCTCCAGAAGATTATCCCTCTCCCGCCTTTTTAAAGTGGATGGGTTTCTTCTGGCAGAATAAATATATTTTGATTGCGATTAACTCGCCCCGGTCAACAGCAGCATTTAGCCATAGAGCACAGTATAAATTATCACATTTTGGACGGGAAACTCCTACACTTAGGATGAACGGGTAGCTCGCAGGGTTGGATTCAAATGCTGAGGCTCACGAAAGATTCATATGAAGCGCTAGAAAACAAGTAGGTGCTTTTGTTTCCAATGTTTCTTTCAAAACAAAAACAAAATCTATCATCGTATTTCAGGAACTTCCCTACTATCGACGAGAAAAGTCTTGGAGAATTTGAAGTAGGAGCGCACGATGACGAGGATAATTTCTGGAGGCATCTGCTCTAGCGACGAAGCAATTTTATGAGGTCAAGATCAGGTTTCGGCTACGAAAAATGTTGTGACTAAAAATTCACATGATCCAATCCTGAGTACGGTGAATACAATGACGGCAACATTGAATCCGTTACAAATTCAGTTCAAAAACTCCTGATAGGCTTCTTTTCACACCTCTTCGATTGTCTCGGTAAGGACAGGGAGCTTATCCCATCCAGAAGAATCTTTCTAATAGAGTTTATGAACCCCACCACAGGAGGACTATGTATGTACATTCGGTTCTACAAATGAATGTCAACTGAACAATGGAGTAGCATCTGAATTAGAATGAACCGAAGAGAACTTGATTTGAAGGATAAAAATTTCTCTCTGTGGATTCTCACAAAATGGTCATGTTAGAGAACATATGGATGTAGAAGACCATATTTCAATCAAAGGACAGCTGCTAACAAACGGTATCTTAGCCAGAGAGCCTATAAGACTCAACATTGCTGACTGTTGGAAAAAGGGTTGGATAAAATTCCAGGGAACATCCCAAGACTTCTTCCCCCGTCCACTGTGACTTCGTTTTCAGCGGAAAATTTTGCTGATGAGACTACAGGGAAAGTAGCATGAAAAACAGCACGTTTTACCAAATCAGGTTTGCACTTTGTTTGTGGCTCGTTTGCACTTTTAGCATGTAATCTGCAGAAGTGCACCATCAGCTACTCTGGGCAAGCAAGGCTACGATTTTCCTAGTCTCATGTTGCATTAGCTTTGTAGGTATTGCTTTTGAAACCAGGGAGTTCAAGGTGAAACATAGCTGCGAAACCTGTGGTGCAACTGGGATGCTTCTTTACGGAGACCAATCCAATACCCAGGATGCTTTTCCTGACGGCTGCAATGGCCACATCGTCGGGTGTGGGTAAGGACAAAGGCCATCAGATAAATTTGCAGCTTCGATGCGTCTAAATTGAACGTCGCAACGACCTCTGAGAAGTGTAATAGCCATATCGTTGGCCACGACGGCGTGTGATTTATTCCAAGCCGTTGAGAACGGCAATTCGGCTTTTCGGAAGAGTCCATCTCAACCCAAGATGAGACGTTCGCTGGGAAACAACACAGCAAGTCGATACCAAGAGGTTCTGTGAGATTTCTGTTGAAAATCGATGAATGTCTGAGGTGGCAGCAATTCTGGAGGGGAAGATGCAGAGTCGGAATACCATGTCGGAAAGCTAGCGAGAACTAGGTTATCCATTTTTTCAAACACACAGGATATACCAACTTCTCACGGCAGTGATCTCAATTTCATTTACCTTCTCTCGAACATTTGCACTGTATAACCATCACAGTGAAAATGAATGAATGAACGACTTAATGAGCGAATGAATGAATGAATGAATGAATGAATGAATGAATGAATGAATGAGTGAATGAATGAATGAATGAATGAATGAATGAATGAATGAATGAATGAATGATTGAATGAATGAGTGAATGAATGAATGAATGTTTGAATGAATGAATGAATGAATGAATGAATGAATGAATGAATGAATGAATGAATGATTGAATGAATGAGTGAATGAATGAATGAATGTTTGAATGAATGAATGTGAATGAATGAATGAAAATGAATGAATGAATGAATGAATGAATGAATGAATGAATGAAAGGAATGGATGAATGAATGAATGAATGAATGAATGAATGAATGAATGAATGAATGAATGAATGAATGAATGATATGAATGAATGAATGTGAATGAATGAATGAAAATGAATGAATGAATGAATGAATGAATGAATGAATGAATGAAAGGAATGGATGAATGAATGAATGAATGAATGAATGAATGAATGAATGAATGAATGAATGAATGAATGAATGATATAATGAATGAATGAAAGAATGAATGAATGAATGAATGAATGAATGAATATGGTGAATGAATGAATGGATGAATGAATGAATGAATGAATGAATGAATGAATGAATGAATGAACGAATGAATGGTTGAATGAATGAATGAATGAATGAATGAATGAATGAATGAATGAATGAATGAATGAATGAATGAATGAATGAATAAGCGAGTGAATAGGCACAAAAGGGCAGATTCTTGCAAAAATCAACACTCGATCACACGTAATGAGTGGAATTTGACTGTCTTTCAATTTGTGACTTAATTTTTGAAAAATTGTCTCCAAATGCTTGCTCAGAAACGTGAATGCACTGCTACTAATGAACAGGGAAACTTTCTCCAACCTTCTGCATATTTCTTGGCGTTAATCATATAATTTTCCAACAAAATCTGCACATTTTCAGCCTGCATGAAATTGAATCTCTTGCTTAATCAAAAAAAAACTCTTCCCAACAGCTACATTGCAGCCTCGAACTGTTCCATTTCTTTCAAGTTCGCCTTTTTTCAGCTGAAATGAATATTTTTATCACGAAATCATTAGAATTTTCAAGGAAAAAATGCAGGAATTTTGTCCTGTATTGCACTATTTTGCTCAACTTTTCTCACCTTAATGTTATTTCAGAAACTTTCGGTGAGCAGGGATGAATCCCAATAGGTATGTATTTATAGATGCTCCGCGAGAATAATGATGAAGAAATGAAATAAAAAGCTCAGCGAGAACAACAATAGATCTAGACCCTGTGTGAAATTGAAGGAGATTCTCTACAAAAACTACACAGTATTTTCGGGAAGTTCAATTTTTCATCTCTTGTTCGGATTTGGAGGCACATGGGTGGAAACTGCAGTGATCTCACCGGGCAGTTCTTCAATAAAAAATGTTAAGACTGACCTTGTCTCGAGGTGCAGCAGCCTTGCCAACCACTCTGACTCGGTGCCGTTCCGCAAAAGAACGTCGGACGGTTGAAATACGAACGAAGTTGAGTGGTTAGCGTAGTATGACCCTGGAAAAGCTCTCGTTCAATCACTGCATTCGCAGGAACGTCGTTAGGACCCATCAACATTTTTGGTAGAACTAACAAAAACTACTCACTGATAAGCGTCAGGCATTACTCTCCCTTACAGCCTATAGAGTAGCACGATGATTTCAAGGTGTCCACACCGGCTCTAGAGCTTTACCTCAGGAGCTAGCTATACGTCATCATTAATCCATCCTTTTCGAGAAAATAAAAGAAAACTTAGAGCTCCTGAGGTGTTGTCCAGCGCTAGCGATACGCACGCCCCAAAATAGTAGAAGTTGTGCGCGGCAGAGCAATATTAATATTTTGTTTCATGTAACCTTTTAACGGTTCTCACTACATATTTTGAACTTTTGGATTTTTGGTTTGGGACCTGGATTAACAAATAAACTATCAAAGTTATTCTGATTTCGTTCGGTCCTAAATAAGGTAAAAGATTATGGCTCATGTAATAAAAGCTCTAAGAAAACTAGCTACGAACAAGGAAGGCAACAAAGGAAATTTTCGACGAAAACTTGACTGTTCACAAAACTATACGGGATTGCTTCTCTCGGAAATTTCAAGGATTCCATGTTACACACAAAGTTTCAATGTCAGTGAAATCACATAGCCGAATAAAGAAAGCATCCTAACGTGGCCAAAGTTTCAAGGTTTTCCAAATCCTTTGGCGAAAGCCTTTCTTGCGACACCGCGAAAATTAACCCCGGGTATTTTCCAAGCTACTATCACTGTATATTCGATGTTCCCTTTACTGAAAGTTCCTCCTAATTATGCAGACTATTTTCACATCCATTAGTACTGCGGAAGTGTGGACGAACCGTAAACTCCATTGTGATATGTCTCGTAGCGAATGGATGAGTGCCAGTCGAGGATGTACCATTCATTTGCGTTAAGTGAGCACGATACGTAGTCCTGAATGTTTTACATTAAAATCTAAGTGGTTACGTACTTAGTAGTTTCGGCTATTACCGCATAAGTAGTAGGCAGTTCATTTATGGGACAATCCGGATTAGAGGAGTTGAATCGCAAAGACTTGCTGAGGGGTCCACCTCTAGCGAGCACCTAAACACAAATGGGTTGGAAACTCAGAAAACGACTCCAAGGCCAAGGCCTCTCTGGATTTCCAGACTGGAGAATGACACAGTACATCGATCTGGCTAGGGAACAAGTTTGTACCGTTTCCTTTTATATGTTTTTTCTTAGTTTTCAATGATATACTATTAAATTACATTTCATTTTGTCTGCCCTCCATAGCCTCATACGAAATCTGGTTTGATTATTGTACCTGTAAATACCGCTTATCAGCATATATGTATTTAGATCATTTCGCTCGAGACAAAACACATGCGGCAACAGATAGGGTCCTAATGATACTAAGGGCTATGACGAGTTCTCTTGTTCATAGCCTAGTTTCCTAGCCGTAAAGGATTGCTGGCAGAATGCTGGAGTGAATTAAATAATTGCTTTTTGAGTCGAATTTCATCACTCTTCTGACTCTTCTGACCAGGGAAACTAAATGTGGTTCATAAATAACAAATAAACTTTTTTTTCCTCGATAAAGGTGCATAGTAACGAACAACAACCACAAATATGCGCTTGGATTGTTTCATAAAAAAACATGAAATCGAACAAAGGCAATGAATGGTGGAATTCTTTGATCATTTTTGGCTTGGGAAGAACACGAACAAAGTTTCCCTGACTTTTTTCCAGCCCACTGCTCTGCCAAGTTCCTCGAGAAGTGACCGTAACGCGCTAATGCGTTAATTTAATTTGTTACTATCTAGTGCATATCTTCTATGTATTAGGTTGTAGGGAAAGTTCTCGCGGTTTTCAAAACTGTGCTTTTTACAACACCACGTTGCCTTTTAGCGACCTATCTTTTGAATATACATATAAGGAGGTTAGGTATGTGCAAGTTTATTAGTGTCACTCACTATAAACTCCTGCACAACCTCTACCAGGAAGGTAGTTTTTTTCAGAACAGTACTTTTCGGCCTTCTAGTATACGGCTTCAAATCTGGTGAATCAGCAGTCGTATCCGGACGCCGTATTAACGCTGCATTTGGGCACGGTGCAGTGGTCAAACACCCTACGCAAGATTGGTCCAGAGGCTTTCGTGCTGGCGACTCCAACCCAATGTTTTCTCATAGTCGGGACGCGAATCCGCAGTAGACAATTGTCGATTGCGGCAGCTGGTAGACTCAGATCCATGGCAAACCATGTGTGGAAGGACGCAAGTCTTAGATGTTCACTATACCACCATTGTCGATCACCTGCGTCAGTTAGGTAAGGTACAAAAGTTATTGCAGTGTGTGATGGTGATGTGAGGGAAGGCAATCTCCCGCGACGTGCCGAGGTGGCTACTGGATTGCCCTCGCACAAACGCATAAAAAACTGGATGAAGCCCGTATTCACAGTAGATGAGAAGTGGTGTCTGTACGTCAACAATATACGCAGTCCACCTTGGTTTGATAAGGAAGAGCAGCATGAGCAGCAGCCGAAGGCAGGTCTTCACCCTCTGGAGGTTATGATCAGTACTTGGTGTGACTGTAAAGACATCATACACTGCTAGGTACTGCCACGCTACAATGCGCTCACGGTAGACCTGTACTGTCAGCGGCTGCATAGAGTGGCCGCAAAAATCGCAGGAAAGGGTCCGAATTACGGCACGATCCAATTCCTGCGCGACCCTGCTCGTCCATCTTTTATAAGAGTGGCCCGCCAGAAGCTACTCGACCCTGAATCGGAAGTGATGACTTCAGCACTGTACAGGCCTGGTCTTGTGCCGAGAGATTATCAACTCCTCTTGACTCTGTCCAACGCCTTGCAAGAGAAAGGGTGCGATGATGAAGACGACTTGGATTGCTGGTTGAGCAACTTTTTCGAGCCAATGCCAGTTTAGTTGTATGCCGAGGGCATCGAAACGCTTCGCAAAAATAGGCAAAGATTGGTAGTACATGATGGTTATTTATTCGTTTCTCAGTGTGTTTTCCTTTTTCTAAAAAGTCAATAAAACATGATGTATCAAAAACCGCGAGAACTTCCCCTGCAACCTATATATTTCTATTGAGTTATTCCAGTACAATTCTGGATCACATCCTAGGATATCTTATTTCCTAGCGGTGCGGTCACGCATCCCTGCTCCACGTAATGCATGCCATAATTAGTTTAACACCGAAGAAGCTCTTCGAGCCCGTTTCCTCCACCCCTTCACGGAACGCTACCAACCAGGAAGGCATCATCTGAATGCTCACCTCAGATAACGCGTGAGTGTGGCGAGAAAGCGAGTACTGACACTCTTCGTAGGCACCAAAATCCGGCGACAGGCGGTACTCTCCTTGGTAACCCTGCAAAGTGATAGAGCCTTTTCGTGGTAATTGTATCAAGCTTCTGGGTTTGACGTACCTGAAAGCCGAATCGGCACTGTCGGGCACTCGTAACTTGTCTCCAGGTGAACAGAACGCTTGACTTAATGGACACGGTGCTCTGCTGATCTCTGGCCAGGTCGCGCTGCGATTTCGAGGACTTCATGGTTACACAGAATCGAGCAGGTTGTGGAAGATACTGCAAAGGCACTGGGAATCACTTAAGGAAATGTTTGTTCCAAGCGCAACGAAAAAAAAACATCACTCCTCGGAAGAGTCAGAAGTAACGCCTGGATATATGTACTCCATATCAAGTCCAAGATCCGGATGTAGTTGGTTACGTACACAGGCGGTAGCTGCTCACCTGCATGTGTCCGTGTGAATGCCGCCTCTGATGTGTGCATAGGTGAATGGAGAAGTCGACTGGGGTTTCAGGAGAGACCCGAGCATTCTCGGAACTCGGAACAAGGCTTAGGATCAGGGTATAGAACAGCATCCGAGAGCGACTCCAATTTTATCCTAGAAAAGAAGACGTACAACGCAAAATATTGATATTGACTCCCTCGCTAGTTCCATCATAAGTCACATTAGGACAACAAGCAGATAGAGTGTCTGCAAAGCAAAGTGGTTAACACCTTGTTCTAATAAGGTTCTTCAAAAGAAAACAGAGCAATATCAGAGTTAGCTGCTGTTTACTAGCTCTTTTGATGCTCTGTAAGAGAGCACTTATGGCTTATGTACCATCACCTCAACCCAAAACTATGTTGCGCTGGGCCGGATGCGTCATTGCGAAGATAGGTAGTTTTATATCCATACGTACTAGTGCTCGTGGTACTACTACTATACTACTCGTGGTAAGCAGGTGTGTATAGAAAATGGCACAAAAGAGTAAACTCTTTGTTGGGTGCCAGTTAAAGGGTAAATTTGGGTACAATAACACTAGGTAATCTAGAGATTGGATTTGGGCGCAAGATCAGTCATCACAACGCACTCCACCGCTGCGATTTGTTGCAAATCATCTGAATATTTACCCATCCACGAACAGGGCACGACTCTTCCTGGTCAGATTATTCGAAGGCAGTAGTCAATGGAGTCGCTGTGTTCAAGGTGTTGCCAATTTTTGGGGTTTCAAGGTACGTAAAACTCTTACTCCTAGATTGATGCAGAAGAAGTGAAGCTCCTCATCTCAAGGCCTCAACACTACCCATTATGACAAATGATCATGTACTTGTAGATAACAACACAGTCTAGGTATGGTCACACGTTTGTGGAGAAAAGTAGGGTATTGTATGCTATAGACGTACAAAAAGATGCTCGTTGCAATTAGGAGTCGTGAATGAATTGAAAATGCCCAGAAACCGCGTTTTCTATTAGGTGTTAAGTTCGAAATGCGCGCTGAAGTTTCGACGTTTTTATGAATGTGTTGCCAAACCTTTTTCGCCAGACTTTTAATACCTCTTAAACGAGCAAATCAGGTGGTATTTTTTCATATGCGGGTTGTCGAGTATTCCTTCATTCTTTGTTTTTTAAAGGAATTTATAGGAAGACCGACCAAAATTTTAGAATTTCTGTTCCCTAATTTCATGTTGTTAAAGAGCGTGAAACTGCAGCGGAGCACCACTACAGATCATATATAGAATTAAGAGAATTTTTGGCGTATTAATTGGCTAAATCCATGCAACAATAAATTACTCGAAAATGGCCTCGAACTTGGGTAACTGAACCGAAATTCCGACTGAAAATCGTTTCCTCGATTGCACTGTTCTTCACATTTAGAATTAGGAGTCGCACTTGGGATCGCCTAAGAGCTCAGACTTTGCGCTATCAGGCGACCACCTGCTTGCTTCGTTTAAGCCTTAAATAAATGAGAAAAATTGCAAAACTGCAACGAAACCAAATTTTGGGTAAGCCGCTATTTTAGGTCACTGCGCTGCGATAACCCAGAAGAGAGCCCTCACTCTTTTTGTGGAGGATGTCGAAGATTCAGCAATACTAATTCTATATTGAACTTGGACTGGGGTGTTGTAGCTTTGTTTTTAAAAAATAATTTGTCCGATGCAAAAACGCGCATTTCCAACTTAACACCCTAATATTTCCTCACTTTCGAGAATTTTCTTGCAGTACCACTAGCAATACAGTCCAAAACACCGCTTCTGTACTGGCAAGAAAATCACTACTTACTCTACATGTGAGTTGCGAGCACATGGTGCAGACACTTCGCTTTTGGGACGCGTATATGAGCGCTTTTCAAAGCATTTCTTTTGTGATTCCCAAGATTCTTGCTAGGTAATTCCCTCTAAGGTGCTTTCCGGAAGCAGCACCCTCAACAATACATATCACTGTTGCTCTTGACAGTCATGAACGGTCTGCTAGGGAAACGCTCGAATTGGCGAAAGATTTATTATTTGCACACCAAAGCGGTCGATTAATATCGTCTTCTGAGAGCCTGCTCTAATTATAGCAAATTTGCTGGGAAACGCTACAGTGCCCATCACATTTTGCAGCAAAATTACCGCACGGCGGCTTCCGTATCTTCAGGTGCTTAAAAATGTGCTTTTGCGGCAAAAAAAAATTAAGAGATTGAAAAGACGGTCTTCTTGTTATTCATCTCGCAGTTTTTTGATTTCTACTGGAAGGACGCCAGAGACATTAAAATAAACGATGGTACCTAATGGCCTACCAATGGAACTGCATAGTCTACCAAGGCTCATGTTCGGTAAAGTTTTAGAGAAAAAATTAGGTCAACAGTAAATGCGCCACTTCTTTTGCATCAACTCAAAATAATTTCCAAAGAAATAGTGCGAAACTCGCAAGAAATCCACGAAATATGGGTGCTGTCTTCCCAGCACTTGAATGTTAGGGAGGGAAGTGCATGGGGCCTGCTGGATGCCACGCACGCGCATAGAGGTGACCGCTTCTACGCAAGTTATCGTTATATCGTTATCGTTAGTTACTTTTACGGAACTATATTCATATCATCCAACAAGAGTTCATACAGCATTCACGTCCTTTGCTGCAATATCTCCACAGGTACGTGACGAATCGTACATCACTATCGCTGTCTCTAATGTTGGAGGACTCAATTTTCGCATTTATTCGGAATATTCGATATTCGAGAGCCAAAATATTCGCTTTCGAATAAATGCAAAGATAAAGTGTTCCAACATCAGAGACCAATATAATGCTGTGTGAAAGACAAGAAGAGCGTTAGAGTTTTTCATTCTTGAATATCTGAATACTCTAAATGTTTCCTGGATTGTGTAATTAAAGTAACAAAATTATTCGGTTTTTATTCGGTCCCAATTATAGTGACGATTAAACGCGTTCTGCCAGCAGCAGAATCTATCGCGTACTGCGTGTACTGATGAAATACAAGAACTTTTTTTTCGATCGCTTCAAAAAGAAATTACAGCCGCAGCCCTTTTTATCGAAGGGCGACGACGCAAAATGCTCCGACATACCGGCAGAAGGACCACCATTGAAAATCAGATGCAAAAGAGTCGCTCCAGAAAGCTGACAGGAAAGCTGACAGGTAGACCAAAATATTTCCTTATGCAGTATTTCTGCACCCTGTCATAGGCGGCGATCATTCTGCAGGTTTGCTCGTCTGAAGAAAAATTTCATTTCACCATAGCGTGTCACCACACATGAAGCTATCAATTGATGGCGAGATTGATAAAATGTATCAAATTTTCACCGTGAAAATAATTTGCCTTGCATCAATGGGAAATTTAGAACGTCTCCACGAGATATGAATTATGCCACTGTTGCAGTGATACTGATGATGGGACCCATTTCCCTCCCCTCCCTTCCGCTCTCACCTCCACTTCCTTTTCTAGCCATCTTTCAGAAGCTCACATCTCTAGAAAGCAGACACTTTTCATTTGAAGCGTGCCATTTCCACTCTGTATAGAAGCAAGAAAACATGCAAAACTTGGCGAAATTAAAAATGATTTTCTACTGACCTGCGGGAGCTGAGCGTTGCTTTGTTAGGTGAAATCCCTCTAGTTGTGAGCAGTGTTCCGAAACTAATCTATTGCAGAAGCTGAAATTAGGCACATCATTCAAATATTCCAGCCAGCAAAAGATGCGTTTTGTCCGTTCGAACATAGAAATTTAATTACCCAAATTTGAGAATGTTCAAGCGATGGGACACAGAGTAGCAGGAAGAACGAGAGGACGAACTGGACTTTCTGCACAAGATCCAGGAAGGTAAGTTTTACAATTCTTGATGTTTTCGTATTTGTGTTTCCTGCCCTCGCTGCTGATGAGTTCCGAGAAAGGCCATGTTCTTATCTAATTTTCGTTCAGTGGTAGTAACGAAACGGGAGTAAGGTGGTGCGTCTCTTTCCTTTTTTCTCATGAATAACGGCGAATGCATAAAAATTTGCTTTGAAGCAGGTACTGAGAGGTGACAAATATGTAGAGGACTGAATGCTCGAAAAGGAATGAGCAACTAATTAAGCGTACAGCTTATCTCAGTGCTGATCAGCTGACGGCGTTAAAAATGGAATGGGTGCGCCGTTTAGAGCCAGAAGTTTTTTGCTCGCACCCATTGAAGCAGTAGTCTAAATCAGGCGTTGGCATGGGACAACATGCGATTCTGCAGTTCCGAGAGCGAAGGCGTGGTCTCAAGCAAAGGAAAATAAAAAGTTGGAATTAGTGTTTTTACTAGGTGGCTAGCATGCGAGCAGCAACTCTAGACTATGCTAGAATCTATCCAGAGAGCATGGGTGGTGGACAAACGGAAGCTGTGGACTTCGTTTCGAGGTGTCACTTTCGCAGCAGAATTAGCCCTGAAATGACGGAGAAGGTGACCAAAACTCGGAGTGCTGCATTTCCGGGCCGGGTTTCGATGGTGGTGCCAGTCGTAATTGGGTTATTGTCTGCGAATAAAGCGGTCCCAGGCCACAATCAAAGCCGCGTCTCGCCCTTCCATAAATGGATTCAGTGTAAGGGCACGGAAAAAACGCATGAAACAATGGCTTGGCAAAAGATGGCAACTTGTCAACTAGAAAATAATTCTGTCATATTCCATCAAGAACTGCTAGAGTATCCTTGATGTTGTTTTGTTCTATTGCTTCAAAATCGGCACAACTTTTCAAAGTCAAAAGCATGATAATGAACTTACATCCGACAAAACTGCTTGAGAACTACACCATCAACTTAAATAAAATACGTTGAAATAAATAAACTCGATAAAGGATGAATAATGAATTATAATAAAGTCAATAGACGTTATTCGACTTTAGAGCGATGCGTGAGAGTATCCGCAAGTTTACGTTTACTGGTCTTGCAACTGCAGTATTATAGGGTGAAGAAATTATAAGCTGAGCTCATAACAGTCCATGGAATGTTTAGTAGTGGTGACTAAGATTCCTCCAATTATTCTTTAGAGCGCTAAAAATTCCACAGCAGCAACACACGACGACATCCCTTCAAGTTTATCTCAATTTTCGGTGAAACATGAAAAAAAAGCACAACTGAGGAAGAAAACCGAAATGTGGGGGGGAGGGTAACATATGACTGCGCTCCCGAATTGTCTGTTTGATGAAATTAACAGCGTTGCTATTGGTACTGGATACTAATTTAATTTGCCAGGATGAAGACGCCACTCGTTCCTTTTTCTGCAATGCCTTGACGCTACCCACACTTTTTTTACCTGGGATTTTTCCTCACTCTATCATGTGCATATCCAACTAATACTTCCTCTTTGTTACCTACTATGCCTTCTTCTAATCTACTTTTTGTAACGTTAGGTGCGGAGTACACGCTGAAGTCATTAAATAAATCGTATTATCCGCGCACATCAGTGGTGGGCGCAAAAATGGCAAACGTGAGGAGGGGCTGTGAGAGAAAACCGGGGTCTCTCCCACTTTGGCGACCGAGACGATCTGTCCTTCGATGTCAGTTGCAGAATTTATGTCTTCAAACCAAATCCTAAGACAATGAAAAGAAACTAGCATACTGAATTTCAGAGCTTATCTTGAGCCCAGTAAATAATGAATGCAATCCGCGATAATTGGTTCCTTTTTTGTGAGGACTCCAATCGGAGCTCTGTGCATGCGCTCAAGGATTCGTTAGATACTGGAATATTTGCATAGGTGGAATACCCCGACACAGAGGCTCCGCCCACCTTCACTTTCAGGCAGGATCCAGAGGGGACCATCACTTTGGGAACAGAGGGGGCGGAGCGAACAATGTTCATGACCTCATTTGAAGCTTCCAAAAGTGCCGATTAGAAAACATTGATAGGAATTCAGTACACCGTTGCATGAGCTCTGAAATGGTAACAAACATGTGTTCACAAGTTTTTCCTGGCCACGGATCGATTCAGGGCTGAAGTACTGGAAAATTGAAAAGTGGGGTTCGGTTCGGAGGCTGTCACGGACGGAAGGATGAGGATTGGAAAAAAGTACGGTTATACGGTTATAGGCCAAGATTTGCCCTTCATAGCGGTGCAGAGCAGGAGTCCCGAGATAACCCGCATCCCTCTGCCATTTTCGCCAAAGTTGACGAACTTTTCGCTATACTGATTTTTGTGGCCTTGCCGTAGGCTACAGAAAGAAGATATCGCAGATCTAGTTATTCT
>JARK01001342.1:974763-989929 GCA_000688135.1 Ancylostoma ceylanicum | reverse complement strand
TGTGATAAGGGTGTGCCGGGGTCCAAAAGTGGGAAAACGCCTAAAGACGGGTTCAGCAGAGTGATAGGGGTGCGCCGGCGTTCAAAAGCGGTGTAACGCCTGGAGACGGGTCGAACAGTATTATATAAGGTGGAAGGACGTCTGCCGACTGTTTCACAGCTGTGGAAAGGTGCTTCGAAGCCAGAAAGCTCTAAGGGGCGAAAAAGGGAGTTTTATTAAATGTGGGATGGCCGGTATGGTGTGAGGGAGACGTCATAGGAAGAACGCGAGCGAAGCGAGCACAAAAAGAAGCCTGAGAGTCCGGCGTTAGCCGGACGATCAGGCTGGTGTTGGTTAAATGGGAATTAGACAATATTTATCATTGAATCTTCTGAATAATTAATTTAAAAGAATACTCGCTTATCATAGAAGTTCCGATCTCGCCGCCCGGTTGACGTCGAACATGCACCAGACTTTTCCAATAGAAGTTGGCGAACACCATTATAGAGGGTTACTAAACTGACCTCAAATAGGTCTGGTATATCACAATCAACGAGTCGCGAATGCCCACACTCTACTATCCGATTTCACCTACAGAAGCAGCCCTATGTGGCTATTCGTGGCACAAAATCACAGACTTCGGCTAACATTGAAGAAAATTTCTCAAGCAAATTCGTACACGGAATGGCTGGGTTTTACCAACTTTCCATCAAATTCTCGTAAGAGTTTGAACTTCTGAGTTTCACGTTAGCGGAAGGAGCTGTGAAGGAATGTACAAAAGGCAATAATTTTGGCTGGTGCGTACACAGCCCAGACGCATGCGTTTTTGTACGTAAACACACAACAGAGATGAGCAGAGACGAGGTTTTCGAAGACCCGGGTAACGGTCCGGATAACGGCCAAGAGTTCACTACAGTACAGGACACCACCCACACAGACAACCTGGAGAATTTAGGCATAAATTCTTTCTTTCTCGTCAAGACAAAATGTCCAAATATGTACCTTTACGTTCCCATGCTTTACTCGGAGAACAAAAACCACTGATGAAAGCTGACGGAAAAGGTGCGGCAATACGTCGCACGAATTGTTTTCTGTAAATCATGACTTTCATCGAAAGAGTGCGAATTGAAAGCAAGCCATTTCTGCCTTATCCGTACCGTTATCTGGGGCTAAATGTAAGGATAAGGCAGAAATTGGATGCTGCCGGTGCGGATAACGAAAAGTCAAAACTTGCGGATAACGGCTAACGGATAACCGGACACGGATAATCTGCTCATCCGCGATGCACACATAAACACTTGCATACAAACAAACACAGATTAAGAGCATAAGTCATAATAATCTTGTTCATGTGTTAGTAGGAAATGAAACTGCAGCGCCATCACTACATATTACACCTACATGCGCGAAATGGGTAACCTGAACCCTAGATCACTGAGATAGCCATTTTCTTTCTATAGTTTCACCTAGATTTGTAGAGATGAGAAAGAGTAGGACGAAAGGATGTTACTATAACATAAGGCGATGGTGTTAAATGAACAATCTCTACGCAGCGAACTGAAAAAAAACCTTTGATTTCCTTGAGTGCTTCCGCAGGATCTCAGCTGCTGTTCTGAAGAGCTTCACAAATATCTATAGCCGTTCTTCAATATTTTCCATCCAGGATAGTGAGCAATCATTGTGCGAAACAGCTTGCCATTCACCGTCCATAAAGAGGACAATCTACGTAACTAAAAGGTAGGCAGTGATCTATTATACATACTTTGGCGCTCTCCTCTCACTTTTTGATCTTGTTCTCTTCTTTTTTTTCAGTCATTCGCTCATTCAGCTCAATTTCTAAGTGCTTAATCACAGCGCTCCCCGCCATCTCTTCGTAGTTTCCTTCTATGTGGTCCCACCGCTTGCTCAGTGACCTAGCATGCACTACATACATAGGTAGTATGCTTGGGAATATTCGACGATTTTTCAAATATTCGAACTTTGAATAATTCGAAAATTGCCGATTTTTATTTATTCGAAATACGAACAGTTCGAATATTCCCGTTTTCGCAATATGCGAATGAATGAATTATTCGAATATTAAACATTTCTGACCACCCGAATATATGAATAGTTCGAATAGTGCAGTATCTCTGGAGGCCGAATGAATGAATATATTCGACTCGAATATTCGGTCTTGAATCTGTAAGTTTAAAAGTTTCCATTTGTTATTTACACTCCGTCGGCATTACAATTAACAATTACGAGAATTCGGCCATAATGTTGCTGATGTGCCTTTCTTAGCAGCTCAAATAGGAGAACAAAATTGACTGATCGAATTTACCAAGAAAAACTGGGTGCGGGCACCAGTTACCCTTGGCATCCTGCACAACGAGCAGGGACAGTTACTGCCAACCCTAGGCCGGTATTACAGTCTCGTAATTTTTAGTCGTGATAGTCCCGACAAAATATCATAATTATGTTACGCAGCGGAAAGAAACAGTACTCTAAAGTTCACCAAAACATTAAATTTCGTCTGGATGGGTCAAGCCTCAGTTTAGTTATAGCGAAAGATTCTGTCCTTATCAGTTTCTCTGATTATATCTGACTGGCCGCTGCAGTAAATTTGTGCTAAGAACGTTAGTAAGAAAATGGAGAAAGAACTACAAGGTTTTTTTATAGTGAGAGTTCCTAGGTGTATGTTATGATGAGGTGAATATTCTCATCTCCCTACTTTTCTTAACAGAAACCCGTATGTGCTGCCATTAACATCTCGTATAAATTGCGCCTGCAAAGGTCACCCTGGAGGCATATCGCATTATATCAGGTTGTTGCGAAATTAATTGCCGAAATAGACAGTCCAGTTCAAAATGCTGTAACTCTGTTCAAACTCAACTTTATTTATCAAAATAAAACCCTTCAGATTCTACACATCTCTGCCAACGATTCGGTAATTCACTTATACCTTTACAATAGAAATTGAGATCACAAGATTTTAAGAACTCTTGGAAGGCAATTTCAACATGCTCCAAGTCAGGAAACTGCTGCTGACGCAGGTTTGCTTCGAGAGCCCGGAAGAAGGGATAGTCGGTAGGGGAAAGGTCTGGAGAGTAAGGTGGGTGAGGGAGAACCTCGATGCCCAACTGCGTCAGTTTTTGCCGGGTAAGTTTTGAAGTGTGAGGCCTAGCGTTATCCTGGAGCAGGACAGGCCCACCTCTGTTTATCACTGCCGGCCACATTTTTCGCAACTTTTCATACATCAGGTCTAAGTCACAACGGTAAGACTCTGAAGTGACAGCCTGACCAGGTTGCAGAAGGCTGTAATGAACAACACCCTTACAACACCACCAAACTGTCAACATAACCTTTCTAGGGTGAAGATCTGGTTTAGGGAAGCTTGGAGGGGTAGAGAACTTGTCTACCCATACATACCCACGTTTCTTATTATCGAATAGTAGCCATTTTTCATCTACAGTTATTAAACGGTCAAGAAATGACTCGTTTTTCTGGCAAACGAGGAGGTTAGAACAGATCTCGTAGCGGGTGGATTGCTGGTCATCGGTCAGATCATGGGGTGTCCACCTTTGCATTTTCCTCACCATGCCAATGGGGACCAAATGTTCTGAAACTGTAACATAGTGAACCCCCAGGCCTGCCGCCAACGTACGAGTAGTACATAGTATCGGGCTTTGTTCCCCCCGCGGCTCTCAGTGCTTGATCGGCAAGTGACATCCTTTGACCACGACCGGGTTTATCTTCGAGATCAAAATCGCCGGAAGAGAATTTTGCGAACCAGCATCTCACTGTCCCTTGGAAGGAGAGTCCGTGCCAAAAGCAAGCGCTATATTACGGGCTGCTTCCGCTGCGGAATGGCTGAGTTTGAACTCGTACAACATGATCACTCGAAAATCGCGTCGGCTCACCATTTTTCGGGATCCTATAAAAAAGTCCAGGGAAGAGCTAGCCAGATTATTGACGAAGCATCTGAAAGAGCAGAACAAACCCCATCAGGAGCTAGCACAAGTTGACTTGAAGTTGTTCGATTGGCAAGAAAAAAGTTTTTTTTCAAGCATACCGTGAAACGGCAATTATTTTCGCAACAACCTAATAGTAGGCGATCTGTTAGAGAGGAATGGGGCAGCAACGAGCCTCCACGGCATACCACGCTAACCTCTGGCAGGGGACACGCTGCTCTCCCTCGATGTGTCAGAAAAATTCCCAGTACAAGTAAAATAATGTTTCGAATTGGCAAGTTTTGAAAGATTCAGACGAATTGTTCGAATAGCACTTTTTCTCAGTCGAATAAACGAATTGTTCGAATAGCTTTTTTCTAAGTCGAATAAACGAATTGTTCGAATAACCTCTGATTTGAAAAACCCGAATGAATAAATTTTTCGAATAACCCATATTTCTAGAATGTCGAATGAATGAATTGTTCGAATGTCTCCCTTTCTTAAGAACCCGAATGAAGGAATTATTCGAATATTCGAATATTCGAACATTTCTACGAATATATTCGATTCGGTCACAAGCATAGTAGTTTCCTCTACATCCCCGCCTCCCCTCCACCACCTCAACGCGGCTTTAGAGAAAGTCACAACCTTCACATGTGGTGAGTTTTTAGTTGAGTGACGCTGACGCTCGGTGTGAATAGGCCAATTTACATCGGATGCGCTTTTGTGCCCGCCCGAAGATGGCGCATTCATTCACGTAATGCATATACGATCTATATGAACTAGTGATGTTGTGACTTCACTGATCGAAGACGGGACTTCCTCGTGCCAGAACTCCGTAGACAGAAAGTCCTATACAGTATACGTCAAAATTATGCGTTGCGTCAGCAGATGAATGACTAGTTCTGAAGGAAACAGTGAGAATTTCGACAACATCTTCTGAAAGCATTTTCAACATTCATAAGCTAACAATCATGAAAACCGTGTCTTCAGTGCTCCTCTCTCAACATTAACACGGACGTTAGGCCTTTCGTGAACAATTATGTACATCCCTGGCACACAAAGATTCCATGCTTGTAGGCCAAGGAACTCGGATAACATACGCCATCGCACACCTATCGAACACTGCAAAAATCGCGTCACGGTAGTGGCGGGCGAAGGAAATGGAAGGGAGGAGGGTCGTGGAAAGTAGTGGGGTCTCCGCACTTTGATGAGCCGAATGGAACATAAAAATAATTTTAAAAAAATTTAAATTGTAACATTGAATGGATAATCATTATTATTCGAAAAATGATAGTGAGAATAAACAACTCAAAATAAACTAATGCGAGAAATATCGCAAAGTGACTTCGAAATTCCGTCGATCCATTCTCGCCCCTCACATGCGCAGTGCGATACATACTCTCCTATGAATGCCCTGAATTAGTGATCAGCATGTCGAATATCCTCGTAGACAAGGTTCCAGCGAAAGTTTTGTTCTTGATATGTTGGTCAGAAAAGGTGAAGTACTGCCCGCCAGTTTCCAGTCCAACCGTGGTCGTTAGACAATATAATCTGTTTCAAGCATGACGATAGTTTAGTATCCGTGCGGATAGCCTGTTTTTCTGTAATTCCTCTCAATTCGCTGCACACTTTCCCGCGTTCTTTGTTTCTCCGCTGTCTTCCCAGCTATCGTCCCCCGGTAAAACACATTATACTTCCATGTATTATATCCCACGAAGTTCCCAGTCCTTGTTGTCAAGGGCGAATGCCTCATGAAGAGAAGCAGCAAGAGACTCAGAGAGCCTGCTGGACCTCACTGAGCAGCCCACCCACACCGCCGCCGATCCGGACGCCGCGTGCGAAATGCACGCCTGGACGTGTTTTCCGAAGCTCGAAAAGTTGGATTGGAGCACTTGTTCGAAATGGTGCGCTTTTATGACCCTTCGGCGAGGGTTGGATCTTCAGGATTCGGGGATTGTTCGTTAATGCGTCTTGATATGTTGTGTCTATACTTCGTTCATGTTAGCAAATGATTTTGCACTTCATTTCTAGGTGTTTTGAGGAGATGTCCAGCAAGAAGAAGCAGCAAACATACAACACATGCGAGAAATGCAAGTGCACTGTTTTGGTGAAAGATGTTCAGCGACACAATGACTTCTGCTCCTCGGCGCCGGAGAATTGGGAGGTTTGTTGTGACAGACTATTTCTCTATGTACCTCCATGATATTTGAATTTTATCTTGATTTATGTGTGTTACACTGATTACTTTCGAACTTGCACAATTCAGTTACTTGTTACTTCTAGATTTCTGTGATCAAACCTCGGTGTCTCATGAAAGGATTCGTCACGAATCTTGAGAAATGGGAAGAATCTTTGCCGCCTGATCCTAGCGGTTGGCTTCGTCGCCACTCCGTTTTGATTAACCCCCAGGCGATGGAGATACTCGGTGTTACTCCAAGGCAGCCCGTACGTGTCACTACACCATCTCGGCACTATATAGGAGTCGTGTGGCCTTGCAAAGAAGTGGGTTTTGTGACCACGCATCAACGAAAATCGTCTTTACCTTCCTCAATGCATCTTGTCGTTCCAGTTGGGAGCAATGCGCCTATTTCTCACCGGAGATAACGCTTCACTGGAGAAGCTCGTGTCTATTCTGCCTGTACGGGACTTTACCCCTCTTCAACACATTTCCGTCTCCTTGAAGCCATTCTCTACACCAACCAGTGATTCTCTCAGGGACTACATCCAGGTAACCAATGTTTTTGGATAGTATATAACCACTCTGCTTGCATCTATGCTGCATTTTCTATGCCATGAACTACAGACCGTAAGTGCCTGAAGTGATGTGCAGTGAGTGTCCGTGGAGCTGACTTGAGCACAAACAGCAGTGTGACTGCACTCATTCGCTGAAATTGCTAACTTGCGCGGGAGTGATAACTCATCTTCATCTCGTTCTTGAAGAACAAGTTCAGGCGGATCTTGTCCGCTATTCATTACCTTTACTTGGATTATCAGGCTGCCAAATTTGGCATTACCGCTGTTTTCTCTTTTTTTTTGTCGTAATAGAACTATCGTTAAACTGTTTCTCGTAAGTATTCATCATCATCCGAAAGAAGAATTTGTTGCGCGTTGACTGAAATAAGTGGTTCTAAATTGATTAGCATTCTCCACTTCCTTATCTGCATTTAAAACTTCCGGAAGACAAACAACTATAATTATCAAGTTTTCCTCTGCTTTTCCGCTCCGCTAGAATCGCCGGCGTAGTGGCGAATCATGATTTTCTTGAGTTTTCATCCTACTTGATGTCAGCTACCAAGGAAACTAGCTGTCTGTATGGGAAACTCTATGGTTTGCTATCCCGGAGACGATTACAGAGCGAGCGGCTCCGTCGTGCTGCATGCTTCTCGAGTCCGAGAATTAATTTTGTTACACTCAAAAGAACTCCTAATCTTGCCAAACTGATAGAAATAAGTTTGTGTTCATTGGAGGTTTGGAACAAGTTAGATGAATCTTCGTATCGCTGCACAGTCATCTGTTAGTTTTCCAATGATCTAGGAAATATTTTTTTCTGCATATCTAGAACATACTATTGTATGCAGTGGTTTTAATATCCACTTGTTTTAGTTCGATTTAGATGTATCTGACAAATGCTTACATTCAACCTGGAGTTCCAGTCCCCATAAATTACTATGGGAAGAACGTGGATGTTGTTCCGAATGCTCCACTGGAAATTTCCATGCATAATTTGTCTATGGAAGAAGGTGAATTAGAGGTAGAGCGAGCTTGGCAATGTGTAGTGATTTTACAGCTTTTGTAAGAGTAAGCGTTCTTCTTAAGCCCGACAATGTCATCTTTGTAAGTGATGGTTGCACTGTGACTATCGCTTCGTCTACTAATGAGCTTTCTGTGTCGCCAGACAGAACGTCGCCGCTGTCTTCCATCGGAGGCATGCATGTGGCGAAAAAGACGCTTATAGATTTCGTCGTGAAACCTTTTCTCAGGTATCATTGTTTGGATTTTCAGGTTTCGAGCGCTGAATTCCTTTTTTCCCATCATGAAACTTTCAGGGATAGAAGCTGCTGTTCGGTTCTGCTATGGGGGTTACCGGGGAGTGGAAAGACCTTGCTCCTTTCATCAGTTGCAAAAGCCCTCGGAGAATTTGCATCCTATTATCAGGTAGTTTTCTCGTATTTATTTTAGCTCTCGCAGACATGCGTACATCTAACCCAAAACAATTATCGTGCAAAAGCTTTGTGTACTTGTGACTTGTTTCATTGCAGTCAATGGATGAGCTGTACGAGCAGTTTGCGTTAATTCCAGCTTGGAATGTTGTGATTCTTGACTGGCCTCAGGTTGATAAGGAGCACAAAGGCTTTCCCAAGTTAATGCAGTTGATTGACAATCATCCTGTGAGTTGTTACGTTTTTAATTCATTAATTCAAAAAGTTGTTGCATGTGCATGGGGTTAGGTTTTTAACGAACGATTATTTCGGAAATCAATGCTGAAATTGTTTTTCTGCTCAGTTCTATCGTCGCTTATGTCCATCGTGCCTGTAAAAACCCTGCAGTTCTGCTTGTTATCTGTTCAGAAATAGAATTACTTCATTTTCAGTGTTCAGCAGTGATACTTTCTGTGCGTCAAGCTGAAGAACTAGATCTTGGCATAAGAGTACGATTTCCCGTTGAGGTCTGCTTATTTTTCTGTTACGCTTCGTATGGTCCTGTTCAACTACATCTTCAAACTTGAGGTCGAAGTTGATGTTCCCACGGAAGCAGAGCGACTTGAAATTCTTTGCTCGTTGACGGGACGACCTTCAGATGATGGTCTTTCAGATTTAGCGATGTAAGATTCAATTTATTCCACTTTTGAGTGATGTACTATCTCAACAGTACGTCTGCATATGTTTTTCTCAAATTTCTTTGTTTCTTTTATAACGAAAGCTTACTCTTTCGCTTGTCCATTGTTCCTTCGATTTTTCATTCACCTTCATTCCATAATTCGAGGGAGTTTGACTCATATTTTTCATTTTCTGATTAGCAAGAAGATTCTCCTAGGCGAACGCACGGTTATACTGGAGGCGATCTGAAGTCGATTGTTACTGCCGCCCGTTTTACCGAAGGAGTTACTGAAAACGAGAAACTAGAGAGTGCACGAAAACGTGTGAGGCCAACCGGTATACGTCAGTTCATCCTAGAGGTAATCCGTTATTATTTGGGAGTTCCTTTTTGTGGCCATGTTTGTGAACCAGCCAAAATGCTTCTCCTCTAATTATGAGTGAATCGTGGTAAATAATATACTTAGGTCCCTCATGTTCGTTGGGATGATATTGGAGGCAACGAAGAGTTGAAGCTGGAAATACAGCAGGTATAGTAATTGCTGTTGGTTTCCTCCGCACTTTTTGCAATCAGTATTTCTTTTCTTCAGGCCGTGATTTGGCCTCGTCAGCATAAAGATGCTTTCGAAAGGTTTGGCATTGACCCACCTTCAGGTAATATAGCAACTTAAGCAAACGAAGTGTATGCATTTGTAGTGTCACATTATTAAGGTATACTCCTCTACGGTCCGCCTGGATGTAGCAAAACATTGGTAGCGCGCGCTCTAGCTAGCGAATCGAAGATGAATTTCCTTGCAGTCAAAGGGCCAGAGTTGTTTAGCAAGTGGGTTGGCGAATCCGAAAAGGCGATTCGGGATCTTTTCGCTAGAGCTAGGCAGGTGCAGTAACGTTTGCTCACACTGTAACTACTTCGCTGCTATTATTTATTTGAGGTGGCTCCCACTATAGTGTTCTTCGATGAAATTGACGCCGTTGGAGCTTCAAGGGGATCAGAAAAGAGCTCAGGTTTGTTTTGAAGTTGTCGATTTATGCAGCATTTTCACACCGATTCAAGGCTGTTCATAAACTAATTATGACACATAGTGTGGTTTCCATCTGTTTCAGTAGGTAACAGTTTCATTATAAGCCCTGACATCAACATATTCAAGCTTATATATTCGAATGCTCGACTTCTTTTATCGAATATTTATTCGAGTAGAGGTGTTTGAGAAGAACCATGTTGTCGTATCTGTTTTTAAATGTTCTTTTTGAACCATGTTATTCCTATTTCATTGTTTTCTCCAATTAATTTTCACAGCAACCTTTTCCCTTTGAAATTAACCTTTCGCAGCAAACCTCGTTGTCTGCACCATCTTTGAGCTTTAAATTACCAGGATATGAAATGTCGATGTAGCTGTGCCCGACTTCACAGCGTTTTATCCATTCGGCCCACTCAGTCATGACCATTATTGGGCAAACAGTTTCCCAATCTCACAATACACCTGTAGCTCGTATAGATCCTCGTATAGATCCGTATAGATCCCTAAAATGCTTGCTCTTTCCATTTCCAGAAAAGATCCTTTGACTGCTTCGAGCATGGATCTTCCTTCATCATAATTTTGATGTCATTGTTTAGGGGTGTCTGATCGTGTTTTGGCACAGTTACTCACTGAATTGGATGGTCTCGAGAAGCAAAGTGGTGTGCTCTTGCTCGCCGCCACAAATCGTCCGGATCAGTTAGATAGCGCATTACTAAGACCAGGTACGGTGATTATTCTTACAGTTTCATGCTTATCCTTCATGTGGGCACATGAATAAAGCTTGTTCAGTTAGGTTATAATAAAAAAAAAACAACTATATGGTTTCTACGGAGCGTCTTATGTTTAAGGAATTAACAAAATGGATATCAGATTCATGTGCGATCAAAATAAAATTTCTGCAATAACCATTTTTCTTTAAGGCCGTCTTGATCGAGCAATATACGTTGGACTCCCAAGTCCAGAAACGCGAAGAGCTATAATCAAAATGCGAACTTCACGTATGGTTCTAGCGGAAGAAGACATTGTTGACAAGCTCGTTAACAAGACTGAAGGTCAGTTTTGTAGTACTGCTAGCAGTAGCGGCTTCGCGTAGACAGGAGGTATTGTTTTTGCAACTGCTATTTATACCATCGAGGGTGTCCAAGGATTCACATTGCTATTCATCAGCAGACATCAATTTTTGCCGATGAATCGTTATGAGGTTGCGCAGTATGGAAATATCGAACAACCACTTGATGAAAAGGCAAGCTGCGAACGGTCCGGTTGGATTTTGTAGCGGGAGAATTTGAATTGACAAACACAAAAAAGATTATTGCAATCACAAAATTGTTGGTCTGACCTGGATGCCAGCGCATGAAGTGCTCTGAACGTGTTAGAAAAGATTAAACGATCTTTTAGACTTCATTGTCATGGTCCCATATTAATTACTTTTACTATGGAGAGGGTCTGCTGTTGATAGCTTCTAGTGCGTCATCCACAGAATTTTGATGGATCTAGAGAACACAGGCGTGATTGTGCTATTGGATTTCTCTTTAACTGGTCCAATTTCCTTTCGAAAAATCGAAAGGGGGCAAACACTCCTCTCATTTTTCTCCTTGTTTCGAAACTTCCAAAAAAAAAAACTCGTTTTTTTACTACGTTTCAAGTAGCATTCCAATTCAGTTGTACCCGATTTTATTCGGAAAACTTCAATGGAAGTCTCTACTGCAGGTTATTCTGGTGCGGAGCTGGTAGCAGTGTGTCGACAAGCCGCTCTTTTGGCCATGCGAGAAAATATCGCAGCGACATCTGTGCGGTGGAGTCATTTCGAAGAGACGCTGGCAACAATTGTCCCACGCACTGAGCGTCATATGCTCGACGCGTACGAACAATTTAGAAGAGGTGTCATTTGATTCGTGATCAGCAGTATTCACTGGATGATACTCTTCTGAATTTGCTGATGCATTATGAACGGTAGCGTTGTAGCGACTGGTATTTGTGAACACAGCTGCCAGTGTTGTCTACATCGAGATGCCGTCCCCATGGCTGCCGCAGCTTGTTGTTCATAATGACAGCCACCTTAGTACGTCTTATGATATGTCTTTAATATTGATTGTTTTCCACTTGTTTCCGTTGTTTTTGAATACGATTGTTACACCCAGTTATTGNAGGAAAATCGCTTGAAGGTTTTCATTTTCCTAACCAAATTGAAACCAGTTTAATACCACCGTATGGTCAAGCGTTTGAGTTTACCACTTCCCGTCGCACAGATATTTCGACATCTGTACGGACATGCGTCAACAATTCCGCTGTTATCGGCAGGCTTGACATCCACGTTTACCCAGGATGGCATGGAGGCCTCTTGACGGGGTTGAATGCGAAGAAGTACAATCATAGGAAAAAAAACTATGATGCAGTAGCCTCGAGTCTCATTCTCTGGAGTGAAATAGTTAACTGTGGCTATATGTAACCGATTCAACCTTCAACCTGAAATGAACGCGGGAAATGGTTTATCATTCCTTGTTTGTTGAAGGTGATCCATTGATAACAATCAGCTTGAACGTATAAAAGGGTCGATGCGGTGTGCTCAGACACAAATGAGGGTAGAACACGCAGGATGGGATGTGATGTGGGCAGGATGACACGGATGGTATATTAGTCACCGCTAAGGGCGGGCATTCGGTACTTTCTCACTGTATTTAGGCGCCAGAGGACAATTAGTGCAAAGATATNGTACTCATTGTGAAGTATGCGAGCGAAGCGAGCATCTATAGAAGTCTGGAAGTCCGGCGCTAGCCGGACGGCCAGACTGGTATTGGATAAAGGCCTTGGACCTCGAAAGCTGTGAGCGGAAATCCGACATCCGCATTATTGAAGTTCCTGAAATATGGCATCATGCGAGCTTCTTACATGCAGATTCCTAAGGCTGCGGGTATACTCCTCGAGGAGTATAGCACCTAGCATCGCCGTCGCCGTGGCGACTTCATTTTTAATACGTATCGATTGCATACGGTCAGTCGCCGATATCGGGCCGCCCACAATCAATACGTATCGAAAATGAAGTCGCCCATACGAGGTGCTATGCTCCTCGAGGAGTATACCGGCAGCCTAAAAAAGAGGAGGCTAATAATGAGCAATCACAGAGCACACTTGAAAGACAGCTCCTTCCGGATAACCTGAGCCATTCAAGAAAATTGGGGATTGGACACCCACAGTCGAGATACACACAGTCTGGGTGCAACAGATGTGAGACGGGCATGAGATCACCCGCAAAGGCACAACAGTAAGCCCGGCAGGTCATAAAACCCACTGTGAAGTGCCGATGATTGTGCACACAGGCACGGCCACTTCTATTCATAATTCTTGTCGAGAAGATAGACTGTTTGCGCGTGCGGTTTTGCAGCGTCGCGGCTGCAGAATTGCGGCAGGACCCGCACGATCTTCTCACTCGGAGCATGCTCTCTCCGCATCCCTCGTTCAGGTCCCGCTGCGATTCTGCACCCATGGAATCCGTATACCTTTTCGAGATGGACTATAGGCGGATGTGTGTGACATTAAAGTGGTGGGACTCACGGTCACACCTGCTCAAGCATTCAAACGCGCGGAGAACTGTGCGCCGATTCCGTCCTGTCATCTAATTCACTTTTGCCACTGGATATGAGTTCTAAGCTTCTAAGAAATAAAAGATGAAGTTGTCGGCGTTGATCAATTCCGTCTTGTGGGATGCGCCACGCATTCGTCTCCATCTGAGCATCGTAGAGGCGCTGAATACGTATGTGCCCTAATCAGTGACTTACCAGACTCTAGTGCCAACTGACCGACGCCGGAGGAATGGATGGCTTGGTTGGCCACGGGCGCGGTCGGAGCGTGTGCGTGTGCAGCGAGCCTCTCACCACTGCGCCACACTCGCCTCTGAGCTTTCAAGTACCCCACAATCCGAGAAAATTTTGAACAAGAGTATTGCCGCGGGCGCTGCTCCTTAGATAGTTAAGAACTACATAAATAGTCGAGCAAGAATAAATCCATACGCATGCGTCTTCAGATAGTGTGAAATGTAGAAAAAAATCAGGGCAGAATTTCTCCGACTGCCTGAAATTATTTCTTACTTGAACAGCAGGGTCATTTCTCAATACATTTCCAATCTTTCAGAGAGGCTTCTTCCGGAGGACTGGGAAAATCATGAAGCTCCAAGTGTGCCTCACCAACAAGGACACCTTGATTATTTACAAAACTTCTGAAAAGGGTAAACGAAACTACATAACTTTTTATGATCTAATGAGAGGTCATCATTATAAGCGCGGCTCAGGACTAAACGGTTTACGTATCCACGACTTTCTAGGCTGAGCGGAGGAAGAGGGCTCGAGCATAGATAGAAGTGGGTGGAGGAAGTACAGACTCATTAGCGCTTGAAGTTTTGAACATGTTTCGTGTAGTCATGACTAACCCATGAAATATGGGTGAAATCTTTTCGTAACATGAATCGAATAGAGCCATCACTTGCTGTGTCAGTTGTACAGTTAGGCTGGGTGATGTCCCACCACTGGTTCCTTCTGCAAACAAGTCAGGGCTCAACACAAAATTATATCACACAGACTTGGTCGCAAGCACCAGAGATAATCTGGTGCAGAAGATGACATCTCGCCTGACCGACCATGGTGCCAAGGTAACAGTGTACAGTAATATATAGACAACAACATGATAGGCGAGATAGATAAAGTAGACGAGATAGCGGATAATTGCTGGTACCGGCAGGAGAACCAGAAGAAGGATAACTGAGCTTGACCCCACTATAGAGGACTTTTCATTATCTGATCGTTCGAGCGCTCCGAGCTCAGGGCCGACCGTGCGAGTGCTGCACCCAAGTTTTAGGAAATGATAATGAGATTCGTGGAACGCAAAATCTGTTTGACTTACACTTCTGCAATCGGCTGTATATCGGGAGGGTGTGCTTTGATTCACGGCGAAAACATCAGCGACGGCAGTTGCGACGGAAGTGGCTTCTTCATTTCTGTCACGGCAGTATGTTGGGGAGGATTGCTGACCATCCTTACTCAATAACGGTGTCGTCGTTCGGGATCAACGACAGAAGCCACCGAGATCAATGTACTGCTCGAGAGGTGTGGCGGCGGCCTCATTAAGCCTGTTTTATTTTGCGCATCGTTCATTCGTTTTCCCATATCGTAAGACCGTAGCATTTTATGAGAAAAAAAATCCGCCGAGGAACTACTTTGATGTTGAATGGCAATACATTTGACAAGAGAATGTGTTTGGCAAGACAGTTTACGGGATAAAATTTTGCTTCGCGATACATTTCACGGGCGAATGAGTGAAGAGCCTGTTTGGCAATACAAGTGGCAAGAGAATGTGTTTGGCGATACATTTTACGGGACTTCTTGTTTGGCCATACATTTTACGGGACTTCTTGTTTGGCAATACATTT
>JARK01001342.1:951901-973769 GCA_000688135.1 Ancylostoma ceylanicum | reverse complement strand
CTCTTCCGATCTGGGGAGGCGGGCTCTCATGGTTTGCTCTGTTTCTCAAGCCGCATATAGTTCGTGTTTTGTATATCCAGAGAGGCAGCTCCAGAATTATGGGGAACCACCCTCCACCACAACCCTGCGAGCGATCAGTCGTGACCGCGCGAGCGCTTTCAATGACCACATCACAAGCGCTGACCATAAGCGCTCAGACAGTCATTGCTGAGCGCTCGGACGGTCATAGCAGGGCGCTCGCACGGTTCGAGTGCCTGAGAGTAGTACCTGAGCGTAAACAGTTCAGGGAAATATGAACAACTCCCTAATTTGAAAACATTGTAATTCTAAGCGGTTGTGGCTAGCCATTGTCACAGTCTCCTGGACAAAAGAAATCTATGGTCAGTTCCGCAGATCACTAATCGCTTGCACGTGCTATGATGGTGCAAATGTTTATCCCGTTCAGACAACAATGACTTCTCCATCCTCAGCATGGTTCGGAGACTCTGACAACTGTGCAGCAAAAACGCAGCCTAAACAGCGTAGTACGTCGGAGACAGGACATGTGGACAGCTCCCCAAGCTGCTGTCATCCTACCCTCAGTTATTGCCACATCAGGTGCAGATAGAAAACGGAACTGCGTTTCTGCTGCGCATTAAAGGCAGCACCAGCCAAAATCCTCGACTAGGGGTAGGTGTGGGTGGTAGAATAGATAGTGAGTACATCACAAATGTGAGAAGAACACAAGGAACGACGACTCACCTGCAGAGAAACAAGAATCGCTGTCGTGGCCACGCCGGCCTTTCAACGGCCCGACGCGCCAGTTAACGCCATCGCGGTGGGTGGTCTGGCGCAGTGGACATGTGCAGTGCGTACCATTCACGCGGGACGCACGCATACTTCACGGCGGAGCACTCGTCCACACCTTCTACACATGTAAAAGAGCGTCTTCATCTCTCGCATTCCTCGGTTCTTTCACGTAGTCCCCCCTGCCAATGAGTTGACCGTCCCGAAAAACCCCGGAATTTGCGGAAATCTCCAACGCGAGGATTTCCGCGGATGCTGTCTCCAACCAGAGCTAGAATTTTGATTGATCTCATCGTTTCGCCAGGAAACAGTGAAACTACCGTGTTTTTCATGAGATCAGCGACGCAGTGAATGTGTGCTGTAATGTTGCTTCTTATTGATTGGCGTTGGGGAAACGAGGGCTACTGCGATGAAAGCGATGCGATAGCCGCTGGACAGGTCCACAACTGTGAGGGTGGTGCGCTGGCGCTCAGCAGAGGGGAATATACAGGGTGGCGAAAAAATACGTGCGCCATAAAAAGCGTTCTAGTTATACGTGTTGTCTACAAACATTTAAAGAAACATATTTTTATACAAGAACAAGGCACAACATTTCACATTTACAAAGTATTTTCGAAGTGTCCACCATCAGCTTTGATGCAGGCGTCATTTCGTTTCTTCATGGAATCGATGGTGCGGCGCAGGTAGCTAACGTCGAGATTGTTCCAAATTTCTATCAAACCCACCAGTTTTTTCACATATCTACTCCTGAGTTGCTCTTCCACAAAGCCCCAGACAGAAAAGTCCAATGGGTTCTGATCTGGACTATTGAGAGGCCACAAATCCTTCGTCAGGAAAGAGCTGATTTCGGTCTCCGGGAAGTGGATCGTCGTTTTGGCTCCATGGGCTATAGCCCAGTCTTGTTGGATGATAAAATTGGGATGCTTCTGCTTCTAGGGCACCACAACTTTCTCGAGGATCTCTTCTTGGTGGACTTTTCCATTAATTTTGACGATTTTGTCGCTAATAATCAAAAAAAATTTGTCCGTTGCACTGATACTGCCCCAAACCATTACGCTTTCAGGAAAAAGACTTCTTCTAACAGTTTTTCGCTTGCGATTGTTCTTGAGACCTGGGCTGAGAAGTTGGAGGTGATACTGAGCGTATTTAGCCTCTTCAAGAGTGAAAACTTTTCCGTCCGATCAGAGAGCGTCCTCAATGCGGCGCACCTTGAAAAATTCTCGTAATTTCTTGCGTTTTTCCTTCCAATTTTGCTTCGCATGGTCGTCAAGAATTTGTCCGCTAAGTAGACGGTAACTTCGAAGTCCAAGCTCATTTTTCACTGTCATTTGGACAGATTTCCGAGAAATGTTTAGTTGTTTGGCCATCTGGTTCAAGCTCAGACCATCCTTTCGATCAATCGTTTTCTTAATAACCCCACGCATCTTTCGGGTGTTGACAGTCCACTTCTGGGTTTGAGTTAAACGTCTCTTTCCTCTTTTCATTGCTTTGAAACCTTCTGAACGGTTCCTAGAGAAACTCCGAGCTTCGGAGGAATTGCTGAGTTCTTCATCCCAATTTCTGCCGCGCAATCACGTCACGACATGGGCAAACCTTCGTCATAGCTTGGAGAACAGATTTTCCTCCCAAAAGTCAATAATAAGGAACAAATAAATATTTGAGAATGAAAAAGTATGCACGATTATTTCATACAATAAATAAAACGGAGTCAAATGTCACGCGCACGTATTTATTCGCCACCCTGTATACACGAGTGCGAGGCGAGCGATGCGAATCTAGAAGAAGCCTGAAAGTCCGTCGTCAGCCGGACGATCAGGCTGATGTTTGTAATTTCGGAGGTGTATCCATTCTAGGGCTGGTTCTTTCACTGAATTCTGTAAGAAAAACAAGCGTGACGACGCAGACAGTCACTATGAACAGCGGACGTATTGTGGTAGATTTTGCAATCTTCTCAGTACCTACAAATAATCTAGTACTCAGCCAAACAATAACTGCTTGGTTTATAGCTGGTCTGCCGCTACAGGATCGTTTTCGATTTTGGAACGCTCAACTTGTTTCTTATCAACGATGCCATTCACAGATGGAGGATTGCTCTTGACGAGGTCATAGACAAATACGCTCGTCTTTACTACGAGCTCCCTGAAGGTAGTAGCCTGGAATGCTGCAACGAAATTGTCCTCCTCATACATGCACGTTACGCGAATCCATTTCTTCTTCAGAAACATGTACCGAAACTGAGAAACAAAGCAATTTCTCATCGGAGTGCCAAGAGACCCAGGAGAGTGCAACTCGCAATGACTCCATTGTGTGTACCGGAACACCCTCTAAGTTGACGGTTAGTTCTTTGGTTATATGCACCTCATAGTGCTGAGAATTTGAAAAAAATGATGCCGTGGAAATTGCATAAAATCATCTTCAGCTTGACACAGAACCAAGCCATAGGTCCTTGAGGAGCTCTCCGTACACGACAAGCTCCAGCAGAGATGTGACAATGAAGGAACCTGTGTGAGTGGAGCGTCGTCCCTGCTTATTAGCTTTTTCAAGGGTCACTAGTGTTACAGGCAGTCAGTCCGTCGTGGGAAAAGAAGTGTAGCCAGTCTCCGCGCCTGCATACAGCGTAAGATTTGCGGTTGCTCAACGATCCGGTCACTGAAGCAGAAACAGAGTGCCGAAGAAAATAAAGCTTGCCAGGTTTCGGAAAAGGAGGTGTGCCCTATTGAGATCTTACCAGAGAGGAAACAAAGAAATATTGTTTAAATGTAAAGGTAAACGGAGTTCTCACAGCCGAGCTGTTCACAAGGGCACGGAGGTTCCGTTCTTTGAAATCTTTACTAACAAGGGAAGTGCAAGAGACCAGACTCGCAGATCGGCATGAAACCTACTTAGCCTAAACCCTTGTTTGACAAGGTGCTACAATTTATGTCTAAATTTTACCCCGGGTTCCAAAAAATATGGGCACGTGGGAAAGGTGCTGAACTGTTAGTCAATTTAAAGCGATTAGAACATGAAACCTATCCTTAACACATTCGCGACAACGCAGATTTTCCGTTCAGGGCCACTTTGGACCAGAGCGAGTTTCCGTTTGTTTCTCATCAAAGTGGTGGCACTTAGGGCATATTCGAGGTGCTGATCACGAATATGACATCAGTTTTGCTTGGTAGAACACTTCTGCAGTGTTACTGTATGCACACTGTATGAACTGTAGGTAGCCCATATTCCCTCGGACCTCTACCAAAATTTGCGTAGGAACGTTATCTTGCATGCCGATCACAAATATACTCTCCATTTGCTACCGTAGAACATTACTATGAGGTTACTGTAATTACACTGTGGAAACTGTGGAAAGGGTTTCGTGTCAGGATTTAGCAGCAACTGCGGTTGTTTCACAGGCTGATATCAAATGTATGTCGAATTCGTGCTCTGCATGTTAAATAACCTCACTTTGTAAAGTTCCACTGGATTTCATTGAGAAGGTGGATCTACAGTAACCATACAGTAACTCTACAGTAGCGGTACAAAACGGGTTCCAAATTCATGCTCAGCATGTCAAATAACCCCACTCTGCAAAGTTTTGCTGAATTTCGTGAATAAACTGCATCTACAGTATGCCTACAGTACCATACAGTAACGCTACAGTATCAATCAATACTACGGTAAGATGCAAAATGGATGACGTATTCGTGTTCAGCATGTCAAATAACACCAGTAGGCAAAGTTGCTGTAGATGCTGTTAGAAAATACATCAACAGCACCTACAGTATTCCTACAGTAACCCCACAGTATCGCGCTACGGTACAAAACGGATGCCATAGCCGTGTTCAGGGGGTGAAATAACCCCTAGTGGACTGTTTTGGAGGCATTCCACTGAAGAAAAGGGGTTAAAACGGATACGACCCACCGGTGGGTCGTATTGTCCTCTACGTAACTTCTCGTACAACCCACCGGTGGGTCGTATTGTCCGTTATGTGTTAATTTGTTGTGAATTTTTATTTTACAGTAGACTACGTTCAATACAGTGTAGTTAATCGTGGCTGGTCCGTCAATAAGGATAGATTTCATGTTCTAATCTTTTAAATCTAATTTCAACAACATAGGGGGAATTCAAAAAAAAAAAAAAAAAACAAGAATGCAGATGCACAGAAAGGAATCCGAACCCTCGACCCTCTGCCTAATAGTTTTTTCTTTCGAACCCAAGGCAGAAAGGAGGTATATGCTGTAGCACCCTGTCAAGTAAGGATTCAAGCCAGATAGGTTTCATTCCGACCTGCGAGTGTGACCTCTTGCACTCCTTTGCTTTCCCTTGCTCGAAAGATCTCTATTCAAATTTCTGGGACCGGCATCTTCCTGTTTAGATTGAGATGGTGTAACATGTTCATTTCCCTGCTTCAATGAGACAGTACTATTGCTGCAAATATAATCACTCAGCAACTATAACCATAATATGTGTACAAGGAGTATCACAACAAAATCCGGTAATTCACCCTTGACATAGTCTGTAGAAGCAGCATTCACGAAGAAAAACTAGCAAGGTCGGAAAGGATCTCGAACAAAAACATCAGTGGAGACATCCTGCGTTCTACCTTTTAACGAGTACCAGCCTGATCGACCAGCTGACGCCCGACTCTCAGGCTTCTTTTTGTGCTCACTTCACTCGCATCGCCTCCATGTGACATCTTTCTAACACCACACCGACAGTACCGACATCAAAACTCCTGCACTTTTCGACACCGGCGTTTTCGCAACTTTATGCTTCGCTTAGCTCCGAGGAGCCCTTTCCACACCTTTGCAATAGTAGAAAGACGTCCATGAACTTTGTTCAGGACCACTGGACCCGGTTTCAGGCATTTCCTCGCTTTTGGGTGCTGGCGCACTCTTATCACTCTGGTGTACCCGTCCCTGGGAGTTTTCGCACTTTTCGACACCGGCGCTCCCTCATCACACAGTTGGGCCCATTTCCAGATGTTTCCCCACTTCTCGATTCTGACTCCCTTTCTTCGATATGAAGGTATCCTACGTATCCTTTCTCTCTATTCTTTCCGGTCTTGATTCTTCTTCTGAATAACGCTTCAAAAATCAATAGAGTTCCAAAAATTTTTGCCGAAATGCTAGCGAGAGATGGTTAACTTGAAAACTGCTTGGCATGCTGATTGATCTGATGTGCTTTTGTTTCAGCTTCTTCTCGTTCCGCCGATAGTACCGCCAATGCGAAGGCGCAGAAGCAGCGATATGGTCGTGGAGCCGCTCATGACGATTTCTGAGACGTCAGCTTCTTCTGCTCCTCCACTTCCCAGCAATCCGCCGCCTAGCCTTTCATTCAGCAACTACGGCATTTTGTCGAAGCAGGCACTGGAGGCCACCGCATCGCCGTACAAAAACAATTCCGTCAGAACAGCACTGACTAGCTCCTCCTACCAGAACATTAACAATTCTGACCTTCTCGAGCTTTGCACAACGCCATCCATTTCATCAGAGAATACAGAAGACGTTCAGACGGCTCTTTCAGGAAGATCGGCTGCATCAAAGTCAAGCTTCAAAGCCCGACGTGTATCTGTTTCCGTGGAAGTGAAATCTCACACGATCCAAGACATCCCAGTGGATCCAGATGCCAAGCAGGAGCAAAACCTCGAATACACTGTTACTCCGAAGAAGTTACAGAGAAGCGCAGCGCAGAGACTTCTGGATTCGCAAGCAATGAACCCTCCTCTGAGCTATGGTGGTGTGGGCCAGCCCGCAAAAATAGTGGTCACTAGTGCTGCCATTGAAGAGGTTTCACGTGCTCAGGCACTTTTGCCCGCTGCAGGACAGCCCATACGTGGAAAATCGCAGGCTCCAACTATTTTGGGAAATCCGACCACCCCCACACGTCCACCTCGCCGCCGCCAAGCTGTTCATTTCTCTATCTCTCCTTTCCATTCTGGAGAAGAGGATAATTCACAGTCCGACCTAAACAAAGATGGACAAACTGCACTCCCGAATAAAGTCGATGATCTCCCAAAGGATGCCCCTCATCATTCCGGCGATCTGGAAGCTGCTGATTCATCTCCAAACCAGAACTGGTGGCAGCAGTCCCACATGGGATGAAAGAACAGCTAAAAATAATGCAGAAAATCCATGACATGTTTCGGAAAGTGTAAAGCTGAGCTTCGAGTAAAATTGTCGTCGCAAATCTATTCAGAATATGTTTTAGGAAGATACGCTTATAAGGTCCTGGTGTGATAAGTAGACTAGTTCTGTTTAGAAAAGGCTGCGCATAACGCAAGGGGATGTTACGGAAAAATATAACACCTCACAGTGCATCATGGTTTATAATTGAATGCACATAAACAGAATCAAAGACGATCGTAACTATTCCACTGAATGGCGTCATCAAACTGCAGAGGAACTCGGGAAACCTGCCATCTCCGTAAGATGAAATTATAGAAATGTGGGAGATAGAGTGCGGATGGCGTAGCAGTGGCATCTCTCAAATAGCTGACCCACGACGAATCCGTCTTCTTTGGTGAGATTCCACTCGCTTCCCCTCATGATTGATCTCTATTAGTTGCCGGCAGTGCCGCTGCCACGGCATCCGCACCTACAAGGAGAATTGGCTCTATGTGTATCCGCACCAGCCATCCACTTGGCTTACAGTTAGGGGGCTATATGGGTTCTGCCATTTCCGCTATAAATCATGATTTACTTGAGGTGTCTCTGAAGTCTTTCTTCTACAATGTGTCCTATACAAAATACCGCTGTGCATGTCCAAACTGAGGAATAGCCTTACTCAGAGGTCCTTTCCGAGATTACTACATTGACAGGATTTATGTGAGTTGCCGAGTGAGCTGCCTGTGACAGAGAGACATGAGAAACCCCATGAGAAAGGATAAAATGGTCAGCTTTAACCAAATCCGTCTGTGGATGCTCCACGCATTCATCTTCATCTGACAAGGGAAGTGCACGAGGCTAACGCCGGGGATCGGAACGAGATACCCACTTTCGAAAGCATTGTCTAAGATTACGTTAATGTATGCATATCATTTTTGCCCAATGCTCCTGATGCGCTCAGGAAAGCGCGTCAAAAATTTTGCTATTGCACTGCTACGGGAGTCCATGTAATGCTGAATTTAATGGAACGTTGATCACCCAAACCAACTGTGGTTATCGTTATTAGTTGTCCTATAGCCATGGAATGTTTTTGGATGCATTTTAGAAAAATTTGATTTAGCCTGTTCATGTAACCTAGAGCGAGGCACAGCGTCAGTGGTTCGATGGCCTAGAAGGGAACGCTTAGACTACCGGGCAGATAGTCGAGGGTTTGAATCCTGTCTGCGCAGTTTTCTTGCACTTTCAAATTTCAAGCTTTTGACCTTGGTTGAAGTAGTTCTAATTATTACAACAGACCAGATCTCTTTAACAAAGCGCCGTAAGCCCGAAAACAGCAGGCATAGGGGGGTCATGGCGCGGCGGCACTCATAGACAATGGTAGCCTTGATGCGCAGACTGTGAGACGGCTGGCCGATTTTTAGGGACTCAGACGCGCTTTCGCTCTGGGACCCTCAACCTGTGACACTCCGCCATGGATGCGATAGTGGTTTCATCATCGTCGACGGATTGCTGGCATCTTGCCAAATCCGTATCCCCTGCTATCCTCCTTATTCCTAGATCATTTTTGGCCGGATTTTCGCCAGTTTCAGTGGATTTTTCCCTGCTTCTCGTTCAGAGAAGAGCCACCCCGATGCGGATATTCCCTATATTCGTTCTATTGAGTTTCTTTTAAAGTTTTACACAGCATTTATTAGTTTATTTGTTTCCGTTATCTACTTCGCATTATCAATGCAGTTGGCGTTTCCTATGAAACGCGATCACACTACTAATGATTGGATTGGATGATGATCACTTTGTTGCTACTTACTATAAAAAAATTCATTTGTTTTAACGAAGAAAATATTTTTTACTCTTACGCAGGTGCATAAGAATAGCACAGAAAGAATATCACATTAGGAGAGTCTTATGCGTTTTCAAGGTTTCACGCGGCCATGTCACGAATTGTACCGAGTTTTTGCTGGAATTCAATAGTAACTTCCAATTTCGACCATTGGATTGATTTTGTAGACAGAGACGCTTTTTTTTAGTATAATCTCCCCAAAATTTTCAGTGCTGCAGCGCCGTTCACAATGTATGTCACGAATTTTGGAATTTTTGAGGCTTTGAAATGAATGTAGAATGTTTCCAGTTCACATTTGTATTTTCACTAACGCAATCGATCATTAATCCATCGCCAGATTAGGTGAAAGAAATGCCTGCAGGCATAGCTCAAGGATACAATGCCGCACTGTATTTCTTTTCTTAATATTGATTTTCTTGAACAAAGAGTGGAATAGTTCAATGAACTGTGGTCACAGAAAATGGGGAATGAACTGGTACTCAATAATATTCATAAAAGATCTCAATTGCCACATAAAAGGTCCCCAACGAAAATGAAGTTTTTGTATGCGTAAGAGTTTTCGTGATCGTGATAGGGTTTCAACGCAGGAACAACGAGTTAAAGTGAATTTACTGCTAAACTGCCTTTTTGTAATGCTTCATAGAGAAAGGATAAAGTGGTCGGCGTTGATCAATCCCGTCACGAGGAATGCGCCACGCATTCGACTTCATCTGGTCATCATAGAGGGGTTGAGTGCGTGTGTGCCCTGTACATTGACTTGCGGGGGCATCCGATGAACCAAATCAGTGCTTCATTCTCCCAGACTCCTCTGGTACCTATTTACCGAAACCGAGGAGATGGATGGCTTGATTGGCCACGGGCGCGATCGAACCATCGACATGTGCGTGCGCAGCGAGCCTCTTACCAATGCGCCGCACCCTCCACGGTGGCCCCGCAGCGGCGGTGCGGTCGTCCGTGCGGTCGTAGTGAGGGGACGATAGGATACGGGTCCGCCTTGGCCACGCGGTGGTGGAAACGCCAGGATTTGAGTCCGCCGATGGAGGAGTGAGGAAGGCGCCAAAACACGAGTCCACCCAATGTGGATGGGTCCACCATGTCCCATTACTCAGGATAACGACAGAATACGGGTCTCCGATGGAGGATGGGTCCGCCGTGGCCCAGTAGTAAGGCAAACGCCAGAGTATCGGTCCATCTTGACCAAACAGTGATGGAAGCGACAGGGTACGGGTACGCCTCGGCGCAATAATAGGAAAAACGTCAGGGTACCGGTCCGCCTTGGTCGAGTAGTGGTAAAAACACCAGGATACGGATCCGCCTCGGCCACGGAGAGGTGAAAACGCCAGGATACGGGTCTGCCGATGAATTAGTGAGGAAAGCGCCAGAAGAAGAGTCCAGTGAAGGAAGATGGGTCCACCATGCACCATTCGTGAGGAAAGCGATAGAATACCGTTCTCCGATAGAGGATGGGTCCGTCTTGGCGCAGTAGTGAGGAAAACGCCAGCATACGGGTCCGCTGTTGGAGGACTGAGGAAAGCATCCGCCGGACGAGTGAGGAAAGTGCCAGAACACGAGGCCACCGAATGAGGACACAATGCCCCATTAGTGAGGAAAATGACAGAATACGGGACTCCGATGGAGGATGGGCCCGTCTTGGCGCAGTAGTGAGGGGAACGCCAGGATTACGGTCCGCCTTGACCAAGCAGTGGGGAAACGCCAGGATTCGTATCCGCGATGGAGGATGGGCTCATCATTGTCCATTAGTGAGGAAGGGGTTGTAAAACATCATGGTCCAACAGTGTGAGAAAAGGTGTTCAATTGTGGGGAAAGGGTCATGCGGTGGGTCCATCAATGGGGGGAGGGCTGGGTTCGCTATCGCATGGCAGTGTGTAAAGAAGTGTTAGTCCTACGCAGCCAGTACGCTGTTTCTTGAAAGTGGCTATACAGCTCATTTGTGCTAATTTTCACATGATCATATTTTTTCTGCCAAGTCTCGTCCGCATTCTCACTTATGTCTCAATCGACAACCTCTACTTCCTCTGACATTCCCAATCAAACCCTTTCTCTCAAACCCTTATCTCTCACTCTTTCTCTTCCTCTCTCGAACAAGAGTATCCCAAGACCTCGCCAGTACAAAATGAATCAAAATGAACCGGCGATTCAAGAGATAACTGTTATGGAAATTATACTTATCGATTGCCGGGTTACATCGTCGTGGATCGCTGCCAAACGGTGCTCATCGCCTCTCTCGAGTGCCCAAATTGAACTGGCGATGTGGGTGATAGCGAAAATGGTGAAGATGCCTATCGATTGCCATGCGCCTTGACTATCATCCCTCTTACGTCTAGAGTCTCCTAATTCACTTTATCCATGTGGCGACCGCCGGCGGTCGTGGCGATCGCGATCACAGCCAGCTGTCGTCGCGATTGCTGGCAAGGTCTGGGGATAGTCAAACCCTTCTCAATTTGAGTGATTCCGTGTCATTGTTCTTGTGTTGCAGTGTCTGTTGCAGGAGATAGTTCACGGCTGCCAGAGTCATTTGAAGGACTTTCTCGCGCAGAGCTGGGAATAACTGCCCATGGCGGGTTCTTACGCATGTAAGATGTGCGACACCAAAAACTGGTGGAAATATTGATGCATCGGAAAGTAACTTTACATGATGATGTGTGATGAAAACTTGTCAAGCAAGGCTAACAGCAGGAGAAGACTGGAAGACCAACGTTTGCACGTCGGCAAGATTGGTAGAGAATCATGAGGAAGAATTTGTAGTCGAGCCTAATTAATGATTAGTATTGCTTTTGTTAGTTTTCTGAGGAGTCCTTCAGTTAAAACTTCTTCACGAACCTAGAGTGGCTGCCCCACCCCACTTCCTAGCGTCCCGAAGGGGCGCTAGTATGTGCATTACTGCACAAACTACGAAGCAACTCCACTCACTATGTGAAGCGTAGTTCCATGTTAGGTAGGGAAGGTTTCGAATTGATGTTTTTGTAACATGGTCTCTTTTTTGATAGGATCTTTTTCATTTCTTTTTCTAAACCTTGCTGTTTCGACTTCACCGGCGGGATCCAAAATTTCAATCTTCTGCCTGGTAGATCGAGGCATTACTTACTCGGCCACTTTGCCGCGACTGCCATGCATGTAGCTAGGACTCACGAGCGCATGACCGGACGGAACAAACTTATACAAAAATGCGTCTCCAAACGTTCCATCGTCTATAGGATAGCTATTGACGGGAACTATGGTTAAGCTGCGCGGTCAAAGTTTCATGAATCCCATCCAGAACTCCTATGGTAGGGCAACAGAAAAATTGGTACTATAGAACCTTCACGAACCCAAAACCTTCAAAAGAAAACCTGCAACACTCCCTCCACTAGCGAATGCACTGCGATAAGAACATTAGTCGATGCCTCAACTAGACCCTCGGTTGTGTTTCTCTGGTCGCTCCTTGTAATGCGTTGTGTATCGGCGCGTAAACTTTGACGCGCCGCAAGCATGAATGACGCCTTAGAGTATCCCCAGACTTCGCCACGACCCCCGTCGGTCGCCACATGGATAAAGTGAAGTAGGAGACTCCAGACGAAGGAGGAGATGAGCCTCGTTTGGCAGCGATCCATGGCGATCCATGTAGCAATCAATGCATATCATTTCCGCGATCCTTATCTCTTCTATCGCCGGTTCATTTTGATTCATTTTGAACAAACTGGCGAAGTCTGGGGATACTCTGTAGGAAGCCTGAGAGTCCGGCTAACGCCGAACTCTCAGGCTTCCTACAGAGTATCCCCAGACTTCGCCAGTTTGAAATGAATCAAAATGAACCGGCGATAGTATAGCTAAGGATCGTGGAAATGATACGTATCAACTGCCACTTGGATCGCCTGGAAAGCTGCCAACNCTTCACGAACCCAAAACCTTCAAAAGAAAACCTGCAACACTCCCTCCACTAGCGAATGCACTGCGATAAGAACATTAGTCGATGCCTCAACTAGACCCTCGGTTGTGTTTCTCTGGTCGCTCCTTGTAATGCGTTGTGTATCGGCGCGTAAACTTTGACGCGCCGCAAGCATGAATGACGCCTTAGAGTATCCCCAGACTTCGCCACGACCCCCGTCGGTCGCCACATGGATAAAGTGAAGTAGGAGACTCCAGACGAAGGAGGAGATGAGCCTCGTTTGGCAGCGATCCATGGCGATCCATGTAGCAATCAATGCATATCATTTCCGCGATCCTTATCTCTTCTATCGCCGGTTCATTTTGATTCATTTTGAACAAACTGGCGAAGTCTGGGGATACTCTCAGGCTCGCTTCGCTCGCCTAGCATTCGTGTATACTTATATTCCCTGCAACTGAGCCGACGCACCACTCACGCAGTTGTGGACCCGTTCAGCAACGTTCCCCTACTACTGAACGCCACCGCATCGCTTCCATAACAGTAACCAGTCTTCTGTCATTTTTCCAACGCCCGTGCCGGCGCAACCCTCATTCTTCTCATTCTCCATTTGCCGAGATCATCCTCTTCCTTCTAAAGGGATCGTGCCCTCCTCTTCCCTTTTATACGGTCTAGTAAGCACAGGTAAGCATCACTCATTCCAACTGGAGTGTAGACAGATTTCCGTTACTAAAAGGAATTAACATGTCTGAACATGACCAAAGTAGCCCATGATACCTGTAAATTATGGTAAAAATCAAAATTTGCAACCTTTTCCTACATAACTCGACGCGCTGAACACGATGGTGTAGGTATTTTCCGTTTTTGATGGCTGGCTCTCGTGTACAGACTCACATACACACACATGAATTGCCAATTAATAATTAGTAGATGTTTTTCTGTTACCCAACCCTTGTACTCTTTAATGTGCTGGTAAGTGTCGTTTCTGCACAATTTCACACCGTGGAATTGTATGCGCTGAGTTGCATCAACGATCACTGAAGCGGAAATTATTGCCATTCTCAAGCAAAGCTTTTTTCTGTAGGCTATGTTATGAACCTCGATTTTTTTCGGGAGCAATGTTGATTTTTCCCTCTTTTCTGTGCGTTTTGGTGTAAATGAGTAGCTTGCATGTATTTTTGTGATTGCGTTGAATTTTCTGCGCTGTCAACTCTAGGCATCCTTGCTTGGGAAGGACATTTTTCCTCATACTAACGCTTAGAAGTCATCTTACTTCTTATTAATTGGCACTTCACGTGTGTGTGTGTGTGTGTGTGTGTGTGTGTGTGTGTGTGTGTGTGTGTGTGTGTGTGTGTGTGTGTGTGTGTGTGTGGACCAACGGTGTGATAAGGGTGCGCCGGCGTCTAGAAGCGTGGAAATGCCTGGAGACGGGTCCAACGGTGTGATAAGGGTGCGCCGGCGTCTAGAAGCGTGGAAATGCCTGGAGACGGGTCTAACGGTGTGATAAGAGTGTGCCAGCGTCCAAAAGTGGAGAAATGCCTGAAGTCGGGTCCAACGGTGTGATAAGGGTGCGCCGGCATCTAAAAGTGGGAAAAAAGCCTGGAAACGGGTCCAACGGTGGGGTTAGAGACGCTGGCGACTGAAAGTGAGGAAACGCCTGGAGTCCAATGGTGCTACACAAGGAAAGACGTCGCGCGCCTGTTGCACAGCTGTGGAACAGGCGCCTCGGAACCGGAAAACTCGAAGGTGTAAAAAACGAGAGTTTTAATAAGTGAGGAATGGCCGGTGTAGTGTGAGAGGTCCCGCATGAAGACAACGCGAGCGAAGCAAGCACGAAAAGAGTCCGGCGTCAGCCGGACGATCAGGCTGGTGTCTTATAATAACGGACTTAGTCTGTCTATCACGTGTTTGTGTGGAACGAAATTCCCCGATTGGTCAGTGATGGTGATTACGAGATCCATAAAAGAGGGAGGAGACGGGTATGGTGAGGTTCAAAGAAAGCAAGTGGGAGAGTCGGGTCTACCACTGTGATAAGGGTGCGCCGGCGCCCGAAGTGGGGGGAACCAGGTTCAGCGATGTGATAAGTGTGCGCCGGCGCCCAACGTGGGGAGACGCTCTGAGACGGGTTCGACGATGATACGGGTGTCCTGACGTTCAGAAGTATGGAAAAATGAAGAAATGGGTTCAATCCTACGCAGGGGTTCTTCAATCCTACCACGGTATTCATTGAGGCTTTCTCTCCTGCATACTTTCCTTCATCCCTTACTCCTACTCGCTCATTCCTTGACCCACTCTCTGCCCTTTCCATTCGTGTCTGAATAAACTATCTCATTCGTTCTGTTTACATACACCAGTAGGCCTTATCTCTCAAATCACCAAAACAACCAGCTAAACATGACTCCATGCAAGTGATCATTTGCACCGACTCGCTTACATCCATATATTCATATCGTAGCCCTTAGCACCAACACAAGAGCAACACTTTGCGGAGATGAGGAAACGCTCTTGCTTGCGGGTTTGAAGGATTCTGGGAGGGCGTCGACACTATTTGGGGGTTATTGGTATTCCTCGAAGGGGCTTTGAGACTTTGTTTGCACTCACTGCGAAGTATGCGAGCGGAGCGAGCATCGATAGAAGTCTGGAGGTCCGGCGTCAGCCGGACGGCCAGGCTGGTTTGACGTATAAATGCACCAACTGACTGAAAAACGCAGTTGAATACCTAGGATTTCCGCTTAAAGGCAGCCCCCACGGAAATTTTGCTCTCGCAGATTTTACTGTATTCCTGTGTTTCTCACTATAGTGGAGATCAATGCAGTGATCAATTTCGACAAATGCTAAGGAAGAGGCGGTTTTCGTTGCCACCAGTTTAGCCCGTTTGCAAAGAATGCTCGAGTTGCCCGCATTTCAAGGATTTGGGAATGGAAGCAAGTTTTATCATCAAGAAGGGAGGGATTGTGAACAAAAATCCTACTATTACTTAATTGGCAGTTCATGTGTGTGTGTGCACGAGAACCAGCCAATGTCGTCAAAAATGAACCACACCATTGTGTTCAGCGCGTCGACTTTTGCACTAAAAGGTTGCAAATTTTGATTTTTACCTTGATCTGCAGGTGTTTCGGTCCACTTTCCGTCGCTTGGAAGACCAACAGTTGTTTACACCACAGTGAAAATGAATGAGAGTTGGTGTTTATTGGTCTGCGTTTATCAGGTTATACACAAGATAGGATGCGTGTGGGTATGTTCCAGAGACAAGCGGAGGAAAAAGAATGGCGGGAGACAGGATGGAAGAATGGCGTTGGGTCCCACGGTGTGATAAGGGTGCGCCGGCGCCCAAAAGTGTGGAAGCGCCAGAAGTTGGGTCCCACGGTGTGGTAAGGGTGCGCCAGCGCCCGAAAATGGGGAAATGCCTGGAGCTGGGTCCAACTGTGTGATAAGGATGGGCCGGCGCCCAAAAGTGTGGAAGCGCCAGAAGTTGGGTCCCACGGTGTGGTAAGGGTGCGCCAGCGCCCGAAAATGGGGAAATGCCTGGAGCTGGGTCCAACTGTGTGATAAGGATGGGCTGGCGTCCAAAAGTGGGGAGACGCCTGGATACGGATCCAATGCTGTGGGAAGGTGCGCCTGTGATCCAGAAATTTAGGAATATGCTACCATTGCTGAATCGGTTCCTCTGCGTCCAACTGCATACAGTGAGTTAACGGTAAATAATAGAGTACAGCGGTGCCTCTACCGTGTGTTAGCTTCTCTCTTTATCTGGATGCGGAGTATTTCGGCTGCCATGCATAGTAGAAAAAAAGTTAGTTGGCCTATCCGCAGCTATGGAATGGGTGCTTTGACGCCGAGAAACGGAAAGATACGAAAAACGTGAGTACCGAAGGGGTGAGGAGTGGCCGACGTGGTGTTGGGAATGTGCCATACTAAAACAAAGCCAGCGAAGCGAGCAACACAAGAAGCCTGGGAGTCCGGCGTTAGCCGGACGATCAGGCTGGTACCCATTCATTTCATTCTGCAACTCATCCCGTTGAACTGTTGCACTACGTATAGCCCCTCATTTATTGCGAACGCTGATACCTACGACGGTGCAACTTTCGTAGAAATTTTGGTACCATTGCCAGGTGTCCAGAGCGATCAAGGTGTTGAACACGAAAATTTCCGTGGATGCTGCCTTTATGAGATGCGACTAGCTCATCCTTCATCTTCACATATTTCATTACATAGGCCCACGTATCTAGCAGAAATTGCCATTTTTCGCACCAACTCGCGTTAGTGATATGTAGCGAGACGCGTCGGTTTCGGATAAGCTTTACCAGTGCGAATCCATTCATTGCCAATCCCTCATGCTTATATATGAAGCAATTCCTGAAAATTAAGAACTTTTCAATGGAACGGGCAATTCAAAACGTAAAGGGAGCATAGATAAAACAAAGGCATTTCAAGGAATGGATTACTCATGAATACTACTCTAGAATGTTTGCTAGTTCAAGCACTGATTCAGTTTAATCTGCACTTTTTATGACAATACAAATGTAGCTATATGGATAAGAGTGAACCAGCTTTGACCAAATTGGCTACGCGGATGCTCATATTCACATGTAAAGACAGACTAATCGTATTAGTATATGGCATGATGAATCTACCCATCAAAAGAGATTTTAAGGCATCACAAGTACAGTGTACACACGGGCATAACAGTCTTGTATTCAAAATAAATTGCTGTGGATGATAGAACAGCTAGGTTCTGGTTTTTTAACCATTCTGTGCATAATCGAAGTGCTGCCCCTCAGAGAAGTTATTGTCAAACAGAGTGACATTGTTACTTCTGATTCATAATTGTATGCAGTCGGACTTTCCGAGAAAAAAAAACAGCCGATAAATGTTTATCAAAGCTTTGGGCCTATGGCGTATTCACAGCGCCGCTGTCGTCGCTGCCATAATGTATCAACCATTTATATACAACTGCTCCTATACAAGTACACTATTCACTGCAAATTCTAGGTATTTCCATTTGTCGAGACTCATTTGTCGAGAAATTCGGTGATTGTCTAACACATTTGCTCTACAAACTATAATATTTATTAACGCTAGTGGCGAATACAATGTAATTGTCTGTCGGACGGGCAGTGTTGCTTGCTGCGAGCTCGTCGCAAGAGCTCGACATATAGCCTCTGTTGTGTACGTGGGTATCGGGTTGATACTCTCCTGTTTCCTCGGCCGGTTTCAAGCCCTGAGGCGAACCGTTGGCCGGCAGCAAAAATCTGACTCAAGCGCTCACGCGCGAGTCCTGATGGCCAATTTGTTGTGTCTGTGGGTATCGAGTGGATACCCACTTTGCTTCTGCTTTTGTAGAATTAACTACAAAAACTTTATTAACAGAATACGCCACAATAGGTGGCAGTACAGGCGTAGTGGTGAGTGGTGGTGCGGCGGCGTCGGCGAGGCGGGCGGGCGGCGACGACGACGGTAGACGGCGGTGGTGGCGACGGCGGCGGACCGGACGACGAGATCTGCCCGGTGGTCGAAGGGGCTCCTTTTTATACGCTCAGGAACGCGCGCATAGATCAAAACGTTACGCGCCGCACCGATCAACCTATGAACAATTGAACCTACTGTGACCTCCATCACAACACCTCCCCTTTTAAAACTGTTACCTACCCTAAGCGGGAAGATGTTGCACAACAACGAGTTAACAATCCAACTACACAACAAAAGAATCTACGGCTCGTAGCGGTTCGGTGGACGACGTTGTCTTGTTGATTTGCGAACTGGTAATGGTGCGAAAGTTACGGTCCTGCGACGCGATAACCCATCTCCATTATCTTGTGTTGTTAGATCCGATGGTCCATTGTTCCCTGAAATAGAACTCTCGGAGGAATCACGGGAGTCGACCACTTCTGACTGGTCTTCAACTCTGAGACCGTCACTCCTATCTGGCACGCTTTCTGTGGTGACAGGATCTGTCTCGAACAGGTCCAGTAGCAAGTCCCGTGAGGATGACGTGTCATTCTCATGTCCTGACATCACCTTGCGCATCTGGTTTGCGTGTCTAAGGACATGNGGAACGCGTGCATAGATCAAAACGTTACGCGCCGCACCGATCAACCTATGAACAATTGAACCTACTGTGATCTCCATCACAACAGCCTCCATGATGCTCATCGTCGGATTTCATGACAGCGATCGTTTCTGTTAAACCGTCCTTCTTCCGTAACATTTAGAGACATACGCTACCTCGTTATTGCTAAAACAAAGAACACATTCCTACAACAAGGGAGAATCATCGAAAGAGTCCCCTTGTTTTCGAAATCCTCAGCTTCATAGGTCAGTTCATACTAGACACGTGCGTCAGTCGAGCGTCGAACGCACGAACCCACTTGCAAAGCATTTTCCGTGAAAACTACTTAACGCAAGCACATCCTAAATGACAATACGGTGCGACTGCCGCGACGCCGCAAGCGCGTAGGTCTGACTTGCGTCTGAGCTGCGTAAGGGCAGCGGCTGGGTTCACCATATAGAGACTATTCATACTAGTCGAACGCACGCGTACTTCATAGTGACGCTCCGTCGCGGTCAGTCAGCTTCAATTGATTTGGCACGGCTACTCCAGAACCAGCATGCTATGGAACTATTCTGAATGGCAACGATTTTGACGTGAGCATGACATAGGAATTTATGTTACATTATGGAATTTTACATATTCACGTTATGGAATTTTACATTTCAAACTTCCGATTATGGAAGCATTCGATTTTTGAGCTCGTTATCTTGGTGAAGCAGTTTCGAGAAAAATCCGGTGTGAATCTATCCATCAGCCGGAGATTCATGCCTATCATTCATTACCTATGTACGTAAGCATGTATGAATGAGAAATGATGAGAATGGACTATAAAGGGTATTTGAAAATTACTAGATTTTTTTATTACTAGAGTTCTATATATATCGCTCTCCTGTGATGCAGCTTCATTGCGTAATTTTTCATTGTACTGTCTTTTGATTTTTACGAGCTTCTAGCGAGGATCCTACTGTTAATCGAGATATTGCGAGGTTTTCATTGTTATCCACATAAGACAGGACCAAAAACTCAAGAGAATTCCAAACTCTGTTCTTATTTATGTCTGTGGAGTCCCTTTCATATAAAAAGTACTGCTTTTGACGCAAAATAGATGGAGCTACTTTTCAAGACTCATTGCGATGTTGTTGATTTCTCACTTAACGCACATTTCAAAACCATAAACATACAAATTACTTCTCTGAGGACTTAATAAAAGTGGAAACAGATGAAAATGAATAGTGCATCATAAATTTTCTTGGAATTCTCCTAGGACATCGCTTCTTCCACCTGAGCGCATTAACATTAATGACTTTTAAAGTTAATGCATCACCACACATGATTGTCTACGTAGCTTCTCAAAAGCACTTTCCACCCGATTGTGGCTCAGCAAGCATCCTGGTGAACTTACTTGGAATGTATTACAATGGGTTAGGGGAGTAGACGTCTCTGTTGTGCTAAGAATTAAAAATAGTCACCGACTCACATCATATTCTGTTGAAGGTTTATAGCAATGCCTTTGTCATCGTGTGGGGCCAGTGCGCATTCACAACTTGTTCACGAGAAACTTTTAAGAGAAGCGCGCGTGACCTCGAAAGCCATGAATCTTAAACTCACGAAAAAAATCCGTGTTGTGGCCAGCGAACACCACTGAATTTTCAGATAGACCGCCCCGAACTCTCTGGCCAAACGTAAGCGCTCAACCCTGAATTTTTCGTTCCTGAGAAACTGCTCCTCAATTCTCCCATTTATATGCCGGTCAGATCTCCTTCTCAGACTGTTGCCCTTTGCCTCAGATCTAAATAAAGGTAACATTTTGAAGTTGAGTACATTAGTTCAACACAGACTATAATTCCCGATGGAGGGCACTGCAAGTGAAAAAGAGTTCCTCCTTCATGAAATATGTGGGCGTAGAGCATTCACAAAACAACGCTCAAAACTACGCATGTGGTTAGTTCATTCAAATGAATTCTACTACATTCAAAGTGGTGGTGTCGAAAGTGCAGGGTGTAAAGAATACAGTCTTCTAGTAACATATTAATCCCAACAGCAAGGCAAAAAGTCGTACGCACTTCAATTCCAAGGATTCTGCATCGTATTCGTACCAGCGGTGGTATTCCTGAATGCCCCCTGGATCGTGGTGACCTGTGATGAAGCGAGGCCCCGCCTCAGTCAGAGTTAAATACATAGTAACTCAAAGGCAGGGGAACACCTCGTTTTTCACGCCGACGATATCAGCTGATTCTTGACCTCCTCGCCACGCTAATTCCAACAATGTGCGGCAAAGGTCACAGAAGTGATGGAAACCCCTTTTTTGATAGGGTCAAAGTAGCCACTTCTTGGAGCAGGGGCGGATCCGCTCCAAAAAGCGGGTACTTGGTGCTGGCTGCCCGCCGGGTGAACACGTCTCGTCCTGTCCGATCGATGAGATCAACGGTAATACACGTCTTTGCACGTAAATTTGCTCCAGCAGACTGGTATGAACCCCATCACGAAAAAACGGGTTTAGAGACCATTTTGGAACATTTTAAGTATAGTGCCGGAATCAGCTCATCGAGGAGATTAGGAATATGTTAATAACTCGAAAACGATATGAGGTGGGTCTCCGCCTTCAAGGGACATTAAGATATACCACTTCTTTCTACGCAAATCCATCCACCCTAGATGGCGGGCGAAAGCTCAGAAACTCCCGCAACAAATCTGAATTTTTGCTGTCATATCTCAAAACTTCCCAAATCCTTTTTCTACAATGCTTCTGACTTTCACCTTCGGGAAGACGTCTTGGATTTGTCTTGTTTCCTTGTTTTTTTTTCTCTTCGCACAGTTACCTGAGTTTTGTACAGAAGGCGCCAGAAAAGAGTGAGCATGGGTTCCCACTGATCACAGAAATTTTACAGATTAGGAAGTTCTTCGATCTGTAAGGCGGCCGAAAAAAAGAATAAAAAGGATAAAGTGGGCGGCGTCCCGTTTGTGGTGTGCCAGGCATCCTGAGCATCGTGGAGGTACCAAATGCTTATGTGCCCTTTACAGTGACTTGCGGGGTCATCCGCTGCAAATAGACAGCGTTTCATCATCCTAGCTCCTCTAGCACCAATTTACCACCCTTTCGGGATCATAGGTGGAATACCCTGAGAATGAGTCTCACCCAACCTTCACTTTTTTGGCCAACCCTGGGTGGAACCATCACTTTGGGGGACGGGGGGGGGGGGGGGGGGGAAGCCCCCCCCCCCCC